>RSEF01000031.1:14434574-14454073 GCA_003993805.1 Himantopus leucocephalus
TCTTTAAAGGTCCCTTCCAACCCAAACTATTCTATGATTCCATATCCAGTTAGACAGCTTGCAGTCTTTCCTTGTGCCAGACCCACACTAATGGCAGAGGATTAAATCCTGAGGGCTGTTCCCGGCCATTTTAGTTTTGCTTCCTGCATTCCTTTTTGGACAAAGATCCATTATATTGAAAGAGATTTTTGCAAACTGCAGCTATAGTCAACAGGAGATCACCTGACTAAAGACCTTTGCTTTTAAGACAAGCCAAAGATAATTAAATATAGTTTGTATTGAGTATAAACTCTTCATCATATTTGGAATTTTCCAGCTCTGCTAGTAATAGGATCCACAAAAGAGCAAAGACAAGCAGACAGACAATTGTTTAAAAAGAAGGCGTAATTCACTAGACACTCTCCCCTAGTTATTTGAAGATACCGTCTTGGGCCTGATTGACCTATCAGCTAAACAGAGAGATACACCATGACTTACTTGTTTGATTTGTGTTTAACTCAGTGGTAGTATAAATCATTCACCGTGCAGTTCCAAATTGCAGTTATCTAAACTTATGTGTGCATTTCATGAGCTTGCAGTTATTGCAATGTATATGCCACCAGGGTATGGTGCAACTCCACAACGACCCAACTTGGCAACAAGCATGCTCGTGCATTTGCAGAGCCCCTTGTGCGGTGGTTGTTCACACCACTTTTATTTCACAGGCTCAGAAATGGTGTTCTGGGTTTTTGCTTTTTGTTTTGGTTTTTTTGGGGGGGACGAAAATTTCAACTTTTTACATGGAATGAAGCAGCCATACACAGACTTCCATACTTCCAGGCTGTGTTTGCAGGCTACCAGCACTGTACTTATAGTGTGGACCTACAATAAAGTAATTCATCATTATACTATACTCTCCTTGGAGATGATGTGTTGTTGCCCTCATTTCTTTGGTTTCTTGGAGTAATTCCGACCCTTGCACCTACTTCCTTAACTGTTAATAAATGGTCTGCATTAAATGCAGCCCGATAACAAAGTGATCATGAATAACTTTTGTGTATCTTGAAAGTTTAATGTATTTCAGCATGATGGATTAGCCACCTGAGACTTCTTATCAGAAGTATGTGGTTTGGATTTGCTATCCATCACCTATCCTTCACTCTTGAATATCTTCACTAAATCAGCAGAACAAAAATCATCTGTAGCAGACAGAAAAGATGAACAATTCATGAAGAATATTAGCAAAATAATCAATTAAAGAAGATATTTCATAGTAGCCAACTTGACAACCCATGAATTCTGAGTTTTAGCCTGGAAAAGCTGTAGGAAGTATAGTCAGCTTTGACACCTACGACCTCTGTGTCTTTAGCCAGTGCTGGCTTCTTATGGCTGTGTTGTAAACAACAAAACTCTTTGGTAGCACATTGTTGTACAGATATTTTACCAGGGATGATGTTTAGTCAGCCACCTGTACTCTTTAAGAGAATGATTTTCAGTAAACATGCTTAAATAATATTAGCATCTATCATAAAATGAGGCAGCATGTAAAGACAGATTAGAGCACTGCAAAAGGAAACAGACCCATGTTTTGTAAAACAAATTCTGCACATGCTTAAATCCATACCTTTTAAAGACCCCATGTGCTTAAATCTAAGGGCATGTCTGAATTACTTGTGACTATGAGCAAAACAGTGAATCCTGTAGAAGAATTTATTTTGGACTTTAGCCCTCCCTTCTCATTACCTCATCTCCAGAGGCTAATGAAAAACTGTAAATATTGCCTGGCTGGGTAATAGGCTGTTATGGATTAGAAATTAGCCAAGGGTATGGCCAGATGATTATAAGTCATCAAAATTGCTGCTTGCCTGTTTTCAGCCCACCCTAGTCGTGAAGCTAAACTTGTTATGTAAACCATGAAAGTGGCTGAAGCCCCAGAGTTTTATCCCCTATGAGAAGTGGAAAGGCAGTGTTTGGGAAAGGTCCCTGTTCGCTGGGGGTGACAGCTCTGTGGCCAGGGAGCCAGGGGGCAATGCAGCAGGGCGAAACAGAAAGCTCTGACCATGGGAGAGAAGTTGTCCCTTGGCTTCACTGGCAATACTGGGAGTGGCTGAAAAGGAGAAGGAAAGCAGCACTGCACCGTGGGAAGAGTGATGGGGCTTTGCCGGCAACTTTGGTTTTAGATGTAAATTTGCTCTGGTTTAAAGACCCCCCTTCAGCCTCTCATGTATATATCATGAACATCTCAGGAAATGGAACATAGAGATCAAACAGCCATTGCCAGGTAGATTTTCCCTAAGGGGTTAAACCCTTGAGGCCTGTCATGTCTCATCCCAAAGCTGCAGCTAGGAGGAAACCTGTCATCCCACTCCCTTTGACACTGTGAGAGACCTTCAGACAGACCTTCCCAGTTACTCCACATGGGGCTCAGACATGGGGAAAATACCAGAGAAGAACAAATGACTGCACTTCGTCTCACCCCGGATGGCCATCATCTGACTGAACTTCACCAGTGGTAGATGGGAGGTGAAACTCAACTTGCTTGACTCTGATCCTTTGAGTGTTTTGCTAAACTAGTTTAAATTGTTCTGTGGGCTAAAAGAGGCTTTGAAACTAACTAAGTGCTCAGACATAGCTCTCTGACTTTTATATTAACTCCAACTACTTAAGAAGAAAACCTAGAGTGTACTCAACTCCTAGTGCTTCTAGATAGCATCTGGTACTGATCATTTTCAGGTACAAAATACGAAACCATTTAGACCACTGCCTGATCTGGGTTTGATAATTTTTGATTTGCTTAAAACAAAAAACTCCAGATAAACCTTTTCTAAGCGTTTCCATATTACGGTATTTGAACTGTTCATGGAAAATTTTTGGGTGGTGATCTTCCTTTTTAGTATTTATACTATTGTCCAGCAGGGAATGATGGCTGATTGCCACTTCCATGTTCATTACAGCTTCCACTTTTACCACTCACTACTTCTGATTCATTGTTTAAGTTCAGGTGTCAAGCGAGCACATAACCTATCAGTTCACACGTGGCAAAGGCAATAGCTGATGGCAGCTGGAAGCAGGCATAAGAAAGCACAATTTACTGAAGTATCTTATAGCTTGCAAGTTTGCTAAATGAACATGCAAGCTCTTACTTTGCAATGAGCTCTGTGTGGGTGTATCCATGTGCTGCCTTACTTCAACAGGAGTCTTTGCTTAGACCTATTTTGGAGGATTTCTTTTCAGAAATGCTGAGTTTATAATTTGCATATGGTTCAAATCTTCCTGCAAAACTTCTCCTGTTCCATCCGTTTTACAGCAGCTACTTGCCCAGTTTCTACCATCCCTTTGTCATGCTCATGCTTACTAAAATGCACTAAACTCCTCATCAGGATGAACCATGCAAGACAAAGATTTTTAACCTACTTAATTTTGATCATAGCCAACAGAATCTGTGGGTTAAGTCTAAATTAATCAATTTGTTCTCTGTGTAACATCATATATAAACTGTTCTTCCAGACGTGTAATGACAAATATTTGACAAAATGATGTGCCTGAAGAGACTTGGTGTGATTTTGCAAATGCATTCAATGGCAGTCTTTTTTCAACCTGCTTTAGCAGCATATGAAAACCGAATGAAAGTCTCTAGATTTTGGCCAATATTAGCGTATGGAATCTTCCTTTAGGCCATTAAGTGTTTATGACAGCTTGAAAATATTCTTCATCTTAAAGCCATTCTGTGTTACCTTTTCTGCACGTTGCCATTGCCTGCAAAGCCTAATGAGCTATAATTTTCTTGAACTGCAGCTTGCCGCCTAAGGTCTGGTATTTCTATCTTTCCCTCTTTCCCTCATTTTGGGTCCTTCTTTGATGGTTTCACTTTAGTCAGATTAGCAAAAAAGATAAAGCTGCATTTCTACTAATAAGCCTCCTGGAGTCCCAGCCAATTGGCTGAAGGGCTGAGGATGTTGAAAATACATATCCAATTATGATCTGGCTGCGGTTCCCGTTTGGCTAATGTATCAAATGTCAGTTCCAACTGAAAAAAGCACACCCTGTCACTAATGTTGTTTTATACATAGCACAAAGTGTACTCTTGAGAAACAGCTTCATCTTCTGATACACTGCAAAGCTTTGTCAAAAAGCAGGGAAGGATAATCTATCCAAAATGCAAACCTAGACATACAGGAAAAGATTTATGCAAGGTTCTCCACCAAACTAGGTAAAATACCGACCAGCATATTAAAAACCTTGATTGCTTCCACACCAGGGATTTTTCAAGATATGCAGCAACGTGTGCCCAAATATCACAGATTAGCATCAAAATCAACATCGAGAACTGTTTTCTAATTGCAGAAAAAATGCTAATGGCATACATGTGTTTTATGCACCAGGGAACAAGGCAAAAGTTCAAGAATATAAAACTATGGACTGGGGGAACTGTGGTTAAGGTAAGGAAGCTGTCCAGGGAGTATGTATTATTTTATTCCTCTACTTCCAAGCCTTTCTGTTCTGAGCTGGTCTGCTGCACTGAATGCTGAAGAATCAAAGCCTTTTTCTGTCCCTTAAGATGCTGTGACTGTTTGCCTTTCCCCCTTTCTACTGAAAGGTTTCTACAGTGTGCTGGAGTTTTGTGTAAGAGAGAGTCAATATTATTGTTTAGTTTTCCAGGATGAAAGACTGCTGGATAGAAAAGATCCTCCCCTCGATTTGTGGGTTGCGTTTAGTAAACGTTTATTTTCTTTTTTTTTTTTTATGCCTTGGAAAGGAGACAAGTGCTGTGGTTAAAAAAGGTTCTCTTTCCTTCGGTTGCTGGCAAAAAAACGATAAAACAACTATAAGCTGAGGCAGGAGAAACAAGAACATGTGAATGTATTCCAGTATTTTAGTCCCAAATCAGTCAGCTATAAATAAATGCATTAAGTCTTCAGAGAGCTGGGCTCTGTAGTAATTTGTATATCTTATAAGCATAGTTTACTTTTGCAAACACCAGATTGCATGTACTTTTCTGTTTGCTATCCACTAATACTTGAGCACACAAAGTATTTGTACTTCCCCTTTATTCCACAATACATTTACTAGAAATATAGGACATTAACAACAGAAGAGTGCCATCACCTAAGAAAACCACTTTCTAGTCCTAGCAATTCCTTTACATACGTTCATTCAAAAGAAAAAAACATCACTTAACATCAAGCAATGGCAATATCTTCCTCACTTGAAAGGACATGTTATTCACTTAAGCCCAAATATTTTGTCACCTCTAAGTGTTATTTAGGATGCTGCTGTAGGCTTGCTTCCTACATGGATTTCCATGCATAGAAAACCAGCTGTGGGTAATATACAGCCCTTTAAAAGTCCTGGCTTTAGAAAATCAGTCCCTAAGCAAGCTGATCCCTGGACAACCCATGAGATGTGAGAGGCAGTGGCAGCAGTGGGCACTGCTAAGAGGAGGGTGACCTAGGGGGGAGGATCAGGCTGTGGGACCACATCTAGAGGGACACTGGAAGTGAGCAGGTTCTGGGTTATTTTTTCTCTCATGCTGTCTCCCAAGTGTGCACTTGCACTGCTGATGGATCCTGGGGGCTTATTTTCTCCCTTTTCTGTACCCAGCAGACAACCTCCAGGACGCATACAGGGAAATCCCAGAACCTACCACCGCCTCATCCCTCTGGGAATCCTCACACAGGAGGAGATGTGGCTGGAGGGTGTCCCAGATTCGATTCTATTGACATTTCCCTGACTGCTTCTGCTACATCTTTTTAGAGCCACTGGCAATTATTCCAGTACCAGGGGTTAGCCCTGGCAAGGGCAGAGTTTTGTCACTCTGCAAGGGTTTGAGGAGAGCTTAGCTAGCTAGTTATGGTTTCAATTTGTCTTTCTAAAACTAGGCCACTAGGGCCTGGCAAATGCCCTGGAAAAGTCTCTATAGACCTCGTGCTGTCAGCTCAGTTTTACAGATCTCATTTCTGTCTGGCAGATTTCAGGCTGCCCAGGGAGAACGTTGGCCGGTGGCTTGTTAGTGCCGAGGACATTTTCCAAGCAGGAATGAAGCCAAGTTATCGTGAACTTTACTAATGGAGGATGGAGCATGTTGGCTGTAGGTTGGAGATGTTTTTCCAAAGGTGAAACCAAAATCCTGAGCACACAAAAGGGAAAATGTTGCGACAGACAGCATGAGACCTAGACATGAAGGCTTGGTCAGGCCACCGGTTTGTTGGTGGCCCTTTGGACCAGGATTAAGGATGTTTGTGCACTTTTTTTTGCCTCTGTTTCTCATTGAGTTGGCCGGGTAGAGTCTCTACAAGCCCCAGGAGGTGGGAAGGTGCTTGGGTAGCTGTTCAGTGTTCAGGCGGCTGGTCACTGATGCTGCTGGGACGGGAACCAGCAGTAAGAGGCCAGGCTGGCAGTGGCTGGGTAAGGGTCTGACTCAGAGACCTCCAGAGCCAGGTCTCTGGTGAGTGGCAGCCTGCCCTGCAGGTTAGGAGCAGCTCCAACAAAAGCCGTGCTCAGCACTCCAGGCCTGGAAGAGCAGGCGGTGTGACCTTACCTTCTTTCTGCACTTTTGTAGGCAGGAAATTCCTCTTCCTTGTGGAGATAACACACTGCACTTCCTTAATTTCCAGTCTACTGCTATATATTTACAATGAATGTATTATATATCAAAGACAATTAGGTGAAAAATATGTTGTGCACACCAGTCACTGCAGGAAAAACTGCTTGTGTCCTCTTCTGAGGACCAATGCATGTTGTAATCTCCACAACCAGACCTGTACATACCCATACAGGAACTGTGTGAGAAATCCTGAGGTTTGAGCACCAAGAGGCAAGCAGAAATTATGTGTGGAAACTGTCACTGGAGGCGGTGTGTTATACACAAGCCTGCACACACAATAATTGAAATACCTGTGACAATAAAAAAGAATTCAACATTGAGCTAGAAGCAGAACAAAACCCCCAAATCTTCTTAGTCCAGGATGACACAGATTTGGAGTTTGAATTAATTCACAATCCATCATTAAATTCTTGAGAAAAGTGCTCTAGGGTAGCCCAGAACAAGAATCTGAACTCCCATTACTGGGGAAAAAAAAAAAGAAAAAAGAAAAGAAGAAGCAGTTGTACATTTTTAGCATTTCTGGCTGCAACTTAAATGCTGGGTATATCTCAGAGCCCTGCAGGTCTGTCTTACTTCAAGCAAACAAACAAACTAAAATGCAGGTCTTTGGAAAGATGTGAACTTCCCTGTTCAGCTCCATAACTGCTCATTATTACTGGTATGTTTTCATGAGAGCTATTAATGACCTGTTGAATTAAGTTACCTAATACTTCAAAGATAATATATTTAGAGACTTTTTGAAGAAGTTGTGACATCTTTAGTACTCTTAAAAGATCTTGAAAGCCTGTGGGTGAAAGAGCTACCTTTCATTTGTTGCATGAAATTCATTTCAGGAGCCGTAAAGGAAAAACGTGCTTCGATTCACTATTACCCCGACTCTCACTTGTGTTCCCTGAGAAATAATAAGATAGACTACTGTGAAAGCACTGAACAAAGAAGAAAAAACAGTCATTGCGCTTGGATCATGTCCTGGCCCTTATTCCTATGAATAACGTTGTTGAGCAGGTAATGGTAATGAGCCAAGAGGGTTCAACAGGACCGAAAGTGGGTGTTATAAAAAGGCCTCTGAGACACTTAAACTGTATTTTAAAGCTGAGATACAGAGAGTTCTGAAAATCTCCAATAGCATTTGCTAGGAAATTATATACGTGATATAAGAATGATTATGGTTAGTTAAACAGTAATTCTGGAAAATTATTGGTTCCAGTTACGTTCTCCAGGGCACTTTATAACTGAGAAGGACTCCCAGCATCCCCTCCAGAGGTCAAATCTGCTCACTGAACCTCAGATAGGGCCATACTTATATATGTTTGTAAGGTATACAAAAGACATGTCTCCATCCGCTTAGTCAGGATGAGGACACAAAGCAAGGTATCGTGATGTTATGCTGATCAACACAACAGCATGCCTGAAAATTAGCAGTGTCTGTGATTCTGTCTGCTGTTCTAGGGTATATTTAAGCTCTGTCTACTATTTTCACATGCAATTTTATACATTTGAAGGCTATAATTGAATTTAAAAATAATGAAAAACTTATTTGAATTCAAATTAGATAGAAACCATGCCTTAGCCTTGAGCCTTTTCTTCCTGAATTTTACTGCTTGTGGGTTTTTGTTGTTGTTGCTGTTTTAAAGAAAGAACAAAAAGAGGGTGGAAAAACTCTACATCTGTGTTTTAATGGTAGCTTTTGGATTTCAAAGGATTTGGATGGGACAATGATGGTGTCAGAGATGTGATGTCAGAGGCACAGGGAGAAAGTTTTTAACTGTTCCTTGCTTTAAAAAATGTCCCTGTGGAGAATAAGGACCCTCTAGCTGGGCAGGTGCCCAGGAGGAGGGAGAAAGATTCTGCTTCCTGACTCTGCCCTAGACTCCCTGCTTGAGCTGGGTGCGTCACTCAGAGCAGGAGCCCAGCACTTAGTTGAAGCCATCCTGCAGATAGGTATCTCAGCTAAGCTAGTTATTTAGATCTCGTCTATCATTCAGGCAGACAGGCAGGCATTTCTGGAGTGCGATTCCACCTATTTTAGGATAGTTGTCCAAGAAAGGAGGAATGAATAATGCTCTGGAGGTACCTGTCTTTCTTCATTGACTGTAGAGAGAGCCTAGATGACTAGCTCTGATTAGATGCCTGATTTTGGGGGTAGGTGAAGCGAGGTGAGCTTGATCCCACCATTAGCCTTTCTGCACCTCCATTCATACGTCTGTGAAAGAGCCCTGGACTCCTACTGCAGGGACACGTCCAGGAGAAGTGCTGGAAGCATAATATGTCACAGTCAAAAGGGCCACATGAGACTCCAACAGGGCTCTGGTGGGAGACATCTCTGGTACTTAAAATGGGGAACACCTTTTTAATAAGCAAAAATGTGCAAGACGGGAGGAGCTTTCCAAGTGCAACAACTATCTCTGGAAGAGTTGTCTATTGGAAATGCATCTCACGCACACAGAGAGAAGTGTCTCAGCCTTTGCACACAATATCCATGCTTCTGTCTGGCAGGTGACTACTGCATTAGAAATAGAAAATATCTGAAGTAGCTTAAGAAATGGCCTTCTGAGGAGGAAAGAGATCATATTCTGGAAATGGGAGAGGGGAGAAAAAATGAACTGCTCAAAAATGTTCAGCCTGTAGTGGCCTGCATGGAAAAGTTTAACAAGGGGTCCAAGAACCAGGAGGAGAGGCAAAAGAAATGTTCGTCATCAGTGAATAAGGAGGAAGTGAGGTGCTGCCCTATGTAAGTGATTTAGCATCGCAATGAGTTACTATTCTTTGAAAATCTATCATCCTTCCGCACAGTGCGCCAAGCTTGCAGCCTCCCACTCCCACGAGAGTGCTCAGGGCTTACATACTTTGAGTACTGTGTTCGCAGCAGCAGGGATAAAAGATGCTAAGATGTGGTCTTGTACCTGGAGAAGACACAGCTTTGTGTTAAAAAGGGCTGTGCCGCAGGGGATCCTTCTGTCACAGTCACCCATGACAAGACATACTTGTCAAGCCACCCCCATCGTCCTGCACACTGCCACTATGTTGGAGATGTGGTCACATGGACTTTCACACTTCTTATGCAGATCATAGAAGATCTGAACTTGCAGGACATGCCTGGTACTTCTGTGAATCTTGGGCTCCTTTGTAATGAACACAAAGTGTGGTAGGAGCCAACCCCCTTTTCTTGTAACTGGGAGATGGAAAGTGCCCAGGTGACAGAGCTGGCCAAGGAGTAATTTGGAAACAGGCTTCCAAGCCTTTTGATTCCCCGTCCATATACTCACGCTGGTGAACAGAGTATTGCCTCTCCTTGATGTGGACTCATGTTTTCCCTCCAAAATATGGATCCCAGTTCTGGTGTAAAGTGTTCTGAAATAAGAAAGCTCTATAAAAGCATCAGCATGAATTAGGGCTTCTCTTGCTCAGGCTAAGACATGGATGTTGAAGGGTGGATTAATGGCTCACCAGTTCTGCCTGTCCTTTTTGCCAGGTTAGCAGGAATCAGATTTAAACTCTACAGTGGAAGTGCATAGGTCACATGCAGTTCCAGTGCACGGTGCAAGACAAGGTCCATGCTAGCTGTAGTACTTGTGTAGCAACAGCTATGCTATTTCTGTCTGTGTTGCTTCTAAAAGACAGCGAATCTGTACAGTTGGACTCCATTTGTAAAGTTTTACAAGGCATTGGGCACTTTTGTTGCAACAGACTCCATGCCAGCATGCAACTTGTTCATTTTATGTTCTGAACATAACATTGTCCGCATGAGCTTCACAGTTGGCGGCCACCAGCAGCTGTTTTTCTTTATTCACCAGCTGGCATACTGAATGCACTCAGCTGTAATTCACTTTTTCATTTCCAGCTATGAATACTGATGCTGCTTTAGAAGCTGAGTTTGCATTCAGAGTGCTAATTTTCACTAGACCTTGCAGGAGCAGGGGAAAGAAATACCATTTATTTCAGGACTGGTCCTATATGAACCGGCCTTTTGGAAGAGAATGTCGGAAACAGTTTATATCTACTTTCATATAATGTATGTATGGCTGTGATGTAAGCGCTTTGAAATTACCTACAAACTTGTCACTCCTGGGTGCAATTTAATCAAAAAGCCTGTGGTATGTGTTCAGAAAAGTTCTGCCAGAATAATTGTTACTGTATCTGATAAATGATGTCAACATAGGTCACCCTTTTGTGTGCTCTTTCCTGTCTTATTTGCTTTTTGCTTTTGCCTTTGTGTCCTACCCCTCTGCTCCTCATTTTTTCATTGACACTTTAATTTTACTGATGCCAGGACTGACATATGATGCTTCTCAGTGCCACCATTGCTCATACATTTGCTTTTCTGCTACAGTGATTTTATGTGCTCCCAACATGTGTTAAACTCATGCTCTTGGCATATCAGTGCCAGCAGGAGTCTCAAAGAGCAATGTTTCAAAAAAGACATTTTAAGCCACGAAGTGACATAGATACTTGGAGTTTCAGGCAAAACCTTCAGGTCAAAGATGAACATTGCATGTTGCAAAGGTGAACGTTGCATTTAAAGTCTCAACAAAGCAAAAGGTTTCTGTTTGCCTTGTTGCAGGTTTCTGACTTTGCATTGCAAGCCTGTAGAGTTGACATATGTGCATACTTTGCTTAGAGCTGCCTGTATTCATGCCACAGTTGGAGCTTGGATTCTGTGACTTGGCAGACAGAAGTGGCAAGTGGTTTTCCAGAGAAGGAGGAAAGGATGTTACCCCTCACCAGAGGGGCAACCAGGAGCAACCAGGCTCCAGGCAAAGAGTAGCCCAAACCCCATACAGCAATAGGAAGGAGAACAACCAATGTGGCAAAGGCGAAGCCATGTGCATTCTTGGTATGTTCAGTTCATGCTAGACTTCTTGTTTATCTCTTTCTAGAGTGTTATTTACCTGCATCCCTGATTTTGTTTGCTGAATATTCATTAAACACAGTTCTCACAATACAGCTTTTGGTTCCAAGCTGGATGAGTAAGTTCCAAGAAAGAGAAAAGTCATATTCAAATACTTCAAATAAGTTCTATGCAAAATTTTGTGTTTCAAATATGAAATGGCTAAATAAGAGATCTGTTGAACTGTAGTGTAGTCAATGCTCAGGAGTAAGATGCTGCTTATTGGGAAGGCACTAGGATTTCATTAAAAACACTGATTTGTCCTTGTAAATCTGAAAAAAGTGCAACACGCAAATGATAATATTAACCAACTTCATGCCAACAGAAACTTCTGAAAAAGTGTCTATTGTGTATATGCCCCTGCCCAAAGATAATTTAGGCCTGTCTGATAGCATGAGAGAATTCAGATATCAGGAAATAAATTCATTTCCTTTTGTAATACCAGGAGGAATTACAAGAATTACAGCAGACACTATATGTTTCAGGACATTGTCTGTCTGTGTTAGAAAGATGCTGACTCAAAGGACAGCATTGTTTTCTTTCCTTTTTTTAAACTCTAGTGTCTCCAGATGGATCAGGTTATTTCACATACAGCTTCTTTCTCAGAGGAACTGGTTTCTAATGAACTGAGATGAACTGATCCAGCTCACAGCCTGAAGTAAGATTAGCCAATCCAGATCACAGGGAAATGCCATATGATCTTCATTATGTGTCTTGTCTCATATTCTGCACCTTGGTGAACTGTGTTCAAACCTGAAAGATAAAGTGAGTTGTAGCCTGCAGCTGCTAATGAGTAGCCAGAGCAAGCAAAGCACATCTGTGGGATTTCCAGTAGTGGAGGCTTTGCAGGAACAAATGGAGGATCCTTTTCACTAGTGTGTGGTCCTGGAGAGTATTCAGGCTCAAACCAGGGATCAGGTGGAAGTTCCCTGCAATGCAGGTCATGAAACAGGTAGCAGTGAACTTCGCCAGTCTGATAAATCACAGACAAATAGACAAGCTACAGCTACATCTGCAATGCTCAAAGAAACTGGTGCATCCCAGTATTTCACTACTCCTGACTTTCCTTCCCTATCATCACCCACCACTCCTTCTCCATGATCTCCTTTGAAAGTCTCAGTCTCTGTAACTGAGAATAAAATGGATGTACATTGCCTAAATTTCATCAGCTGTTACCATGCCAACCAGTAGACTGCACTTAACAGAAATCAAGATACAGATTTGATGATAACAAATGTACCAAATCTTCTTCCCTCCTTAAACTAACCTGGACCTACCCCTTAACACGGACACAGAGCTTTTGTCTCACCAACCTAAGCAAAAGGTGTAAAGCAGGGCAGCCAGAGAGAGCCTGACAAGAGCATGAAGGGCTTTGCCTGGGGTGAGCTTCCCTCCCAGGAAAACAATGGAGCAGCACAAACGGGCAGGGAGACCAGGAGGTGAGTGTGTCAGGATAGCTGGTGGAGAAGTGCCATGGCGTCACGGAAGTACCGAGGATAGCGGTTACTTAGGGATTCTTACACGTTGCCAATGGTACTTTCTCTCTTTGAACATGCATGGAGGAGGACACACAAACACACAAACTGACCAAAAGCAGAATTATTATTATTATTAGAGTTTCTTGTTTCTGCATACAACTGCCAGTCAGATTTCTTCTGCTTCTGCAGCACCTGAAATTATCTAATAACATCAGAACTGACTCCTGTGACAAAACTGGTACAGTTTTGTTCACACATTGAGATGCTTTTAATAAGTGAATCCTGTTTCACTCCAGGGTGAAGCCATCCTTTAAATAGCAGAACTGCACACACAGAGACACAGAGGGACTGGAATGGATCTCGAGAGATCGTTTAATACTTCCCCCCAGCCCAACAGGCAGAAGCAATTACACTTGCATCATTTCTGACAGATGGTTGTCTAACCTGTTCTTGGAAAGTTCTTACAGATGGGACCTCATGACCTTCCTAGGCAATGCAGTGCCCTGCTTCCCTCTCCTTATAGGTAGAGAAAAGAACATAAATGCTCTCGACATAAACCTTCTTTGCTGCCGTTTAAGCCTTTCACTTCCTGTGCTCTTTCCAGCGGATCTGGAGAATGGTTTATTGGCAACTGCTGTGCAGTAATCTTCTATAGAGTAGTTGGAGACAGTAATCTTGTGTTATCTGCAGCCTAAAGGACCTCTACATGAATCTTTAACACTATATTTATCCATAGTGATGACCTCCTTTCTTATTTTCATGTCTAACATCATAGGCAATTTACAGAATGGTATGCACAAAAAGTACAGAAAATGTGCAGTGGGAAATTAATGAAGAACCTATAGCAGGAAAGGTCCTTGACATAGGTCTGTTCCCTGCTACCTACCTATGCAGAGGCTGGCCTGGAAAATTCCTTTAGAAACACTTGGCCGTGAGAATGGTGAGGCTTGGCTGCTGCTTTAGCAGTGGAGGATTCCTGAAAGACCAGTTCTTTGACTCAACAAGTCAGATGATAATTATATTGCTGCTCAGGCTAATAGTGTGTGTGTATGTGAAGAATTCTCTTCATTATCAAAAGACACAATCATGATACTGATTATTGCTTGGTTATTGTGAAATATACCATGAGGCATTTTATGGGAACTCTGGGGTGAATGGAGTGCATGAGACCTTTTGAAGAAACAATAGAACTGTGAAGCACAAAGAGATTTCTTTGGAGTTGTTAATAGACAAGTCTGCTCCTTAAGTGCAGCCAGATGAGTGGGGCCAAGCTGTGTCCACACCCTAAAAGTAAAAGGTTGAGGACCCCTATGAGTATCCATTTTGTCCTTCATCTTGGAATCTGAGCCAGACTCCACAAAAGACACCCTTAAAAAGCAACCTGCTTATTAAAGGCAACTGGGAAAGAGAGATGGCATGTAAACAGCAATAAAGCAGAGCTGGGAAATGAGCTAAAAAAATCTACTCTGACTGGAAACATAAATCAAATGCAATGTAACAAAGGTTCTCTGCAAGAATTTGTTTATGGCTGCAGGCTCCAGAGGGCCAAAGCCAGCGTGTGGTTGGCTCAGGGATGCTCCACAGAAGTTCGTCAGCCTGGTTCGGTGCCTTGCTGGGAGACTGGCCCCGAGACTCACATACTTGAATCTTTCCATTCAGGGGGAAGGATACCAACTGAAAAGTAGTTCAGCGTGTATGAGGACAGCACACACACACACACAAAAAAAAAAAAAAGGTAAATGAATTCTGCTGATGTTTCCTTCATTTCTTCTGGGTTTAAGAAAATAAAATGCTGACAGCAGTGCCCACACCAGAGCTAAAATGCAGCAGAGCTGTTCACCCACCAAAAAAACCCAACCTCAGCACTTGAGTCACCTTCTCTCCCCATTCTCTACCATTCCACCAATCTCTATTCCCACTTTTCTGGTGTCCTTGAAAGTTTGGGCTTTTTAGTGGTCTGAAGTTGCAGCTATTCAGACTATTTGTAATATCCTGCGATTTTGAGCTACAATCCATAAAACTCAATGGAAACAGTAGAGGAAAGACCTGAAAAGCCTAAGTCCCAACTCAGTCAGCCCCAGCCCTTCTGCTGATCTCAGCTGCGATATAGTGCTGCTATCCAGCTCTCCCCTTTTGGCTAAGGCACTATTTTGTAGATGTTGTGGGACTTGCCAAGGCTGCTCAAACTCTGTGTTTGAAGAAAGAGTAAAAAACCTTTTTCTTTATTGACCCCTCAAATAACCAGTGACCTCAAAGTATGCAGCTGCTGAGAACATGACTCTTATGCTTGTATGAAGAACACAGAGTTTGGTACAAGTGTCACTTAACAGCATTTCCCCCTGGAAATAGCAACATAGTCATTGCTGTGTACTTCTGCCACCTTATGTAGGAACAGAGATGACCAGTGCAGGGGACAGTGGGAAAAAGAGGAAAAATCCCATCTCACCAGGGCAAGGGAACCTGAAAAAGAAAAGCAGTGGGAGAGGTGAGACCTTTAAAGGAGCAACATTGTTGGAAGAAAAAAGCACACAGAAAGTGAACACTGAATACATTTTGAAAGTGGAAATACCTCATTTTGCTTCTGTGGCAACCATGCCTGTGTAAACCACAGGCAAAAAATAGGTACAGAGCAGACAGTGACAAGTTACAAGTTATTGGTGGCTTCCAATTGCGATCATGGTGTAAGAGAGCACAGATTCCTGACAAAAATTGAAAAAACCCAACAAATTAACTAATGTGTTTGTCCTGGTTGAACTAGAGCATCTGGTCAGGTGCTGCCCAATGACATGAATCCGTATCTGCATGCTGAGGCACGCGCACATGTACCTACAACACTGCTTTGCCAATGCTAATCAGTTTATTCAGTTGCAGTTGCTGCTGTTTTCTGCCTCTCTAGTCCTTTGCTGCAGTCAAAGCTGAGGTTGGGAATAAAAGGCAAAGCTTTTTATGTCTCAGGACTGACTTGTATTTCTCTGTAGAAAAGAATGCTCACAATTAATAACGGAGGATAAAACCTCTCCCTCTGGAGGAGAGGCTAAACCAACCAATAGTCCCTTAAAATTCCTATAGCAAAGTCTATGCATTTTTGACAGCATTTTGTGAAGTTCACAGTGTTCTATTCATTAGCTTATTTCAAATGAATTAATCTTGTATTTGTAGAGAAGAGAGCTTTCTCCAGGTTTCTCTGCTGCCAAGGGAAGAGGAGCTGTCACAGCCCTCAAAACTTATGGGTTTATTTTCTCGTTCTAAGAATACTTGGGTCTTTCCTTTGGCTCTGCACCATCTAAAGAAATCTTTTAAAGAACAGATATGCTATTTCTCCAGAGGACACATTGTCTCAGGAGCATACTCTGCACATTTTGCAAACTTCAGCTGAAAATGCTTTTTTACGTCTTAGCACAGGAGTAATTTATATAAAAACCTAAAATTATTTCCTTGCTTACAGCTAAATGTATGGGTCACAGGGAATTAAAGAGCTTTAAAATCAAGTGATCAAATGATCATTTAGTCAAAATGATTAGGTGCAGTGTGGGACGTCTCTGGTAGTTTGGTTGATACAGAGGATTCCCTATCCTCTCTTCACCCAGCAAAATGTGGTGACTCAAAGGATAGGGGGAAATGGTGACAAATTCCCACCCAGAGCAGCAGGCATATCTGCTCCATGACTACTCCACCTTCCCAGGTGCCCTTGCATAATAGGTGTGAGGCTCTACAGGTGGAAGTGCACAATAACAAGGATGATGGTTCATCTAGGTTGGAGATGTCACCAAGGTTAAGTCAGCCTATGCCCTGTGTAAAAACCACTTCCACGAATAAAAAAAGATGGGTCATTGTCATAGGAGACTCTCTTCTGAAGGCACCAGAAGGCCCAGTATGCACACCAGACCCACTTCTTAGGGAAGTCTGCTGCATCCCTGGTGCCCAGGTTAAAGATGTGAAGAGAAAGTTTCCTACCCTGGTACGGCCCTCGGATTTTTGTCCATTATTGATTTTTCATGTAGGCAGCTACGAAGTTGCAATATGAAGTCCAAGGGTGATCAAGAGAGACTTCAGGGCCTTGGCATGACTGGTTAAGGGATCAGGAGCACAAGTAGTGTTCTCCTCTACCCTTATGTTTGCAGGGAATGATGAGGGAAGAAACAGGAAGAGCCAACAGATCAATACCTGGCTCCAAGACTGATGTCACCAGCAGAATTTTGGGTTTTTTGATCATGGGTCAGTCTACAAGACACCAGGCCTGTTGGTGACAGATGAGGTACACCAGTCTCAAAGGGGGAAAAGGATCTTTGCGCAGCAGTTAGCAGGGTTCATTGAAAGAGCTTTAAACTAGATTTGAAGGGGGAAAGGGATAAAACCAGGCTCACTAGAGATAAGCCTGGGGGAAGTATGCCAATGTTTGGGGGGATGAATCCTGTGACTGGGGTGATGTGATGGGCAGTTATAGGGTCTTCAGGAGGAATAGTCAGGGCAGGTGATGCGGGGGGGTGGCACTGTACGTAAGGGAGGGGTTTGATTGTACAGCACTTACAGTTGGCGACGACATGGTTGAGATCCTCTGGGTAAGGATGAAGGGGAAAGCAAACAAAACAAATGTTATTCTGGGAGTCTATTATCAGCAACAGAGAGCCAGGATGACGACACTGATGAATTATTCTACAAGGAATTAAGGGATATCTCTAGGTCAGCTGCCCTTGTCCTTACGGGTGATTTTAACTTCCCAGATATCAACTGGGAATATCATACAGTGGACTCAAAGAGGTCCAGGAAGTTTCTGAAGCATGTTGAAGATGACTTCTTGGCACAGGTACTAAGGGAGCTGACTAGGAAAGGTGGTCTCCCAGATTTGTTTGTAAACGGAGCGAGACTCGTGGGTGAAGCAGTGATTGGTGGCTGTCTTTGTCACAGTGGCCATGAAGTAGTTGAGTTTCAAATTGTTGGTGATAGGAGAAAAACTGCCAGGAAAACTTTGACCCTGTATATGGGGAGAGCAGACCTTGGGCTGCTGAAGGATCTAGTTAAGCAGGTGCCCTGGGAATCTGCTTTTTAAGGTATTGGTGTCCATGAATGCTGGTCACTTTTTAAAAGCCATCTCTTAAGAGTGCAGAAGCAGAAAATTCTGAAGTGTTGGGAGTCAAGCAAGTGACGTGGAAGGCTGACTTGGCTAAGCAGGGATCTTCTTCTAGAATTTAGGTGGAAAAAGAAAGTGTACATACATTGAAAGCAAGGACAGGTGACATGAGAGGACTAAAGAGATGCTGTTCCCAGCTGTTGGGATAAAATTCATGCAGCCAAAGCTTGATTAGGGCTTAAGCTGGACAGCACTGTGAAGGTCAATAAAAAGGGTTTTTTAAAATATGTTAATAGCAAAAGGAGAATCAAAGATAACATTGGTCCATTGCTTGATGAGGTCAGTCACCCGACAAAGAAGGATGTAGACAAAGTGGAGATGTTTAATGCCTTCTTTGCCTCTGTCTTCAATATTGATCATGGGCTCTGGGTCACCTGGACCCTTGTGTTGGAAGACCATGACTCGGGGGATGACAAACTCCCAGCTGACCTTGATCTTGTTCAAGACTTGCTGCTCCAGTTGGACACACAAAATTCTGAGGCCTGATGGGATTCATCCCATTGTACTGAAAAAGCTGGCACATGTTATTGTGGGACCTCTCTCCATTCCCAGTTGACTGGAAGCTGGTAAATATTGTCCCAATCTTCAAGAAGGGTAAGAAGGAAGACCCTGGTAATTACAGGCTTGTCAGTGTCACTTCAGTGCCTGTTGAAATTATGGAGAAGATTATTCTGGGAGTTATTGAAAAATACTTAAGAGACAATGCAGTCGCTGGTCATAGCCAGCATGGGTTTGTAAGGGGCAAGTACTGCTTAACCAGCTTAATTTCATTTATGACAAGTCACCCATCTAGTTGACCAAGGGAAGCCAGTAGATGTGGTGGGTTTGGATTTTAGCAAAGCTTTTTATACTGTCTCTTACAGTATTCTGCTGGACAGAGTGTCCAGCACACAGTTTGACAAGTCTATAATACATTGAGTGAGCAGTTGGCTGATGGGTTGGACTCAAAGAGGTACAGTAAATGCGGTTACATCAGGATGGTGGCCAGTCACCAGTGGGGTTCCCTAGCACTCAGTTTTAGAGACAGTGCTCTTCAATGTTTTTATAAATGATCTGGACACAGGAATCAAATGTACGTTAAGTGAGTTTGCCAATAATACTAAACTAGAGGGAGCTGTGGACTCCCTTGAGGGTAGAGAGGCCTTACAGAGAGATCTGGATAGACTAGAGAGCTGGGTAATCACCAACCATATGAAATTTAATGAGAGCACATGCCAGGTTCTCCACCTGGGATGTGGTAATCCTGGTTATGTGTACAAATTGGGGGATGAGAGGCTGGAGAGCAGCCCCGCAGAAAGAAACCTGGGAGTTTGGGTCGATGGCAAGTTGAACATGGGTTAACAGTGTGCCCTGGAAGCCAGAAGAGCCAACCATGTCCAGGGGTGCATCAAGCACAGCATAGCCAGCTTGTCAAGGGAGGTG
>RSEF01000031.1:14454173-14492260 GCA_003993805.1 Himantopus leucocephalus
CACTGAGAGGGTGGTTGGTCACTGGAGCAGGGTCCCCAGGGAGGTCGTCACAGCACCAAACCCTTCGGAGTTCAAAGAGCATCTGGGTGACACTGTTAGTCCCTGTCTGTAGTAATATTAGAGCTCAGTTCACTGGTGGGGCATTGCTGCTCCTTTGAGACACGTACTGGTCATACTCTTTGACCATGTCTGAAATTCACTATAAAATACATGCTCCGGGACCCTTGGTCTATAAATGTTATGGCTCAGCATGTTTCAGTATGAAGCCACGTTTCATGAACACAATGGTTCACAGGAAGTGTCCACTTCCCACAAGACATCTGCTTAATTTCTGTTCAAATGGATATCCCAAACCCCAAAATTTTTTGGTCCTCAGACAAAACTTTCAAGTGTCAGATATTTTGCTCAGAAATCTGACAATGAAAAATTGCTTTTGCTGATTTTTTTTCCCAGGCAAAATAGTTTCTGAGCAGCTTCAGTACAGATGCGCTATGTGTTCCAGCCCTGCCTGTGATACAGAAATGTCAATATGCGATTTATGAAAGTGCTTCAAAGCAAGGTCAAGCTCAAATACAAGTGCACAAAAACATGTTTTTCTCCTTAAAACATGGATTAATGGGAACTCTTCAGTTGTGGCAAGGAAACGGGCAGTTACGTTCATAGCTTCTTCCTTGCAGTTGCTTTAATGCCACACACAGAGGGGAGAGTGGGGTTTGGAGAAGCTACTCCTCTCAGGGAGACTGCTCTGTGGCTACTCCAGGACACAAGGGGCCTGTCTTTCAATGTCACCACATCTGGCCATGGAGGTTACCCTGGCAGGTATAATTCAAGGGATGGTTCTGAGAGCAGTTAGCCCTTGCAGGCTGAGTGGTGGCAGGAGAGGGCCTGGCACCAGCAGCACACTGGGCATGACCGGCTGGGGGACCGTGCCCACCTCCCTTATTCAAAATCCTGCCTCTTCCCTTTGCAGGATGCTGGCCTCCAGATCTCCAGGGGAAGTCACTCCAACAATTGCCCTGGGACTGCCGAGCAAACACAGGGCAAAAATTGAAGACAGCATTCAAGTTGCCCCAGCCCAAGGTTTGGTCAGGTGGGACTCTGCCAGAGCTGGGCTGAAGAGGCTGCAGCCGTGTCCTCTGACAGGCAGCCTGGCCAGTGGGGATGCTATGATCAGGAGCATGAAGAAGAAATACAGAGATCATGGACCTCAGATTGTCATCTCACAAGTGGCCATGCTTCACTCCATATCATCTCAGACCACCCATGTTTTCTCAGAAACTGAAGGTTTTGTACAGCACCATGTTACTGAGTAGAGTGCATTGTTCAGAGGAACATTTTTCTGCCAAGTGCCTGCCTGATCAGAGTTGTGTAAGCATCAGATTGTAATGCTAACCCTGCTATAAAGATCAGGGCTGTTTCATGCTAGGTAAATTTATTCAGTGCCTTTACCTAACATGACCATTACTGAGCAGTTGGAGCTATCTGACACGCTACCCAGTTGACTTCATTTGCCACTAGCAAATAACCCACAGTGGTGCATCACTTTTTACTACACAGCACAAAAGAAGAAAACTAATGAAAGCAGAAACTGAGCCTAAAAATGCTGCCTATAAACTAAGGCCCTGTAACTGTTTCAGTTTCAACTCACAGGAATTAAAGTCTGCTCTGAGTTTGCGGGGCTTTCACCACTCATTTTAACACAATTGCAGATCTTTCCCCCTGTTCAAAACCACGTGCCTCAGAAAACTCCCCAGGATGGTTTCCACTTCTTCAGTTTGACAAACCTTCAGAAACTGTGTCACTTGTCACCAAGTGACCAGTGCATCCTTGTATCTCCTTCCCATCTTGATGGGTTTTGGAGCTTCAAAGCTACAGTTTAAGAACATGAAATAATCTGCAATAAAACTGATTATTTCCTACTCCATGACATTTTTGGGATTGTTATCCTAACTGCATTTAAATAGCACTACTTGTTCATCAGGAATAAAAAAATGTGGTGTGATTTTCTGCCTCCTTGGGAATTAGACCCTTTTGACTTCTTGCTTGTTTTCTTCTCTCCTCATCCTGATATATTTATAATGAGGGATAGACTTCTTCCTCATTAACTTCACAATGATTTCAAACACATGATTGTGGCTTATTTTTTATGGTAGTAAATTAGTTCCTTTACATACATTTGCAAAAAACGTGATTTGGAAATATAAAATAATTCATAACAAATATTAAATAATCTTGCAACTGTTCTGTAAACATGCCAGCAAAACAGCTGTACTGAATCGGTCCACAGATCTATTTATTCCACTGCTCTCTTTCTAACAGTACTGGATGCTTATAAAAGAATAAACAATGGAGTACCTGTCCCTAGTATCTGAGAGCTTAAAAACCTTCTGAGATTAAGATTGCATGGTCTTTGCTTGATGTCTCCTTTGTCTAACACTTTTTCACTCTGCTTATGCTTTTTGGCATATTATCCTCCGACAATGAGTGTCAGGGTTTGACTCTGTGCTGGCTGAAAGGGGATTTGCTCCGGGGTTTTTGTTCTTCCTTTGTGTTACTTAGTACTTGTGCTATGAGCCACAATGAATTAAGTGATCCCTATTCTCCTTCTATGCTGTTTCGGAGGCATCTGCCACAACGCCTCTGTGCTGCTTCTGTTCCAGGCTGAAAAGCCCTTCATTTAACCCCTCTTTACGTGCAAACCATTCCTCACCTCCGACCACCTCATCTCCGTTCTTCTGTGCTGACTCCAAGGCGCAAATGAAGCCCCCCTGTGATTTGTCCTGCTGCATCCACCGCTGCTGCTCTGAGAATTCGTGGGGCACAAGGGCGCAGGCAGCAAGTCCGAGCCGAGTGGTGTGCCAGGAGAGCAGGCTGCACCTTTGTGCCCAGCCCATCCCAGTTCAAATAAAGCTCCTTTCCAGAAGGGCCTGGGGGGCTGGGTGTACATATGGCTCCAAGCAGGCAGGACAGCTGGCTGCTGGAAAGGGCCATTGCTGAGGCATATGCTCTTTTGATGTCCTTCCACGCTTTGTGGGTCCAAGGCAGTGCGGCACCACATCTGTGCTGCAGAAGCCCGGCACCTCCGTGGTGTACCGTGGCACCCACAGCTGCGAGGAGCTGCAGGCACCAGGGCAGGATGGGGTCAGAAGGAGCTCTCCAGGGCAGAGCCTGTTTCACTCCCACCCAGGTGCCTCTTCCTGCTCCCTGGTGGTGGGAGACCCTGTATCCTTGCATGCGCCCCCACTACCCACAGCATGGCCCTCTGATTTTTGGGAAATCCTCCAGATCAACAGACAGCAATGGAAGCCTACTTTGCTCCCCACAGCAATCTGGTCAGTCCCTCAGAGGTGACAGACAGGAGCAACACGCTGGCATTGTCTCAGAGGTGGAAAAGCAAGTTTCTGAACTACTTGATGCAGCCACCTAGGAAAGAAATGAGTGCTCCTTGAAAGCTGCAGAAATTGCTGCTAGGCACATCTCTGTCTCCTTGGCTCCAGCCCGAGCATCATCCCTAGCCAGGGGCAGTGAGGCTGGGCACGGGACAGCATGTCTGGTGCTCAGGGGTTTCTCTGTGTGGCTTCCCAGTCCTGCACTACTCCCTGCTGCCTGACTGCAGGGTAGGTATTTTCTGTTCTGGGTCTATTTTTATAGCAGACAAGGGCTGAAAGTCCTTGGCACGTTGTCTCTGCCACTACCCAAGCAGGTTCCAAGGCTGGCTGGTTGCTCCTGACCAGGTGGCATCAGCACCTGGTCCTGTGTCGTGTTGCAGTATTGCCTCAGCCCCAGCAAGCTATGGCCGAAGCTGGACTGGGGGGCAGCAGACACACTCCCTCAGTCTCCTTGCACTAGTACAAGTCAAGACTTTAAGAGCTTGCTCTCTCCTGCATACAGTAAGGGCTAGCTCAGCCTACACTGGATTTTCCCTTCCCCATCTTTCATGACCTCTGACATGTACAAAAGAATAGAGAAAATAAACTGAGTCTTTCAGAGCTGAAACATAGAAAGTTCTGAAATGGTTTTGAAAAAGAAGCAATGTAAGTCAGCCTTATGTGTGTGCAATTTTCAAATTATTCACTGAACTCCAAGCTACAAAGTCACCAAGATATGCAAGCACTGCAGATGTGGTCTCCCGCCCCACTCTGAAGGCAACAATATGCAAGCAGCTATAGTTAACTAATGAAAAACAGCATTTCAGTGTTACTGGAAGATGCAAAAAAAGGTGGAGCCTAAGAAAAAAAGAATCTTATAAAAAAACGATGTTGAGAATGAGAAACATTACTTGCCAGCTGCTTTTTTTTAACTCACAGTGTGATGCAGTAGCACACATTTTAAAGATTTTAAAATTTCTCTTAAAAGTAGCAAGAAAATATACTCAGCAAAGCACTATATCTAGAAGATAAGAGATTAAAAACAATTTCTAACTGAGGATCAGGACCCATATTCTATTTAAAGCAACACTTTCATTATTATTGATAAGAAATCACATGAAAATCAAGCTAGTATGAACACAATAACATGCCAAGTGGCTTGACATTTTAATTCATAAATATATATATATATTTTTTAAAAAAAGCACCCTACTGAACAGCCAGGAAGTGTCCTTTGTAGTTCTAAACACAAACACATTTATGAGCTGAAAGTGTGTTTCAGATTGTATTACAAAGTAGGATTCCATATGGCAGCTGAGGTCCAGAGCTGGGATGACTCAGGAAATCAAGAAGATGAAAAGATCAGCACAGTTTATTGAACAGGTCTGACGGTTCCTGAAGCACCCTCAGCTTCACGGATTGAACAGGCAGAATAACTAACTGGCAGAGCTGGAGACACATTTTGCAGTAGCTGGAAGTCATGACTACATTTTTCAATGACTGGCTCTCTAGTAAATAAGCCCATACTACAATCCAGCCCCTATTAAGGTTTTTTGTATGTGGGATTGTATGTAAGGAAATAGGCAATAGGACATCTGATTGATTACAGCTGTAAAATGTCTCTGTAGAAAGTAGGTAATAAAAAAGTCCAGAAAATGTGCATGAAACAAATATTTTTATGAGGCTTAGGAGGTTGGAAGAAACTTCTTGAACAAAGTTTTTTTAAGTGATAAGGAAAGCAGCGAAATCACCTGCTCCACTTACACGAAAAATAGGCAAACACAGCACTGCTCAAACTGGAAATTACTCATATTTACTCTTGACTATATATCTACTCTGACAGTTGTTTTCCTGCCTTTGCTTGCTGAGGCAAAAGCTGACTTCTGTGCAAACTGCCTGCAGTAATGGCACAGGGAGGAGGCTGTGCCTCCCTCTGAAAGCATTCTGTGATGGGCTTCAGAGTGTGGGACTTCAGCCCTCGAAAAGGCAGCCGTGCAGTCCGAGTGGAGAGTTCCACCTCCCTCAGAAGAGGGAAGGGCACCTCCAACTTCCTGGAGGTACCCACATCTGCCCACAGCCACATCCCGTCCCATGCTGCCCGACAGACATTGATGACTGCCTTGCAGCTAGCTAATGGTGAATGAGAAGGTACCTACTTTATTTTGGGGTACTAAGTGAAAAAAAAAACATGAGGCTCCTAGTTCTGTTAAATCTAGTGAATTTCTCTTTTTGTAGTGATTTGGAATAAATTAATTTATTTCAAAACTTGAAGAATATAATACAAAGGACCTTAGTTTTCCCAAAGAAGCTCTGACCTCTGACTCTTCTGTCACAGTGGTCACTATGCACAAAAGATCCTCCCCGGGTTGCTCTGTGAGGTTAAGAGACAATCTTATTCCATATCTAGGCCGGATGATAGGATCTAAAAGCAATCAACCTTTACAAACATGTCTAAGTGTAGCCAGGAAGACATGTCAGACTACCAAACAAAACGGCAAACAAAGGTAGGTTTGTGAAAGGTGTGTTTGACTGCAGGCCTATTCATCGCTGTCCTCAGATCACCAGTGAGCCATGACAAGTATCAGTCTGAACTTGAGTGAGGTCTTTGGGTATTTCTGCAGCGTACGTATGGGCTGCATTACCTTCCCCAAGCAGTACCCAAGGCAAAGACTGCTCTCTGAAAGAGGCAATGGTTTCCTCCAGCCATCTCTGCAAGTCCTCGTTTCCTACAGAGAGTCAAGACATGGCTCCTTTGGCCGCCCCACTCCCCAGCACCCCGCTCTCCTGAGCAGCTTTGGCTTTCTTCTCTACTCAGCACAGGTACAGCGTGCCCTCCACGGCGCTTGAGGGACTGCTGCAGAAACCTGCTAACTAAGGCATGGTGAGCTGTGCCTGGGGCTGGCACGTTGGCCAACGCCACCGCTGGTGCCAGGCGCCACACAGACAGCATGCCCCGGCCATGGAAAGAGCAGCTCCTCTAGCCTGTAAGGGCCACAGCAGCAGATGACAGTCAGTCCATAGTTGACCCACTCCAGCATTGGGCTTGCCATTTTCTGCACCATATGGGAATGGAGGGGGCGAGTTGGCCAAGCTCTACGGGTGGTGGCATCAGCTCAGCAGGCAGGCTTTGAGGGGAGGGTAGAAAACAAAGGCTTCAGCAAACAAAGGGAAATCATGTACAGATCAGCAGAGCAAATGAAGAAACAAAAGAGCACAAACATAAGGACTTACGTCCTCTCAGGGAGCCAAGAGATGAATGCAGAGGGGGAGGCAGAGGGAAAGCCCGAGAGCCGATAGGATGTCCAAGCCAAAGCAAAGCAGAAGAAAAGGAGCTCTGGGGAAGCCACCAGCCCATCTCAAACAGGGTCAGACCCCTGCTTAAACCTCAGTGAGTAAAGAGGGAGCTCTTGGGGAGCTTCTTTAAGCTTTGGTTGTAGCATGCCAGAAAAACAGAACATGTGGCCCTTGGTAAAGGGAGGTGGTGGTTGAGTGACAGTCCAAAACCCAACAAAGCCACTGTGTCTGCCCTGTCTTGTGTGAATCTGTGGTGCTCCCCAGAAGCTCCCTCTGGCAGGATGATTCGACCAGCATGGATGTGTGATGATGAGTGCTTGCATTTCTGCTTCACTGTGGGGAATCCAGATGGGGATGGTAATAGCTTGAGCTTTAAGGGCATTTTAAAATATCTATATTTTTACAGTGTGTACAAAGAGCTGTTGATGTGAAAGCCCTTGACTTTTTAACATTAAAACTAAGCTTTAAGATTCAGCAGAATATATGTTTCTGTGTGTTCATAAGGTTTCTGATGCCAAAACACACAGAAAATTAATAGACTGTCACTGAAGAGTCCAAGACTGAGTCTATCTGAAAAAAAGGAAAATGTACTTTGCTTCCTCTCATTTTCACATTTGTTGCTTTATTTCATATTGCTCTTGGCATTTTAGCTGGCAATCGAGATATCCAAACCCCATTCTTGATCCATTGTTCAGTTCCACAATTTTTATGTGCATTACATCATCCTCTGCTTTGAGTTCTCTTCCCAGCAAGCTCTGATTAGGAGATTTCCTTGTGAGCTTTCTTTTATACCGCTAAGCTTGGAAGCAAAGACAGCCCTCAGTATGCAAACACTCATGGAAACATGCAGCTGGTGGAAGAGAAAGACAGAAGGAAGTCCTAAGTCCATAGAGGAATGAGTTGCAGTTACCACCTTCTGCAAGCCTTTTCCTCCGCCCTTGGTAAGGTATTTAGATGAACAAGAAGGGCAGAAAAAATCCAAGGAAAGGGAGCAGCAACATGGAAGAAGCAGGCTTGAAAGCAGCAGATCTTTTGGTAGAATTAGGAAGCTCAGGCAGACATCTGCAGCCTTCAGCATGCCAAAAGCTGTCTTCCTACCTACAGCTGTATGTGTGCCCCTGTGAGTGTATAATGCCTGGGAATCACAGCAAGTGTTTGCATCTCTTCCAATTTTCCATTTGGACCAGTCCACTGAATGCTTTCCATAACCTTTCCAGCTCTGCATTCCTGCCTGGGGCTGCGGGACACACTCTCACATTGGCTTTGGGAAAAGGAGAAATAGACGAGGAGAACCTGGACCTAATTTTGGTATTGTCCCTTTGTATGTCATAGGTAGAGAAGGATATCATTTCAAGGAGCTTCTCTTTTCACACGCTTTTTGTTTTTCATTTTTCCTGTCTTGTTTTCTGGCTGAACCAGGTCCAGATCTACAGATAAAGTAAATCCACAGAGTGCTCTGACTGCGGCAAAGCTACCAAAATGCCTATTTGTATCACCATGCTTGTAATTACCACCTTCTCCTGCCGTGTTTCTCCAAGATACGCAGATTGCATACTGCAGAGTCACAGTGCATGGGAAAGCACCACTGAGCTTCCTGGCAATCACTGCAGTGGTTTTTGTTTAACTGCAGCCTGACCTGGAGCCTATAATTGCGGTGTTTTAATATGACAATATATAGAGAATATAGGCAAAGCAACAACACAGAAAAGACCGTATGAGGAGTGGTGAGAAGTCCACGTGCTGGGGCTGTTGGGTTTGAGCAGACAAAGGCATGGACAATGTTCAGTCACCTTCACCTGTTGCAAGTGCCTGCTCCTGCTCAGCACAGCCACAAAGCCACCGTCGGGACGGGACAATGCTCAGGATCTCGACGTAGACTGAGTCAATGGCAGATGAGTCCGAAAAAGGCCACAATGGTGGTGCAAGGGATATGCCTGTCTTCTCAGGGAGCACTGAAACCCCTGTCCTGTGGTTGGAGGGTGGTGGGGTGGCCAGGCTGGGCACAAAGCATATGGATGCTGGTGGCTGACAGGCTCTGATCTGCTCCAGGAGGTGCCTCTTAGCTCCTAATGTCTGAGAAATTTGCAGTCAGTGGATGCCCTTGTTAGATTTTGCCCCAAGGGGTTTCTCCTCAAATCAAATCAGAGTCTGCTAATTCATCTTCATTCCTCTTGGATTCAACAAGATGAATTTATTGCTCACAGTCTGTGATGCAGATACAATCTGAAAAATTACATTATTACCATTCTTGTCTTTTTTGCAAGTGCAGAATTATTTTCTAGTGTTTTGTTTTATTTCATTTTATTTATTTTATTTTATTTTTTTACTTTGTTTTATATTATTTATTCTTATATATTTTAATTTTCTGCCTGTGTATAGTGTTACTCTGTATTGAATATAGCAAGGACCCTGGCTGGCTTTCCATTGTTCTTTCCATTTTCCTTTTACAGACAGACAGTGCTCAGCAGGAAGCACTGTGCACTGTGTAATCACTGCTGCAAATTGAAGGGTGTCCCCAAAAAGGGATCAAAGAGAAAATTCCTGTCATGGCAACCATTAGCACAGGAAGTCTGGACGGCTGAGATGCTGGAGTATTTTGAAACCAGATTAGGAAAGAGATGCAGCTTTTGACATCGATGCCCATGTCTGGGTGCTAATTACGGGGAGGAAGGACTAGCCAGAGGGTGCCAGCCACATATAGGACACAGAGAGGTTTTCCTGGTTTCATCAGGTCTGTGAGGACATGTCTTGTCACAAGGTTGGGTTCAGCTGTTAATTGTTAGAACATCCCAGGAAGGTCTTTCCTGACACAGTGTTTTCCAGTGTCTGTCTGGACATCGAGAATCTCTCTCCACAGCTTTACCTTCCCTTGTCCTCATGAAAGAAATGCAAAACCCAAAAACCATCACAGTGCAAACCTAACCTTCCCTGACGAGCCATGTCTATCTTGCTGTCCAAAAAGCTGACTGTCTGTTATGGTTTACATGAAGTCTATATGTTAACCCACTTACTCAGACCTTTGTCTACAACATGTCAATGTTTGATGGTATTCTCCCAGTTTGCTGTTTGAATCAGGGCTATTCAATTGAAATTATTCTTATCACTGGCATCTTAAAGCCCGATCTTACAGAAAAGAGGGGACGTAGCTATAAGCAGATGCCATAGCCTGAAATGGAAACTAGTATGTAAAGTATTCCTTGTAGAAATTATACCCTTTCAATGTCCTGAAAGGTAGCACAAAGTGCACTCTGCACTAGACAGGCATCCAAATCTCCATCCAAAGCCAGGTCAAAGGTGAGTCTCGCAAATCTAAATCCAAAGCCGGATTTGCACAGCTCTAAATTTAATTCAGTATACCAGTAAATGCTCTCAAGAGCTCAGACATCTTGAATGCGGTGCTGTAGATTTGAACTCCAGGGCACCAGGCTGCTTTTCCCACACAGCTCTGCAGCAACAGCAACAGTAAATCGTGAGTGTGTGATGCAGCTGTGCATCTTTGACAATTTTTTAACTATCAAGTTATTCTTTCTGAGGGAGAGGCTTTGTGATACTGGTGATCAGAGTAAAGGGCTTCACATTTCTTCAGCTATGTAACAATCAGTAAAGGCGGTAGAGAGAGCTCAATACAAGCCATCACGGCCAAACCAGAAGGAAGATATGTCAAGCGTGAGGGAAGTTTGGATAACCAAGGTACAGGACAGAAACCAAATATATGTGGAGCTTTTGCCAGACACATAAACACTGGGAGAAAAATACTGTATGACTTATCCAGTTCTTGCTTTCCTTCATTATTCGATAAAGGGCTTCTCACTCCATCAGCTTCTGCTGCTATTACAAAGCTGCAAGAATTTCTTGCATAATGAGAGGGCTAGATGATTCAGGAAATTAGTAATGGGTTATGAAGCCTTTCACCTTGTAGGTCATTTGCTTAAATACAGCTCATTGCTATCCAGCTGATAAACTTTGCCTTGAATTTTTACAAGTGAAAACCAAGGACCTGGCAGTGCTGTGTAGTACCAGTTACCCTTTGCAGATTCCTCTGCCCTTATACAAAGGCAACAGGATTCCAACTTCAACAGAAGTGTGATGTAGAGAGGAGTATCCCAGCATGCATTTTTGGCATAGGAAATATGGGAAAAAGACCACGTATGAAAACTTTGGACTGTTCAACAAGCAGAAAGTCCAGAGCTCAGACACAGGGGGATATTGCTATGGAGATCTGTTGCAAAGGAGTTGCAATCTCTTGGGGTAGCATAGAAATGTCACCTTATTTTTTCCATCGAGTGCTGTGTTCAGTAGGGATGCTCAAAATCAGATCTTCTTACACATGACAGTTTTGATACTACATCTGGACTGGGTTTTTTCATGCATCTGGAAAAGAAATCAAATTATCAGACTTCTTAATGGAATTAGAAGTGCCAAAATAGCTGGTGCCAAAATAGCAAAATATTTTGTTCAAACTTTTCAAGCTAAATGAAATGATTCAGAATATCTGAGCCAAAACTTCTCTGCTTTCTTTTTAAGTTTCTTTAGACTGTGATCTCGAGTGAGTGAGCCCTGACTCCTCTGCATTATCATGCACGGTCCTTCGCGAAGGCTGAAAACTATATTAGCACAAGCCTGGCCACAGAAAAAAAGGCAGTGCAAGGTGCACCTTGGCCCTTGCCATGACTTCACTCCCCAGTCATCTCCAAAAAGGGCAAAAGCCATTCCAAGCCTCTTGTCCCCTCGCACCAGCTCTAGCCCCTGCAGGACAGAAGAGATACAGCTTTGACTTCAGCCCTTGCTAGCATTTCTGTAATGATGGGTGCATAGGAAATTGGACACCGCTCACAACAGCCTTAGAAGTCAAGTACTCCCTTCTGATGTAATATTAAAGTTAACAGGACATTGCCGCTTAGATGGGAGCAGTTGTATTATCCCTTTACAAGGCATAAAGTGATTTTATTGATCCAGTCTCAAGCACAGAGGACCCATTTTGACATATTTACTTCCAGCCAGGGAGCATGCAAGGAAAATACTGGAAGAGACTTGCCTCCTCTCTACTCTGGGCAGGCAGGAGGGGTGGCTTCCCCCAAAGGTGCTCTGCACGCAGAAAAAATAGATTTGTCATGAAAATCAGATACCCTTTGCCCATGATCTCTGAACTACTAAATATGTGGCATGCTGCTGAAGTCCTTACAAAACTGCATTGGAAGGAGATAGACATTTGGTAAGAATAAATCTAGGAAAAAAATGGAGAACAAGTTCATATATGGCCTGTAGCTGACTGCTTTTCTCATGGATGTTGTTCCACCCTTCCACTGGGATATGCATATAATTGATCCCGAGAAAATCTGGCTGGCTTGTTCATTGTGTGTTGCTAGAAGATAACGTGCTATATCAGTCATGCAAGAGTGGATAATAAACACAGTGGTTTTTCCTAGTATTTCTGGTCAACAACTTACTGATACTGCAGCTTATACTTAAGAACACTACCATTTTATCATGCAAGAAACTTGCTTGAACTACTGTCCCTCTAAGTGTGTTTTCTTGATAATTTCCTATTACATGTTCTTGATAACTGCCCAATTCCATTATTATTCTTCAGTGAAGTGTTTGTCATTTTCTCTTCTTATCTTGAAAGGACCGAGGAAATTTGCAACCGTCTTTTGTTTTTTATGAGGTGAAACATACTGTCTACAGAAAAAATAGTCAGTTGTAATTATGTCTTTGCTATAACATATGAGTTTTTGTTCTTTCATTCACTTCGGACTTCTCCCTCATTTGTTGATTTTGCTGCTCCCAGAGTTCAGGAGAACTACATTTCTTTAAATAGCTGTGTTACAGTAAATATTTCAATCCAAACTGTAAGAGGAAGGAAACAGAGAGAAAGGAAAAGATGCAATAAATGGGCAAGTGAACAGCCTCGAGACTCAAAGTACTGTGGTTTCTATGTTTAGGTGAGGCACTGCATATCCAGCAGTTTGTAAACAGCACAGGTTTTTCATCCACAATCCAAAGGGCAAATAGATAACAGATGACAGGCTCTGAAATTTGGAATAATGAAAATTAACGGTTTGCCAAGAGCCTCTATAAGGAGAAGATTATGACTTTTAGAGCACTTCTCAGTCACACTTAATTGGTTAAAGTAATGATATTGTGGGGCTCCTGCACACACACTTCTTGACCTTACACAAAATTTGGTAAAAATCCTCATTTGGGAGCACAAAACTGAATTCACCCGTGCAGCTGCTGACTGCAGACAGCCTGTCGCGGCTTGCAGTCATGCTCTCAAGCATCCTCATTTTGCAGAAAAGCCTCAGTCCAGGTATGGGCAGGATGAGGTGTCGTTTCACCACATACATGTTTTGCGAGCCTTACAGCTATTTTGGGCTGCAGGACACACTGAAGCCATGGGAATGAGCACTGCTGTAAAAGAAATCAAACTCAGCACTGCAGAAGCTGACTCTTCAACTCCTATGACTTTTCACCCCCGTGGGTGTCACTGAGGAAAAGAAAGGATGTCCACGAGGTCCTGGGACCCCATCCAGCTGTTGCAGAGGAGCCATGGGATTGGTTCCCAATGGCCGTGGGGAGCAGGAAGGGACACTGAAGTGAAGCACTGGCAGAAGGTGGGTGAGGGTCAACAACATGGGTGAGGGGTAGGGGAGTTCTGGGACAAAAGGATATTTGACACAGGGATTGTCCTGCTGCATGGTCGAGAGAAAAGTTTTCCCTTTCCTAGCTCTCTGCTCACTTGTTCTCCCCATCCTCTCATGACAGATTTATTTCCACTAAGCTCACACTCAGCTCCAGGAGGACTGGGCACGGGGTGAAGGAGGGTTCTGGACAGCAGCTGGCAGCTCTCAAGCCCTCTGCATGGACACACACATTGGCCTTCTGCTCCACAGGGCTGAGGCACACCTCTGGCAGACCATCTTCCTCTGTGCCACTTCTGATTTTGGTCGACACACATCTATCCCAAACCTCCACAGATGCCTCTGTAAGTACCATCTGGCCAGCATGATATTTTTAACCAAAGCCCAAGGATTTCTATCACAAGGCATTTTAGGATCATACTAAAGAATTTTTCTTTCCTTAATTTTTAGTGTTTTTCAAGAAACAATTCAGGTACAACACCGATGTCTTAAATAAGCATCAGATTACTGATCTGATGCCCCCAAAAGGCAATGGTCCTAAATCAGAAGGTCCTAAATTGTGTCCTGAAGAACCAGTGCCCCCAGTCATGTTGGGGAAGGCTGCATGGGAGGTGCAGTCAGCTCTGAACAGGAGACAACACTGCTTGTGACCGGCAACATCCCTAATAGCCTATGGACCACATTCCGGACTAGTTCCCGCTTTAGTCTATTGAACCTCAGATTTACACCAAATCATTCCAGAAATTGTCCACTCTGTCACTGATTTGGAGTTACTTCACTATTTCAATCACCCTCCATGGCTATGCAAAAGAAAACAAGGTACAAAGCCGCATAAGTAGATGTTCAGTTCACCAAAGGATGATTTTAATCTAAAGAATCCTGGTTATTATTTTAAAACCTGTGATTGGACTTATTCTTGACAGCAAGAATTTACAATATCTTCAGCCATACCTGAGGGATTTTCTTGCCAGATTTTGTACAGAAAGCAAAAGTGACAGTGCTATTATGTTGCTTTTAATAGAAATAATCTCAAAACTCATGAGCTACTGTCTTCATAAATATTTATTACGAAGTTCCTATTTGAATGTGATTAGATGTTAAATAGCAGTGTTCTGAAATACCGTCCTTGGCTAAGGAAAATTTCAAATTTATGACAATAGCAAGTTTAAAAAGTTGTACTTATCTTTTCCTTTTTTAAGAAGGCAACTATAATATTATTCAGAATAACTGCCTTTCTACCATGTTATCTTTCTGTTTCTGTTTCTCTGAGCACACAGAAATTAGGCTTTGGGGGAGAGATTTTGGGTTGTGAAGTACTGACCCAGTCTGTTTTGGAAGGTGGGCATATTCCATTAAAGCTTATTCTGCTTAAATTCCTGTATCTGATTCATTTTCTTAGGTATAGCCGTTGCTAATAAACTGTGTAAAAGAATCTAAGGCCCATTTCCCAGTAGCTCTTAACACTGTTAATGGCTTCTACTGTATTTATTGCTTTTTTCACTATTGCAGATTCCTAAGGCTCTGTTCAGGTGACATTTTGGCTCTGGAGAAGTGAACTACTAGGCTCACAATAATTATTCCTGCAGATACAGAAAGTAAAGTTCCTGATCAAGGTCTAAAAAGACAACAGCGAACATGTGAACCATGAAGAGAAATATTCCAAACCAGAGACATATATTATATTCAAAAAAGGACAATCTCTTTTTTAAACTTACATTTTATAATACGTGAATGAATGTCAGTTTGCTCAAAACATCACTATTATTGGCTAGTCATGGTTTTGTAGACATAGATGGAAAAATTTCAAACATATTACATATTAATTATTCCTGCTTAAAGAGTCTGGAATAACAAGAGGAAGAGCTGCATGGGACAAGTTTTCAGAGTCTTCTCAAATAGTATAAGAGGGGAGACAAGAAAAATAATAAATACATACAGTCATTTTGAGGCAAATGGCCACCTCAGGGCTGTTATATAAATAATGATAATGCAGGCCCTCAGCTGCAATCGTGCTGCAGATCCTAGCTAGAGGAAAAGAATACTCTGAGCAGAACGCAAGAGAAGAACAGCTCCAAGGGGAAAAAAGTATGTATGGTTTGAGTTTAAAACCAGAGCTCATTTACATTAAGAGATCAATCAGTGGGAAAATCCATTCTGCAGTGCTAGCCCATCAGCGAGCAAGCTAATTGAATACAGAGCGAGCGAGAGCATGGGTGGCCTCTTTCCTCTTTTATCTGCACAGCGAAGCTTGCAGCAGCTCCAAGATCCCCCTCTCTGCAAATGAAGCACCTTCAGATGGGGCAACCATCTGACTGAGCATGAGGAATTTTATCTGCACGTGCATAGCGTCTTTGAAAGAGATTTGCCTGCTTCTGAGCAGGGCTCAGCCGTCGTAAAAGTGGCTGCAGCTCACAGCCACCCAACTGCTCGCTACCGTGCGTGTCCGGTCCCCTGGCCACGCGGGGTGGGAGTCAGGCAGCCGCGCTGGAGCTGGAGCTGAGGTGGCTGCGTCCAACACACGTAGCTGAGAGCTCCCTAAATAAACACGCTTACATAGCATGGAAAATCGTCCCATCTTTCCCCTAGGTTCTTTTGGCAGGAGCGCTCACAGGAAATATCCTGTTAGTGGAGATAAAAGGCTTGATTTACTCTGTTCCTGATAATGCATAATTGCTTAATCGCAAGCACATAATTAAACTCCATTGGGAAGGTTACAGTGACAATGATTGCCAAGCAAAGAAGAGTTCCCCTAGAGAGGCAATTTTTGCATCAGCTGGATTTTTTTATAATGGGAACAAGGGGAAATGCACTAAAAAGCCTGAATGTTTGGCAAGAGCTGTAGAGGCACGTGGCAAGGGAGGCTGGACACAGCCAGAGCGGCACCAACAGAGGGAGAGGAGATAAGCTTTTGAACTAATCCCTTCACTAACTGAGCAACCTCTCTGGAGAAGCACTTTTTGTGTGCTGAGGAGACCACCAAGCTCAGCAAGCTCTAGAGAAGGCTCCTCCAAGGCACTGAGTACTCCCGAGCTCAAGCCAGCACAGCGACCTACCTGACCCCACCACCCCAAGGCTGCGCTGACACTGCTGAAGGTTTTTTGTGTGAATGGCAATGGGACCACTAAGCCCAGCGGGCTGAAGGACCACCAGTGGGTAGGGCAACTGTAGCAGACACACATCTAAACCAGGAGATTCAGGGGGGAGCCACAGCTTCCCAACACAAAGAGACCACCAGCTCCTATGGTGCTCAGTCTGGCCCCCAGTGTAGGAAACAGCCGGAAAGGAGCAAACAGAAGGCTGTTCCTCCCAGTGATGGGAAGCAATTTTGCAAACTGGTACATGAGTCACGACTCCTTTTATTGAAACCTGCTCTTCAGTCATCTGGAAGCCAGTGCTAAAGATATTTTTTAATTCCTTTGTCATGTAAATTCTGTGTCACTACTGCATTAGGCACCCACCACAAAGGAACAGTAGTTCGCTGAGACCGTCAGAGCCTTGTGTGCATGTCCACAACTCCAGGCTTCCTTAACAACTGCATAAATGAATGAAGTCATGTTTGCACATGGAAGAGCACTGCATTCATTTTCACCAGTGATGATGAAGGAAGTCGAAGAAGTTAAAAATCAAAACAAAACCAAACCCTTCAGTACACAAGAGCCGCTGTGTTCCTAAGAGAGAGAAGACAGTCAGTTCCAGTTTGGGGGAGCCAGTCTGTAAGTGCAAGTCAAGACCGGCACTTTACAGCCTGCAGAGCAGAAGAAGAAAAATCTCTGCTTCAGAAAATGTTGCTTGCTTTGAGCTGGCAAGAAATATTTCAATAACAGGTTGTGGAGAATGTAACTTCAAAGTTTTGAAGTCGACGGAATTTTGGAAGCAGTTGCTGAAATTTGTATCCAAAAGTGATTTAACTTCCCCAGTAAGTGATGTGTACAAATGGCACACACTACTAAACCACATATGCACGCAATGTATGAATTCCCACATTCTTGACTTCCCATTCCAGCTTCAAAATTTTTTCCAGTGCAAAAAGAAATGAATCAAGCTTGCAATAGGATGTGTGTATAAATGCCAAAGAAAAAAATTAAAATCAGCTGTTATTTGAAAATTACTGAGCCTGGAGTACTTTGTTTAGATACTTAATGCCCTCGTAAATCCTGTACACCATTGTGGGTAACCAGCTAAAGGTGGAGTTCTTTAAGCCAAAGCTATTCCACGTTTGTTTGGATTTTTTGGTAGTATGACCTTTTATAGTGACCCAGATGGTTATAAAATCATCAGGATCCATGGGGCAAACTGTTCTTCTGTGATCTGATTTGTGGTGTGGTAATTCATCCATTTTAAAAGCATTTTCATTGCTCCTGTCAAAGAAGAAATATTTTGGACAAAAAAGAGAAAATGTGGGGACATGCTGGAGAATACATTGCCCAATATTTTTCTTTGCCCCAACTTGCTCTGCTAAGAAAGTGAGAATAGCTGGGACCATATGGAAGCAGAATGGCAACAGCCTGCAGTATATGAAAGGTTTCTGCAGCAAAGCAGAATTCCTCTCACTCAGCCTAAAAGTACAATCAAAGTGTCTCACTCAAAGTTTTTAGGAGAGATCTTTCTTTTGAGGGCTTGTCAGCATAATTACATCAGGAACAAATTTACCAAAACATATCTTCACTTAATGAATGTTGGTAGCTGTCATCTTTAAAATTGTTTAGCTACAATACAGGAAGAGAATGAAACAGAGAAGTGTTATATCTTGTTTAATACCCTAAAAATAACACCACCACCCTGCTGAATAAGAAGGGACATAATGCTACACTTGGAAGAAAAACAGGCAGTCCTTTTTCTCTTGATACTATTTAGAGTGAGTTCATATGTACCTGCACAAGAGATTGAATTGAAATGCAGAATGTACAGGCTTGAGCCTCAGCTGGTGGGGGATTCTCTCTGTTACCTATTATCCCCCTCCCTTTCTTTTTTTTTTTTTTTTTTTTNATATTCCTGTCTTCCTCAGGCACATGAGAAGGTGTATGTGTCCAATCACCATGAAACATGCAGAGGCCAGGAAGGTACGAGCCAGCCCAAAAGCAGAGCTAGAGGAAGCTGCGTGTTACCTTCTGCATTGCAAAAGCAGTGTAGCCATGTGCTGTGTTTCAGCTCCATGACCATGTCCTGAATCCTTCCTTTCAAGGTGAATTAATTTGCTTCAGGACTCATCCCAGCAGTAAGGTGAGGAAAGCAGCACGTACTAGAGCCAGTGTCCACCTGGCCTCTGCCTATTATAGGGCAGGAAAGTGGATCTGAGTGTCACAGTGGGAATGGGAAGGAGGACATATTTTTCAAGCAGAGCTGCATATATTTTACTCCCTTCCTAGTTCCCTCACACTTGCATTTCTGCACGCTGCTACCACCTATTGCAGCCTATTGTTAGAGGTTTTGGACCCAGTAATGATACCACTGGCAAACAGGGATGCTATTATTCAGTGACCTAAACCATATGATGTTGGGCATGGACCCTGAACCTACCTGCAGCCTGCTGGGCATCTTTTTGACAATAGCCCTATGGAGCAATCACCATTTTGAGGTGAAAAAACCCTCCGTGGAGAAAATGCAACAGCACTGCAGTCAGTTGCAATCACTTACTGTGGCTAGAGTTTTGCTCCTAGGGAGATGGGAACAGGACTTGAAGTGTCAGGGCCCACTGAAATACCTCGTGGTGGACATCAATGATGCAAATGCAATTAATACTTCTGCCTGGTCTATAATGACTCTGCTCCCCTAATGCAGTAGAGTGGCTAGAAGAGCAACCTCTCTAATGGCACATAAACACTTTCGAAGTGGCTGTCCCATTAAGGTTATGCAAGACCAAGGGCAGTCCTCTGCAACGTGATGTCAGCTCTGGCTTCTGGCCTGACACGCAGTTACACAACAGGACAAGGCGAGGGGAGAAAATGGAGATGCTCTGGAGCTGTCAATTTTTTGAAGTACAGTTTAAGCAACTAGTTTCTATTGTCGTCACTGGCAAAACGTCAGACGGGTAAACAGCAGTGGGGGGAGTTAAGGTTGATCTAAGACATGCTAGTGGTTTTTTTCCTTTTCTTTATATTATTCTTTATTCTTTTCATGTATCTGTCCTGATTTTCCCTCTCAGAATCTTGGCAGGGGAGCAAAAGAAGCCCAGACGTACATAGCTTACAACTGAGTAATCCTCTACTGAAGGCAGGGAATCTCTTTTTTTCAGTTTTTCATGTTTTTTCTTACTTTGTGCATGAGCTGTTAGCCTAGAAGCCCTCCTGATACTAAGTGTTCCTTCCACACTCGTTAATTTGCGCTGGTTGCAAGAAGCACGTGGTGTTATGCTTGTTAGCACAAGCGGGGAAGGGAAATGTCACTGTCATGCTGCACAGCCCAAGAAAAGGGAACAAAGGAATAAACACAAACCTTTTTCCTCACTGCCCACATAAGCCCACTGCAGTATAGCAATGAGTGCTGAACAGATGTGGAAGTGTGTCTGAGGTGGAGACCCTCAGGTGCCACCCCTGCAGGACAGGTTGTACTGCTCTCTCGTCCCAGTGCTGTTTGGGGAGATTAGGGCTCTCAGCCAAAAGTAATGGTCCTCTTTCCCACCTTAGCCAGCCTTTTTGAAGGCTTTTTTGTCCTCCCTCAATTTAAAACCATGTAGGTGACCCTGGCTGAGGAGGAAATTGCCCAGGATGAGTGAGGTCTATGTGCTTCTCAGGGCACAGACAAAGCCTTGCAGAAGGATGTCCTGTGGCTGCTCATAGGGCCAACAGTGTGTGGACGAACTATGGATTGTCTTTGCTGGTGTTGGTTAGCTAGGAGCAGCTCTCCAAGCAGTGAATACAAGCCCTGTCTTCCACATGGGTGGGCATGTAGGTACTGGCCTTGCAAGCAGGTCTCCACACCACACGTTGGGCAGAAGAGTGGGCTGGCAGCATGACCACAGACAGGAGAACCAAGGCCCAAGACACACACCATCTTAGCATGAGGAAAGACAGAGAGAGAAGAGGGGTAGCATGCCCCAGGCTCTGTGGTCCAATTCTTGGACTTGCCACCCAAAAGGAAGGTCTCTGCCCAACCAAGCTCTCTGGAAAACTCCTGATATCCGAGAGCCATATGAAGTCCAGGGCTACCCAGCTCCCCCCTAAAATGGTCCCAGCCTGCTACTTATTTCCCTTATTTTTCCATCAGCCTGTATGAAGAGCTTGATTGTTCATGCAGTCACTCGATCAGGAGACCACATTTGGTTGACATGTTGGAGTCTTATCTACTCAAACATGTAGCTGTCCTCTCTGCTTATGCCCAGATTAGGATTTGTCAGAATAAAGCTGCAAAACTTCTCAGACAAAACTGATATTGGTAATGAAATTTTGACTTGTAAGCACTCATAAAGCTCAGTCTGAACTAAATCTTTTGTCTACAAATATTTCCTACAGTTTTCTGTCTTTGTTTATCTCTGATACATGCCAGCTTGCATGAATTTCTTTTGGTGATATCTTGGGAGAAGACACCACAGGAAAACCACTCAGCCAAAGATTCCCCTGTAGATGAAGAAAGTTAGACCTGGAACCCAAATCTAACTATTCTGTATGAAATGGGAGAGAGCAAAGCCTTGGATCAGAAAACCCCTGGAGTTTTGTGGAATGTTTGATCCTGATCTGACCCGTGTGGCTCAAGCCTTTGTGGTTTATTGTATGTCTTTTTATGATGAAGAAAATATGCAGCAAAACCAGGCCTGTATGGTCAGGATCCCTGGAAGTAAATGCATTAAAACAGAATAAATAAATTCAGAAAACTGGCTGTCTTCCTTTTTGCTCCAAGTTACTTCCTCAACATCTGTCTTAACTGTGCTTGGTAACAGAATTTTTCCACAGGGTGTGTATTTTATACTTTGACAACTTGGTACAAATATTTTATTGTCAGAATTGGGACACAGTTATGCTTGCAATCCAACTACCTATTCTGAACTGCATGTGTCTGAACTTGTGCATGTCTCTGAAAAAACTTAAGCTTTTCTGTTCTCCCTCTAGTCCTCACAATCCACTTGGAACCAGAAGTGCCATTCAGGCAAAACAGACCTTCTCAGAGAAAAGCAGTTTGCTGTCTCCTGCTTTATAAAAAGAACTGGATTTCTCTGAAGCAATACAAATTCCTCGCATTAAAAAAAAAAATCAGTTCCACATGAACATTAATGTTACCTCCAAATGACTTGTGTGTGTGCAGAGTACCTTTGAAAGAAGCCCTACACAAAATCTGTTTGCATCAGGGGATGCAACTGGTGGACTTCCACGTGAATGTTGCTATTGTTTTAGTCTCCGTCACATTTGCTTTTCCAGTCAGTCTCAGATGTAACTTCCCAACCACAAGAAATTGTTTTGAGTTGTTGGCAGTCTAATTCATCTTGATTTTCTTTGTTTACAGGAAGATTTTAGTGTCCAATGAGTGGAAGGGCCTGTATTGCCAGCTCTTAGTCACTATGTGGCAAAATGCAGGCAAGAGAGTAGATTTCCACAGGTCAAGGTCCATAGGAGATGAGAATTTTTGTTCAGGTTACTGGCTTTAGCCTAGCAGTAACTTTATCATGAAACATCCATGCTGTGCTCGGAAAGAGCAGGACTGAAGTTATCTGGTGCTACACTAAGCTGCCAAGTCCTCAGCCCTACTTGTATCCCATTTCTTCAGACTACATGGGCAGAAACCTTTGTCTACCCTCTACCCCTTGGAAGGCTGAGCCACACTTATGACTGCCTAACCTGGCACTAGTTTGTCTAACCTGTTCTTTAAGACCTCTGATGTTGGAGAGGCCACAGCTCACCCCAGCAAGCTATTGCAGCTTTTTTCTGTCCTCACAGTCTCCACTTTCTAACCTACACCTCTTTTAGGCAGTCTAAGATCCTCAGCTTGTGGGAAATGAAATGAGTTTTACTGACACCAGTGAAGTTTCACCATTAAATATGCTTTGAAGATATGACCTAGTACTGTCAAAATTCAGTCCTTTCACTTCCCTCTTAATTTTCCTCTGTTCCTACTCTTTATCTCTTGATAGATTCACAATGTTCCTTCCACTCACTTTAACATCTAAGCAGTGTGAAAGTTCTGACGCTCACTCCTACATACCATCATCAGCATTCAGCTCTCTTCTGTTCATATTTCTAAAACTTTCAGATCTTCGTCTTCACACATGCCCACTACAGCATTCTGCCGGGGATCTAAAAAACACATCAGACATATAAAGAAGTTTCTGAGATCATCTTAAGGGTGGGTTGAAGGAGGATGGAGCCAGACTCTTTTCAGTGGTTCCCAATGACAGGACGAGGGGCAATGGGCACAAGCTGGAACATAGGAGATTCCGTTCAAATATACGGAAAAACTTCTTTACGGTGAGGGTGACAGAGCACTGGAACAGGCTGCCCAGGGAGGTTGTGGAGTCCCCTTCTCTGGAGATCTTCAAGTCTCGCCTGGATGCAGTCCTGAGTAATGTGCTCTAGGCAATCCTGCTTTGGCAGGGGAGTTGGACTAGATGATCTCTAGAGGTCCCTTCCAACTCTGAAAATTCCGTGATTCCGTGATTCCGTGATCCGTGATCTTCCAGTCTTGTCTTTCTGAGCAAACAAATCTTCTCTTTGTGACCCTCACCTGGCTTCTGAAGTTCAAATTTTCAGACACTACCTTTAATACCATTCATAGTGCAAGAACTCAGCCACTTCCTCTCTTATTACATGTGTCCTCCCACCTCCATAATGACATCAGTCTCCAGTATCCATTTGATGTGTTGCCTGCAAGATACCTTCACATTTTCTTCACTGTGTCCTTTTCAAATGCACAGCTTTCCAGAGGTGTCCTTTAAGGTTGTTCTCTGTGATCTCAGGCCTTTCCTTAAAGCCTGACTGCAAATTGCTAATTGGAAGTACTACTACCTTTTTTAATTAACTTGTTTGACAAGTTTGAATACAATTAGAGCACAAATCATTGCCAAATGCCCAGGTGCACATGTGCTAACTTTTGCAAGAATGACTTCCCTATCTCTGCTGCTTTAATCTTCCCCCTGCTTCTTCTGATTCCTTTGTTCACTCATTTATTAGGTCTTGTCTTGAATTACCAGCATGCGCCACATAGGTAATATCATTCATTGTGTGTTTGCGCAGATGCTCACATCTCTGCATTATTTCCCACCTCTTCCTGGGCTGTTAGTTGCATTAGAAGTCCAGCATGGCCTAGGAGTTAGCTGAAACCCCCCCACCTCGACCTGCATCTTGTCATGACATCTCTGGGATGTTCTTGCTATGTGCTCCTAGATTCAACAGTGCAGAGTACGGCAAACGTCTCGTAGTCATGGTTCAAATTTTGTGCACCACCAGTCGTGCACAGGTAGACAGTGCTGACAGCAGCAAGGCACCCTCCTCGGGGAAAAGGCTGCCTTTATCTTTTGACCAGTAGGTAAGATACAGACATGATGAGCAAGTCTTCATTAGGTTTGCCCTGAGGACAGCTGACAGTGGGGTCTTGTCCCCTGACAAGGGGAGCTCTGAACCATAGAATTTGCATTTGGTAGTGGTTCTTCCAGCCTAAGTTTTCCTGTTTTGGACGCCTTCTATGCAGACTGCTTATTTGGTTGTTGTTTGGCTCATAGTTTACTTTGGACTTTGATTAAATAAAATATATTAACATTCAGCACTTATACACAACAGCTTACAGGTAGCAGTTTGCAATGGATTTAAAGACAGAGAAATTAGAAGCTTGTCTGAAAATCTGGTTGGTCATAGTCCACATGTTCTCCAGGTATTTTTAGGTTTCGCTCTTCCTGGATTTACTGTTTATTTTTTGTCCTAGCTGTAGCTCTACATAGTCTTTCTTTGTCCATTAGGCTCTGCATCTATTGTTATACACACCTATTGTGACTCTGCTGTAATCTGTACCACTGCATGCCTTCACTTGCTTTCCTGCTTCAGTGTTTCCTGTGCCTTCATCTGATATAATTAATCACTTCACCAAAAGAAACCTGATACTGATACCCTGCAAATACTTAGGCAAGTACCCTAATCCAGAGAAAATACTGGGCTTGTTGAGAAGGCACCTGCAGTGACAGGGCTGCTTCAGTGGGAATGTTTGCCTTCAGGGACTGCTGGAATGACAAGAGATTACAAAATGGGCCAATGTTGGCAAGTGGCATACAGGAATAGCAAATGTGCTCACTTATCTCTATTGAAGATGCAGTCAGCCTCACATTACTTCCTCTATCCATCTGAAAAAGCATCTCTGCAAGGCATCCACAAGCAGTTAAACATCAATGAAAGCCAGTCTTGTCTAGTCCTTTCAACTCTTGCAGGGAAGAAACATTCAGAAGGTTACTTAAAAACTAATAAAAACACTTCTGCTTTGGGCCATGAGCAGAGAAACCTGGAATCAAAGCAAAAAAACTTCTTTCTATTTTGTTCTCCACCTGCAGAATCAGTGGATATCTAAACGAGAACAATATGTACTGGCAGCATGGCCCGTGCGCAGGCATGGCTCGGGGCAGAGCCGAGCCTGGCTGCCATGCCAAGTAGCCTCATGCACCAGTGATCTCTGAGATCTGCTCCCTGCAGGAAGCTTAACGCCACAAAAATCTCCTCCCCCGCACCCTCCCCACATTTCTCAAGAGCAGGCCAGATCCTCATAATTAAACAGACTGTCTTCCAGGAACATCAGGGTTTACCCTGAAAATGGAGGTAGCTGGAACTGCCACAAATACCCAGTTATTTGTAGCACCACTGGCAAAACAATAACGCACATACAAAAGCAAAGTAAAATGGAAGCATTTTCGTGCCCCATCTGAGTGCACCTCAACATGCTGGCAGCATCGGCATTTTCTCATCGTGCTAAGACAAAAAAATACTGTGCAAGCAAACTAGGTTTGCCTTACTGTCAGTGGAAGCGTGTTATTATGAGCACAAACACAGAGAAGAATGTTTTCACCTGCTGACGTTAGGTTCAAGAAACCGTGGCAAAAAAAAAAAGAAATAAAGCTCTCTGTGGCCAGCGCCTTCTATTCAAAGAATAATGCTGGACGCGTCAACGCAGGTAGCTGGAGCGTTATGAGCGGTTAGATGAGCGGTTGGCTGAATTCAGGTGGTGTGTAGGGGCTGCAAGTCACTTGCTGGTAAGAGGACATGAATCAAAGAAGTTTGATCCTCCATTTGGACAGTTGCATATGAGAGCGCCAGGGTAAACTTGATTATTTTAAACATACCTTTGAGCTTGGCCCACTGTATGCATTTACTTTGGCTCTTTTCTCAGGATGGTTTGAAGACTCATCATGTCTTGTAGCAGGGCTTTGTTTGCAGTGTATTACACTGAGAAGGTCAGAGAAGTTGCAGTAACACCTTGAAGTTCCTCTCTGGGATCTCTTCTTAATGCTTTCCATCCCCTGCTCTTCAATTGTACAGGCAATTTTTGCAGGCCTTGAAAGAAGCAATTACACTATTGTTTAGCAAAAGCACAATGCCAGAAGTGAGTAATAAGCTAAACAATACCACCTCTTTATTCCAGTAGAACATGCATGTATGCCATTTCAAATTTCCGACTTCTTATTTTCCTTTTTTGTAGTGTTACAAAGCTTTGGAAACTGCACTGTAGCTTCTGAGGTGCATGTGCTGTAGAAAGTTTTTGCAGTAAAGCAACTTAGCTTGGCAATAGGTTCATTTTCCTATAAAATCAGTCAGACCACTCATCAAAATGAGACCAGTTGAGGAATGTCCTCACTCACCCTGCTGTCATACAGAGCATAAACCTTATCACTCCTTGACATGCCCATTGCCTGCATGCCCATCACTCTTTCTAACGAGCTCTTAGGTGAAGAAGACATTGCATGGTTATTATCTGTGAAATCAGAGTCCCGGATCCTCTGTGGTATGAAGAAACGGACTGAATACTTACTGTGGGCTCTACCGATTGCTGTGGCACACAATGAGACTTAGAGTGCTTGGTTTAGACCTTCTTCATAGTGGTTTTTCAAATGCTTCAAGAAAATGTGGTACAAATTTCCTGCAGTTCTTTAACAGCTTCCGCACTTGTGTTCATCTCGTTTTTAAGAACCAGCTACATAGCTGAAATTATTAAACTGTTGAGTAATAAAAGCAAAGTCATCCATAGGTTAGGTCAAAGGTCCTCAAAAAGGATCACATTAGGGAACAAAGTGACAGGCAGGCACCACAGAGGAGGTAAAAACAGGCAAATCAGAATCACCAGCTTTGTATTTTTACAGCTATTCATCCCAAGATATGCAGGTGCATCTGGTCTATATTTGGGAGTAATGCCTATGGACATGAGCAGATACACCTTGAAGTGCATTAAAGAACAAGGACCAGTGTGAGGTTATAAAGAGTTTTTAAGCGATGTATGGATGTTAGACCTAAAGCAGGGGACATTTTCATTTTCTCTTTTCTTGTCTATCCATCTCTATTTTTAACTCACACTTTCCATGGAAACTAAACCTTGCCGAGACTTAAGCACTGACAGAAAAAAGCTTGATTTCATGGAAGGCAGAAGATGCTCTATTATGCCAGGTCTGACTCTGACACCACGGCCTTTTTAATGGAGGAAATGACAGTGAATGGAAAGACTTGCTCACCCTTGTGCAGGACTCAGCTCTGCTTGTGCGCTTGGCCTTTTCCTGGGAGGAGAAAGACAGCCCACTGCTTTTGACATTTCCGATGCACCAGGAGGAGGAGAGGCAGTATAATACGATAAAGAACCATGAAGGTAGTAGCTGCAACCTCCAGCAATAACCTTCTGAGTGGTGGGACAGAAAAAGTAGGAAGAAGCAGCCGAGTTACCTCCTAAGATCTGGGGTGGTTTGGGAACAACAAAAGAAAGCATCTTGTCAAAACAGATGCAAAGTTGTGAGGCCTGGGGAAAGAGGACAGGACTGAAGAGGCGACTGGGAGGGGAAAAGTTTCCTTGCTATGTGGAACAAGTTTTGATGCTATAGATCTGTGACTTGCTTGAAGTACAGCCTTTCTGTATACTTCTGCCAGAATGTTGATATTGGGCTTGAATGGGAGAAATTACTGCAAATCTTGACAACCAACAGTCACACTGCTCAGATATTTTGATGTGCTAGGGCTGTGGCTTCTAATGCTTGAAAAGCTGCTCCCTTCACTTCTGGAGCCAGACAATGTTATTGCAGATGTGGGAGAAGGACACTCTGGTCTAGTGCATGCAAAGAAAGAGGATATTACTCACTGCCACTATGAAACAAAGACATTTTTGGGAAAAGAGTGGTAGAGATTGTGAGCTACTCCATTCCCCTGAGTCTTAGGGCAGGAAGTAATCCAAGGATGACAGAATAGTGGAATAATTTCTGCCCTTTGTTACTATCACATAATGTTTTGAAGAGATGCAGAAGACAATTAAAACCTGAATGGATTTCCCTTATTTTGCCCTCAGAACTGAAATGCTCATACAATACAGACAATATGCCTATCAAGCACTGATTTTGGTCCTCCCTGCCATCTTCTTCCACCACATTTCTCATTTGTTTGTAAGAACAGATTGTCCTTGCGAGATGTCTCTGAACCTGGCAATGCCTAAGAAACACACTGCTCAGTTATACAAGTGACAGTCATGAACACCAAAGCTGGCGGGATATGTTACATGCTCAATTTTTCCAAAATGTAATTCAAGACAGGCCATTTATTCAGTTCAACTACATGTAAAGCAGGGTGACTCTGTGCAGGAATGTGCAAGATCAGGAAGAAGGTCTTAAGTGGTGTTCATTCATGTTTGCACATGTCTTCTCCACTTATAGGGAAGTACAATATGCTGGGGATTTTCTTGGCCAACTGCTTTAAGTTACTTTAACTTACTATCTGCTAGATAAACACAATAAATCACAAGCTTGTTTAAAGGTAGAGCAAGCCAATTTCTCTGATAAGCAAACCAGCCTCTGCAAAGCTATTTCATTTTGATTCACTCTTGTTTGCCTGTTGCAGAACCAAATCATGTGGCATTGAATGAAAGAGAAGGATTAGGAGTGAATAGTACAGCAATTTAATATTTCTTCCATCACCCATAGATGTAGACAAAAAAAGCAGATGTTGAGCTGCGTGTTCGGGTATCCAAAGACAACTACGCTGTCCTTGGTTTGCATTTTAGCTCTTTCTCCTTGCTCTCACCTCATTTCTGTCTTTATTTACCCTGTTTTAGCATGTACCAGCACATTGGTCTGTAGGGCAGGAACCGTCATTTGTAACCCTTTGGGAGTTACTGATCTTGCATAGATGATAACAACCTCCATTCACTAAAAACAGCCAAGGAAAAAGAGAGTTGAGTCCACCATGTAGGGAAGGATGGACCCTCAGGGCAATGTGGGAGGAGCCTTGCATGTCCCCAGGCAGCAGAAATGGTCATATTAGCTGCAGAAGTGATTGGATAAGTCCAAGGAGGCATTCAGGCTAGAGCAGGTGGGAGAGACCCAGGCGTGACAGGGAGCCCATGTGGTCCCTTTGCAAAGAGGCAGAAACAGCCCCTGCCTGCACTGCCTGCCTGGGCATGGGGACCTGCAGAGATGGGGGCCTCAGGACTGCCAAATACAACCCTCAGGACTTCACGGCTATCGAGCTTCTTTCAGCCTTTGCTGCCAGGTACAAGATCCTCTGCACCTGAAGAGCTCAGGTTGATAATTAATGAGAATTAAGCCATGCAGAAGGCATAAAACCCCACATTAGAAAGCTAGTTTATGACACCGTTTATTAGGCGATTGCTCAACATCAAAAAGAGACAGCCCAACGTGGCATTTCCATTACCATGTTTTATTATACTGAAGGATTTTATAGCGCGTGTACTCCCTGCTGGGAAATGTGACTTCTGAACAGCTTCTTCACCCTCCAAGGGTGTTACCACTCTATCAGTTTTCTGGAAATGAGTCTTACATTCACATCACCTCCAGAAAGACTTTGATTCATGCAGCTACACAGGAAAAGAGGGGTGTTCGCACAGCAGAGGAAAAGACATCCTGAGCCCTCACATGATTTTGGAGGAAAAAACCATCCCACCAGTTGCCTTTAGCACCGAGTTCCATAATATGCCTACACTCATATTCATTTCCATACTCCCACCATGGTATCTTGGATGGTTTCCTAGAGGCAGTGTGAGAGCCAAGGAAGAACTCATGCTCACTGTCATCGCCCACTAAAAAGGAAGAAGTGGACAAAAAGGTACTGTGATGTTTGAGCCACTTGTGAACTCAACGGAGCATTGCTGCTCTCCCGGGAGGAAGGGGTATGGCCCAACACCAACATTGGCCATGAACAAAATACACAAAATCATTTAAATCCTTATGTATATGTATATGTATATGTATATGTACATGTACATGTACGTGTACATGTACGTGTATATGTATCTGTATATGTGTATGTATATGCATACGTATAGATGTATGCTACAAAACATGAGCTACAGCTAAAGAGACTTAAAAGCAGAGGAACAAACTGTGAAGAAGGAGAACAGGGAAAGGAAAACTCTGAAAAGGGGCAAAAAGGCCCTACTTAGGATATTTGGGCACTATAAAAATGTCTTGTTTTGCGCTTTGCTAGAGGGAGGAGGATAAGAAAGCAAGTATTATATTATTCAATCGATAAGAGTTGCAAATGTGAAACAGATTAAAAGTATGAGTCATTTGCATTCTCATGGTCAATTATCAAAGTCTGCTGGGGCAGCTAATACTAGAAGCTTTGTTGGTGCAATTTCATGATCCATAGTCCTTAGGGTGACACAAGTTATGAGCAGTCAGACCTCAGCCCATCACGTGTGGGAGATGGAAAGGGATTTCCTTCCCTCACCCAGCCAAGGGGTTGGGTGTGACGGTGGTGCCCTGCCTCGCTGACCTCCCTGTGCCAGGCAGGGGAAATGCCATCCCCATTGTGAAACCTCAGCGCTGCAGAGAAGTATCAATGCCACTGTCCATCCTGGTTTTTTGGAAGAGGGGTATGGAAAAGAGATGTAGCACAATCTTAACTCGGCTTTGAGTCCTTCTCTCCCTAGATTTGGACACTCTTGAGTGTTCATGTTTGATGTTTTCCAGAGCAAGAGGAGGGAAGGGGTGGGGAGGAACCAGAATTTGTCTTCTCATCTTTTTTGCCTCCCATCAGTAAATACAGGGGCTTTGAGGCCAGTTTCTCAATGGGAACAGAAATCAAGACAGACATCTCAAAATATTTCCCTGTGGTCACTTGGGCATCTACAGCAGTCTTGGTTCCTTGAAAGAGCATAGAGGTAATTTCACCCCTCGGAAAAAAACCCAGCCATGTCTTCATTGTGCCTCTCATGAAGGAGCAGCTCCACTCAGTCACATCTATTCAAGAGCAGCTATTTACAGCACACTTCCCCTTCCTTCCCTGGACTCTGAGGTTGCTGCTAGCTCACAGCGCAGCAGCTAAACACAGAGGCTCGGCTCCTCTTTCTGCAGCTGCCCTGGACCAGAGGAATCGAAGAAAGACTGGTTAGCACAGACAATGCAAAGGAAGTGTTTGCACATACACAATATCTTTACCAGCTAGGAAGTCTGGTTTCCCTTTGACAGCTCTAACTCCTTGCATAGAGAGTTTCATCATGGATGCTTTTGCACTGAGGACCTTTGAATTGAAAAGCAGTAACACTTCTGACTGAGTTGTGTTGCAACACCGTCTCCCTTAAATAGCCACAAGCCCTTATCATTCCTATCCCTCTATTTTATTCTAATGAGGTGTTACCCCTTTACTCCTTTTGCACATTTTGGCAGGCAGAGGATCTGTTAATTAGCCAGACATTGCATTTTTAGTGGAAGTCTGCTGCAAAAGTCTTGTTTTTCTAAATCTGACCTGTTGAGTGATTCATGAGATCCATATTAATACATGGCACAGCACAGCTCCATTGGTTAGCATCCTAAATCTGCCAGATGGCTCAGTAAAAAGATAAGCAGCAGGAGAAAATTCACTCTCAAAAATAGCATTGTGACTGCAGCATCCATTATCCTGGACTTCACAACATAAAGCTACCATGCTACAGCATTTTTGAGTACACTGCACTCTCAACCAGGATGCAGGGGAAGATCAAATTTAGAAAAGAAGGGCTTTAAATAGAAGTTCAGTTCAAAAATAAAGTGTACCCTTGGAAGTTATGTTCCTGTAATAAATTTAGAAACAAGAGTAGAATAAAAAATTTACTAGCATTCTCAGGTGACAGGCAGTGTAGTCAGGTGGACATCCCTGAATATGACATGCTGTTTCAAATACAGCCTTCCAGGAAAAACAGGGGCAGGACCATGACTTCTTTTTCGGTTTATTATACAGTGCTAAGAACATTGGAGATGTGTGAAAAACTATAAATCATCACACATAGGCCATCTGGCTCGAATGGCGTGACAGCTCATATCAATAGTTTCGTGTACTCGCCGGTTGTCTCCTGGTTTCCAAGTAATGAGTATCTCTGTGGCCAAATTTTCAAACCTCTGCTTCCAACAAGGCACACGAATAAGTGCCTATTCAGATGTACTCTGCCCATAACAGCTTCCAGTCTGACATGCCTGGACAGATTTTTAAAAGCACTTGGCAATAATATTCCACCATTAGCCTGAAAGAACTGGGTGAGATATTGTGGCCAAAACCTTTCTGGTAGAAAATGTACAGTATTTCCAATGTTTAAAATTAATTTCAAAGAAGCTAACTTGCTTATATCAGAATCCAGAGAAGAAAGAATTGAGCATGGAAAGAGAAATAAAAAAGGATGTTTATATTTGTTTTGACTGCAGAAGTGAATTGTTTTTCTGTTCACTGATATTTTACTGGGAAATTCCATCCAATGTTTTGTTTAATTCTGAAAAATCTTCACAACTGAAATGCAATATTGTGTGAAATATTAGCAACACATTAGATCCTGTGAGTTTAAACTACAATAAAAATATTTTCTGCAATCTTTCAACTTGTTGAAGATGTTGAAAAAATATATTTGTTGTTGACCTAGGCTGATTTTTTTCCCAGCTGTTGGAAGAACAGCCACAAACCGGAAAATAAGTAATTCACATGGCTTGAATACTGTTTTATTTGTTCTTTTTTTAAACCTATCTCCAATTTTAGATGAGTTTATGATGAGACAGAAAATTTAGTCCTATATGTTTCCCTGAAAATACAATTCACTGGATGAGCTGGGGAGAAAGAACTTCCCACCCCTGCAGGTGATTATTTCTGTCAGGAAACATGAGGACAGATTGTCATTTTTACACAGATAAAGAAAGTATAATGGAGACACTACTTGTGTACGGATGTCCTATTCTTCCTACTGTATTTAAAGAATTTGCTTAAGGAAAAGAGATAGGGTGTGTGTGTGTATACTGCATTTGTCATATTATGCAACAAGATACATGACACTGCATTAATTACATTCCTTATTGGTGATTTTTTCACCCATTCATCTCACTGATTGATTACAATATTTTTACAGTTAAAAAGAAAAACTTTCCATGTATATTCTCTTTTCAGGAAGAGAGAGTAACAGTATAATGAAGATTGTTTTGGTAACAGAAATGTGATGTTGAATGTATGAAATAATAATTTGTGCTGAATTATAATCATTAAACTTCTGTTTATTCTAGTAATACTTAGGACAATTATTTTTTCAAATATTGAACCTGACCTAGGTGCACCTTTAATTTTGTAGTAGACAGTTTACTACTTGGGTATAATCTGGAAATCTACATTGGACCATCTTGATTATTTTATTTTAGCATTGACCTGTAAGAATAAGGAATATTTGAAAAAAATTAGCCATGTCTCCTTGTGGGTTGTCTGGGGATTCAGCACCAAATCAAAAATCTGGAGACCCAGAAGCAGATGAAATTCTGGTTCTGTCAGCACAACACCAAGCCTGGGGTCCCTTGGCAGAGGGTATAGGAGCCCTGGAAGTCAGGAACTTTGGGTTTCTGGCAAAAATTTAGTTAGAAATTGTGAAAAAGCTATCAGTTTCACAATTACTATTTTTCAAATATCTCTTCAGAAAGAAAAAATCTGGATTTCTTTTGAAAAGAAATTTTCTTGGTAATTTGGAGGCTTTCTTGCATGGAAATTCCAGCTTTGAGTTGCCATCATCATCCTGCCATCTGTGCTTTAGTTCCCCATTTACTGGGGACAAAGGCACTTTTCTATCCTATGGGGATAGTTCTCTTGTAAGCATAAACACATACGGGGTTGTGAAGTAGTCAGGTAAGACAGGACTGGAGTGCCAGGGCTACCACAGATCATCTCTGGTAATTACAGGCCTGTCAGTGTCACTTCAGTGCCTGAGAAATTATGGAGAAGGTTATTCTGGGAGTTACTGAGAAACACTTGAGAAACAATGCAGTCACTGGTCATGGCCAGCATGGGTTCATGGTTCACTAACTTAATTTCCTTTTATGACAAGGTCACTCATCTAGCTGACCAAGGGAAGCCAGTAGATGTGGTGGGTTTGGGTTTTAGCAAAGCTTTTCATACTGTCTCTCACAGTATCCTGCTGGACAGAATGTCGACACAGCTCGACAAGTCCATAATACGTTGGGTGAGCAATTGGCTGATAGGTTGGACTCAAAGAAGTATAGCAAATGGGGTTACATCAGGCTGGTGGTGAGTAACCAGTGGGGTTCCCAAGGGCTCAATTTTAGGGTCAGTGCTCTTAAATGATCTGGATGCAGAAATCGAATGTACATTAAGTGAGTTTGCCAACGATACTAAACTAGCGTACAAGTTGGGGGGACGAGATGCTGGAGAGTAGCCCCACAGAAGGAGATCCAGGGGTTTGGGTTGATAGTGAGTTGAACGTGAGTCAACAGTGTGCCCTGGCAGCCAAAAGGGCCAACCATGTCCTGGGGTGCATCAAGCACAGCATAGCCAGCTTGTCAAGGGAGGTGATTGTCCCATTCTGCACCACACTGATCTGGACCCACCTCGAGTACTGTGTGCAGTTTTGGGTGCCTCAATCTAAGAAGGACATCAAAGTGTGTCCAGAGGATGGTGACCAAGATGGTGAAAGGTCTCAAGGGCAAGACATAGGAGCAGTGGCTGAGGTCACTTGATTTGCTCAGCTTAGAGAAAAGAAGGCTGAGGGGTGACCTCATCACAGCCTACACCTTCCTCAAGGCGGGCAGCAGAGGGGGAGGTGCTGATCTCCTCTGTCTGGTGACCAGCGACAGGACACAAGGAAATGGAATGAAGCTGGGTCAGGGGAAGTTCAGACTGGGCATTAGGAAAATGTTCTTCACTGAGAGGGTGGTTGGTCACTGGAGCAGGGTCCCCAGGGAGATGGTCACAGCACCAAACCCTTCAGAGTTCAAAGAGCATCTGGGTGACACTGTTAGTCATATGGTTTAGTTTTAGGTCATCCTGCGAGGAGCAGGGAGTTGGACTTGATGATCCTTATGGGTCTTTTGCAACTTGAGATATTCTATGGTTTAATGATTCTTTGATTCTGTGATCTCGTCTCATCTATAGTAAAAGCATATACTGCATTACGAGTCAGAAGACAAAAATTTGAAAAAAAAACTATATAAAAAGGGAAAATAGTAGAACTGCAGAAAGAGGAAACAGCTATGTAACAGATTGCATCTCCAGCTTTTGATATTCTTCAGGATTAAGCAGACAATCCACTATGAAAAGGTACATTACCAGTCTCAGAAATCTGTTGAATCTACATATATGCCAACATCTTTGACTAAAATTAGACTTCAGCTTTTGGTGAAAGTACATATTTGAGTGTTAGTTGAAAATCCTGTTGAAAGACAATTTTGCTGACTTTTTTTAAAATTGGGCATCTTTAAGGTCACATGATTTTCCTCGGTAGATGTGGCTTCTCAGCGCATTTGAAAAATTGAACAGGCTGAGTAAGGAGGTAAGAAACCCATCAGGAATCAAGGGGGTTATTTACAAAAGTCTTTCAATTGAAATAGGCAGTTGAAAGAAGCAGCAGCAATCATGCATGCTACACAAGAGTGAGAGGTAAAAGCTGATCCACTTGACAGTAAAACCAGACTGACATAGAGATACCATAGAGGGAATTACATTTGTCCAAAGCCAGAAGGCAACAGGTAGAGCATCTGAGTTTGGGCAGGTACAGTAAGCATTAGAGGAGACACTGGCTAGTTACTCTGCAGTTCTTTGACTGTGAATAATCCAAATGAGGTTTATTCAAGAAGTGCTGGAGAGCATCTCCCTGTGAGCCAGCAACTCTGCCTGTGAAAGGGACCACGAAGTACAGAAGATGCACAGAAAGTAACAGCAAACACACAGGTGGTGTACCGTCATGCAAGCTGACCATACTTGAAAATCAAGTTATGCATCACAGAATTTTGCTTTTACAATGGAGAATTCGAATGTGGGCTGGGCAAGGCAAAAAGCGTGCATTCTGGAAGAAGTGCAGAGATCAGGACTCAGAGCAAAACAGGGTATAAAACAACCTGACATTATGAACACAGCCCAGCCAGGCACTGTCTCCAAAAAAAAGTGGTAACATCTGATCACTGCTCTAGAAAACACAGCTAGATTTGAAGGGTTTGCATGTGTTTTCCCAAAGTTAGCAGCTTCCCCTCTATACGATATTTGAAAATGAAGGCAGAAAAAAAAAAGGGGGGGGGGGGCCAGAAAAAAAAAAAAANAGAGAAAAAGCAGAAAAGCTTTGCAAGAAAGCAAAGTCAAGACTACACATGCTGCCTGGCTAAAAAGAGAACTCAAGATGGCACAAGAAAGTCCTGATAGCTTTCCAAAAGCAAGGGTAAAAAAGGGTGTTAAAACATGCACAGATGAATAGAGCAAGTGAAGCACTCATGGCAAGCACAGACAAAGAGAAATGCATTGCCAGTACATCCTGCCTGCTCTTCAGGGGCTTTCAAGGACACCAGAAAAGAGAAGAGAACAAGCGAGTTCATTGAGGAAGAAAAAATTCCACCAACACCCCATTGATCCAGGAAGACTGCTGGTGGCAAAATGCCTTTGAAGCATACCAGTCCATGAAATCTGTCCAAAGCAGGCCCCCACTACTGACACTGCCAGGCAAGGAGAATTTTGTATGTGGTCAAAAGGTGGGGACATGAATGGGTTTCACACCTGCTGAGGAGATGGTACCTTTCAGGGCATGGTATTAGGGAGGTCCATGCACAACTCCGCTGCTGGATCTGTAAAGCAGGGAATGGAGGAGGACATTTCTGGAAGGGCAGCAAGAACTGGCTTACACTAATCTTCATGGCCACTTCAGAGGTTTTTGCTAAGCTCTTTCTTCTTTTCTTTTGCCATTTGAACAAATTGAACCTACTCCAAAATAAGACCTGACTGACCCCCACAGCTTCTTTCTCCTGCATTACACAGTGTGATCCCAGCCCAGGAGAAACTCCTGCCTGAGCACAGGCCGCTGCTCTGCAGACAAATGAAATGGGTAACATGCATTGAATACTGCTCACATCTTCAAAGCTTGTCCTTGTCCAATGTAGAGAAGACAGGGAGTTGACTGTTCCTGCTTCAAGAGCTGCCTGGAGATGGGCTCCAAACAGATCTAGCAGAGCTGGTGATACAGTGACCAGGATGCCACCTCGCACACTGGTGTTAGCTAAGGCATTGCCAGCCTCATGATACCTCCCAGCAATGGGGTATTCAAGCCAGCCTTTCCCTGCATGGTAGGACTAGGGTCTATGAGATCTGAGACAGCAGGTGCTACGAGCAGCAAGCCCAAAAGGGGCCGAAGCACCCCATGTGAGCAGCTGCTGGGCCTTCTGGGGGCTGCATTCTGGTCATTTTGCCTGCAACCCAGAAGAACACAATACAATTGGAAATCACCCTTACATCCATTTTAGAGGGACAGCAAATACAGGGATCATTTTAATTACATTAAAAGCTATGTGTCAGACAGCTAACCTTGGGCAGTCGCTTTTGCAACTTGGCTGGATTCGAGTGGATTTAACCTGCGCTCAGATTCGAATCTGGGATTACTGCTTAATCCTCCATCTCTTCATCATTTCATGTAATTTCATTCCATGCAACCTCCTCAGCAAGAGCTTCTGTCATGACATAGAGCACACTGGATGTCACTGTGCTGTTTACTTAATCTGGGCTCTCCCCAAGATCAAGGATATGCAGTTTGTTTGTTTATTTATTTATTTAGCAGACTGTGAAATCCAGCTTTTAGAGAGGGACACAAACAGCCTTTGATCTTTAGCAACAGTCAGCAATGAGCTTTTGATTCCTGCGACTGTTTACATTGATTTGCCATGGGTCACAAACTCAAGGCTGTCCTCCCAGGGACAAGGACAAGAAACACCTTTGTCCTTGTTGTTCAGTTTGTTTGTTTGTTAGCTTTTAAGATGAAAGTTTAGGTTTTCTTTTTAATTTTCTGGTCCCTAAAGCTGGTGAGGAGGAGCTGGGGAAGCAGGGAGGCTGGGGGAGGCAAGGGGGGGAAACAGAAGAAGTTGCATCCTAGAAAGGATACAAAAACTAACTCTGATTGCTGATGATGGGACTGTATGGAAAAGCTGAGACCAAAAGATTATGGTTTGCTGCAGCTTTGCCAATATACTTTTGGATGTCTTCTGACTTACTCAGATCAGGATAGTGGAATGGAATTCTTCCCTTCGTTATCTGATTTTTACTTTCAAATAGAGTCTGCGTTAGGTGTTAAGAAGTGTTTCATCTAAATCTTGGTTAATTCAACAAAAGCAAGTGTAGGGTACTGCACCTGGGAAGGAATAGCCCCGTGCAGCGGTACAGGTTAGGGGCTGACCTCCTGGAGAGCAGCTCTGTGG
>RSEF01000031.1:14492360-14523797 GCA_003993805.1 Himantopus leucocephalus
CATTCAAAACCCACCTGGATGCCATCCTGTGCAACCTGCTCTAAGTGGACCTGCTCTGGCAGGGGGGTTGGACTGTGATTCACTGTGATGCTGTGATATGGCTAATACTTTATCCTAGAAGAAGCTGAGAAACAGTCTGTTCCAAAGCCCTCGGTCATGTGTTTTCTTAGAGGATAATTTAGAAATTTCCAGACTGACTAACACTGTGCTCAACTGAAGAGACATTAACTACCAGCAAACAGTAGGCTGTGACCCACTTGCTGTCAGTCACACTTGCTGTCAGCCACAAAGAAACAAGGAGTCGTCACACGGTACATTCTAGTATCACTTCTTCACTGTGGGTTCTCAGAATCACAGAATCACAGAATGGTCAGGGTTGGAAGGGACCTCTGGAGATCATCTAGTCCAACCCCCCTGCCAGAGCATCTTATGAAAGCACTAGTTCCTTGGAGCACTATAGTGCATGAAGCAAATGCCAGGCAGCTAAGTGCCTGCTTGCTAAGGTACAGAGATTGCACTTGTTTCTTACAGCTGCAATGAAAGTAGAGTGCTTTGTTTATTCATCAACAGAACAACAGAATGGGAAGGGATGGGGAAACACCACTGAAGGATCACCCAAAGCAGTAGAATTCTCCTCTTCTTAAGACAGATAACATGGAGTTAAAAAGAATCTCAGAGTTATAGCACAAATCGCACCCCCACAAACAGCACAGCACTGCTGAAATCAGTCTCCTTCACACAGGCTGTCCTGTGCCTGTGTAACTGCTCCTCACAGGCTGCGACTCCTTTCTCCAGGCTGTCCTCAGGTATCCTTCTCCAGAGACTGCTGCACTGCCCTGTTCCCTAGAGCTTTACTCCAGTCTTATGGCTTTTATCTTAGCCTCACAGTCAGACTCTTTTTCCACTTTATAGCAATGACTGCTCTCAAATAGTTACCAGACTTTATTTCCTAATTAGAGAGGTGTAGGCAGTGTAACACACACAATGCCAATAGTGTGGTATTATCTATGGCTTATGGATGTTTATCTAGTATCTGCCAAAACTGTGACTTTTTTCCTGCCTGGCATAATGTTTTGGCAGTCTTTTGGCATAAAAAAAAAGAGATACCTAAGCCTCATCTATGCCTCAATGAAAATCAAAAGATCACATTCCTTTGTAAACCTGGAAAGTCACTACCACTCAATGCTGCACGGAAATTACAGTACAAAGAACAGGGCAAAGCAAAGAGAGGATTTGATTTGAAAGTTCTGCCTTAAGATTTCAGAATCCCATTCCATCCATGCATGTGTATGCGATGGAAAAGTTTTAGCAGCAACATGTTTTGCTAAGTAAACAACAGCAAGTTAAGACAGAATAAAAGTATTTCTATTCCACTGACATCTAAACAGCAATAAGTTATGCCTAGTAATAAGTAATGAGTAGCTTTCATGTTCTGAAACTTCCCAATGCTCTTAAATTTTAAGTTGCCTGTATTCCAGGAGATTTTTTTTTAAACTAAAATGAGACTATAAAAGCTGCAGAAGTGACCTCATGCTTTTCACTACACCTACAAAAATGTTAGTGTTCATTTTTACAATGGTGTAGCAGTTTACTTTTGCTAACAAACATCAGTTTTATGAATCCACATGAAAAAAAAATCTATTTAAAAATAATTTCTACCTAACTGATTAGTATCTTGCAGCTCTAAAAGTTCAGTTTCAGTTGGGTTTTTTTGTCATCTTGCAATATTGTTTAAAACCAAAGTCTCAGACAAATTCCTAATGTGAATACTGAAAAAGAAAAATAGAAGTGGTAGAGAAATTAGTCACATCTTCTTGTCAAACTGTTTTCAATTTTGATTATACATACAGAAGGCAACACTCAAAATTTCCAGTTTCAGGTCTTGCAATACCTTTTGCAAATGTGCCTTCATCTTTCAGAGTGGAGTGGAGAAGGTCATAAAAATACCCAATTTTTTGGTTTTGTATTTAGTGGAAAGCAGTGGAAATCTTCTGGACTTGTACCTGACAGGAGGATTTAGCTTTCAGATTGTATGTGCAAAGTATTACCTGCGTACTTCAAAAAATATGCATGGCAGATCCTATGTAACAATATATATAAACAATAAATGCATGCCATGACAAATCTAACAAGCGTTATGACAAAAATCTGCTCATTCAGGGCAGAGTATCAGAATAAGCAAGTTCCAGTCAAATGGTATCTTCATTAAGCACCTAGATCTGCAGCAACATTGAAGTTGGTGAAGATCTTAGGACATTTATAGAAATTGTCTCTTACTTAGTGCAATCCTTCTGCCTCCCTCCTACAGAGCTACCACTTGTGGGCTGGCATGTAGAAAAGGAGAGGGATTGAAGATTCTAAAAACAGACCTGCCTTGCACACAAATAAGTGTAATTCTGGCTAAAAGGATCCCTTGGAGAGACAATAGCAAGACAAAAAATACCACAGACTGTATACCAGTATGCATAACCTGAGGTTGTCTCAACAAAACTTCTGAAGATGTTGGGTATTTGATGGACATATTTTCATTAAATAATGAAAATATTCACTACCCTGTCCTTTCACAACACCAGCTGCCTGGGTAGTTTAACAACTCCACTTGTATGGCTCTGCAAGCCCACGCTGCAGATGCTCCTTACCTGATTTTCAGTGGCACTATCATATTTCACTGGTGCAAGCACGAGGAACAGGAACTCACATGGTTGTGGTAATTCCCACAAGCTCCCTGGTGCCTATTTCAGAGCCGTGAAGTATTCTTGCCGTGCTTTTTTAAAGAGTTTCTACTTGTGACCCACAAACCTATGTCTCAAACAAGGACATGCTCTGAGCATATTTTGAGAACTGGAAGGAAGCATCCCATGATTATACTGCTTTCAGCCACTCGCCCTCCTTGGCATTCAGCTTTCTAACAAATTATTTTCCACTAATATTTCTGTGAGAAATCTCTAGTATCCTATATAGAGTATTTCTTTGCTGTCTGAGGGCACAGGAATCTTAGAAAGTGGATCTTTTGGATAGTTAGAGACAAAAGATATATATCAGATCAAGCACACAGCAGCGTGACAAGAGGCAACAGTCACAAGTTGCAGCAAGGGAAATTCCCGTTGCATATAAGGGAAAAAAAATCTTGCCATGCGAGTGGTTTAAGGACATGATAGATTGCCCAGCAGTGTTGTGCAATCTCCACCCTTGGAGGCCGTCAAGATGTGATGGAACAAATTCCTGAGCAAAGAGAGCTGGCTTTGAAGTCAGACCTTCTTGAAGCAAGAAGGCTGAACCAGATGACCTGCAGAGCCCCTTCCACCCTCAGCTACCCTGTGGTGCAGTGGCCCCGGGTCCTTCCCACAGCATCACCCCTCAGCGCAGCTGGCGTGCCAGGTGACATCCCAGAGCGAATCCTAAGAATGAGCTTACTGTGTGGCACTGCTCAATTCATGGTATGAAGATTTTACTAATACTCAGGCAAAACACTTGCTGCCTTAATTTCACCCTGTTATTTCACAGTAAGCTTTCATGTGATGGTTATAATTTGATTCAAACTTGAGCTTTACAAGTTTTAAATACATGAAGCATTCCCTTTTATTATCTCTAAAGTACTCACTCATATTTAAAGCTTAATCTTGCCTCTTAAAATCAATCTAAACCCCAAAATGATTTTACTTTTACTTCTATTATTTCTTCTCCTCTCCAAAGGTGGATGGTAAGGGTAAAATCTTGGCATCCCTTTGCATTCAATGGGATTTTTAAAAATTGATTTTGATTAAAGATTTTATCTTATATCTCAGAGCTCTGTAAAAATGATTCTTTTCCCCCCAGTTTACAAGACAACACTGTGTACTTAGTACTGCATCAGCTAATTTTTAGGCAGTAACACTTGCTTAATTTCTACATCTAGATCTGCCATATTACGTACAGAATTGATATCTGTGTCTGGGATTATTTTTTCTCACATGTTTTAGTTAACTTTTTTTGAAATTATATCAATTTATTATTTTAAAACTAAGATTGCAAAAAGATAGTGTTTCTACGTCTCTGTATGCATATCGGATTTCTCAGTGCAATTCTGTTCACAGTTCTCTTCATTTGTCTCTCTGGAAACTCTGTAAAAGATGCCTTCAACCTTCGCATGTCTATTAACTAAGGCTGGACTTCTGTTCCCAGAATCCAGTTCTAGTTTTATCTATATTCTGTGTCTGGAGTCCCAACTATATGGCCTGTTGTACAACTATTTGCAACTCATGTCAGTTAATTATTTGCTGGTAAAAGTTCTGTATGTCCTTAATCATGACTCTTCTTCATTCTTTCTATTAGGGAAAATGTCAGTGCAGAACGTATGCTAAAATATGTTCTGACAGTACCACACTTCCCAAAAGGAAGACAGGCCACAAGGCCAGTTTGACTTCCTTGATGATCTGCTTTTAACACATCTGACTTTCGTTTATTAGATATATGCAAAATTAGATCTGTAATCATAGCTTCTATTATCCAGCCCTTTCTAATCTAGTGACAGATATTCCCTCTGGCATTTGGTAGTTCTTAGCTACAAGATAAGAAAGATAAGTTTAGGAAGGTAAGTTATTAACTTGGGTTGTCAGCACACCATTTCCTGATAACAAGTAGAAAAGCTAGACAATCAGTAGAAGTGGAAAAGGAAATTATTATACCCATAGACACTGTGGTTCTAACAGGGATGAAACAGTACGTGTGAGCATATATATGGAAAACCACCAGAGAGCTGCCTGACAGGTAGAGGTATGTGCTCAGCAGCATTATTTTGAAAAATCAAATTGGCTTGAACAAAAAAAAAAAAAAANAAAAAAAAAAAAAAAGAGGAAAAAAGCTTACAGTGGGGAAAAATAAAGGGAAGTAAAAATGGAATTTGTTCTTCACATCAACCAGTTTGGGTTTTCAGGGTTTTTCCCTTCTTCTCAGATTTCTTTCAAGCTTACTTGACTCAAACTCTTTGGAAGATAACAGGTTTGCCTGAGATTGCCAGGAGGCATGAGTACCCCGTCATTTTAGGAAACAGGGTTCTGTCTTCAACACGGGCAATTTAGGTCATTCTGTAGGGTGTGTGTTTAGGATCATACAGAAACTCCCAAAGAAGAGATACAAAGCTGCAGAAGACTCAGAGGAGAGCATCTCGAAGGAGAGGTTCTTAACATGCGACTATTCTAGAAAATGGGGGAACAGAGCTCTGCTTCCAAGAATAGTCAGAGGCAGCAAAGAACCAAGCAGGGGAACATGGACACATGCTGTCGTCTATTTGGCTTTAGCAATCACAGTGAGGCAAACCCCCGTACATCAGTTTTGCATATTGAAGCTGGAGTGCTGGGTCCAGTATAAGAAGATAAAGAGCAGGGAAGAGAAGTAGTATTACGAATATCTTTTTCTGGCAGTAACACTTCATAGAAACTGAAACAATTCATAAAGATTCCTACAGCAACTTGTTAATAAAACAGCACACAACTAACATAAAAGTCCCTAGAATTAAATCAAGCCTTCTGTGAATTGAGCCTCTAGGCTAAACGGCATCTTCCATGGCCAGTATAGATTTCTGTCTGAAACATGCTTCTCCAGCTGGCCTAAATTTTCTGTGCCAGAGTATGTTTCTGAGTAGACTAAGGAAGGTACTTACAAGCTCACCAGACTGCCAGCCAGGCCAAACTTCAAGCTTAGACTCCTTCAAAGCTGGGGCAAAAAATATAGCTCTTTCACCCCACCTTTAATAAAACATCAGTCATCAACACCTGCAGAGGAAAACCACACTAAAACACTAGTTTTGGGCAAAATAAGAAAACATGGGAAGGCTTAAAGCCGAGACTGCTATAGACCTGCTGGTCTGATCTACGGTGCTTTTTGAGCTTGCTTTCCTGGTCCACCCTGGGGCTGTAATACCCTTTTTCCCTCCCTACTGCAGCCCTTTAGGGCACATCCATAGCATCTGAGGCACGTCCACACTGGAAGCAGCTTTCCCACTTCAGTTCCACAAGTCACTGAGGATTGTTTCTAGCCTCTTATAGAGGGGAAAAAAGAAAAAAAGAAAAAGAAAAAAGGGGGCTGCAAAGAGGGAGAGGGAATGTGAGCCACAGACCAGTTCTCCAAGCTGTCAACCACTTGTTCCTACAGCCCCTCTCGGGCAGTGGCAATACCTGTTTGTGCCCATACCTGGCATTCCACACAGGTCTGGTAGGCTGGCACCCTGTCCCAAGGATATGTGCACGTGTGTGCCTGTGTGCATATATGCATATGTATACATGCATATGCAGAAGGCTAATTTTAGACAGAAGGTTCCTGCCTGGGTGCTGAGTCAGGAAACAAGCCGCTCATTGTCAGGTACAGCACTCTTTGTCCCCAACAGGAGGTCAAAAAAGTTACTGCTCTCTAGGACAGCCCATGTTTCATTTCCTTGCTTGCAGAAGCCATTGGCAGAGAAGAGGTGGCAGAGCCAGCCCCTCCGCAGCCCCCATGCTCCCAGAGCCCTGTGGAGTGCCAGGCAAGTGAGCTCTTGCCTCGAGCCCCCGATTCCTGCGTGCTGCGGAGCTGACACCTAATGGGAAGCCAGGTCCAAATGCCTGGGATGGAGATGGCAATGGAAGAGAAGCAGTGTTTAAAAAGCCGCTTACCTAGTGCTGGACACCTCCAAATGAATGTGTGTTGGAACTAGCGGCACTTTGCCCAAGGAAACACAAGCCCCTCGGAAAGCCATGTGTCATTTTGTCCCTCCAGATCAGCCTCCAGATCAAAATGACAGCTCTGGGCCTGAGATATCCAGGCATGTGACCTGGAAAGAAAAAGGCAGTGTAGCTGCTATGGGGAAATCCTGGGGAAAAAAAGAACAACATAATGGCACTGTTAGTTCTCTGTGGCTGTCCTGCCTTCCTGCAGCTGCTGCTATCACCTGCCTGGTGTTCCCATCCCTGGGGTTCCTGGACCACTGTACAACCGAGCCAATGGGAGACCTGGCTCCAGAGATGATCCAGGGAAAGATGGGAAAGACTTTTCCCAAACACAACTCTGGGTCTAACTAATGAACCCCCATGTCATCTGAATCCAGCTGACCCTGAGAAAAAGGGACATATCCCCCACCTTCTCCAGAAGGGTAAAGAACGAAATGAGAGAAAACATCAAGCGTCTTGTGACAAAGCGGTTTGGGTGGAAGTCTCTAGTTGTGGCCCTGTGGACTGGTGTGGCAACCTGAGCATGGAGAAGGTGTGGACAGGGGCACCGGTGCTGCTCGCAGAGCTGGCGGTCTTCCATGCAGTCGTGTCCTCCAGCTCACACCACAAACGCGTGCTGCAGCACATAGGCTCAGGGAGTGCTGACACGGAAAAAGGAACCAGTGCACAGCACAAAAGCAGGGCTGTGGGAGGGTTTGTGTCTGCGTGAGGTGGTACACACCTGGTTTTGATTTTGAAGCGTAGAGATATTTTTTCAAGGGAAGGCCAGTGCGGTTCCATCACCTCTCTGCCTTAACTGGAGACCTGATGGGTTGAGCCCCATGACAAGCCAGAGCAGCGTGGGTTGCACCCTCCTGACCTGTCCTACCCTTTCAGCAAAGCAGCTCTGCTGAGCGAAAGGGAGCGAAAGGGAGCAAAAGGGAGCGAAAGGGTGTCCAAAGGAAGGCCTTCTGGGGATGACAAGGTCTGTGTGTCCTAAAGGACTTTTGATGCCCTTGACAAAACTACTGCTGCCTGGCTTTCCTCCACATGCAGGCATGTCCATTCTGCGCAGCAGCTGCTGGCAGCAGTGCTTCTCGTTCCCAGCTGGTGCAGCACGGTCTGCCCCGCACTGCTGCTCGGCAGACCAAGGGCAGACAGGTAGATGCTGAATGGCTCTGCAGCAGTAGCCCTGGCGGTAACAGCAGCTGGAAGGAGAAAATGAGGTGTTCTTCCAGTACCTAAAGGGGGCCTACAGGAGAGCTGGGCAAGGACTATTTACTAGGGCATGTAGTGATAGGACAAGGGGATATGGCTTTAAACTGGAAGAGGATAGGTTTAGATTAAATATTAGGAAGAAATTTTTCGCTTTAAGGGTGGTAAGGCACTGGCACAGGCTGCCCAGAGAAGTGGTTGAGGCCCCATCCCTGGGGTGCTTAAGGCCAGGCTGGATGGGGCTTTGAGCAACCTGATCCAATGGGAGGTGTCCCTGCCCATGGCAGGGGGGTTGGAACTCGATGGTCTTCAAAGTCCCTTCCAACCTAAACCATTCTATGATTCTATGATTCTATGAGCATGCACATAGCCAGGAGTGGCTGCTTAGGACTGCTGTGAGTGGCCTGTGCTGAGCAGAGCCAAGTATCCCAATCACAACAACATACATGAACTCTGTTTTTCTGTTCCATGGAGACTTCAAGGAGGGCACAGAGATGCTCTGGTGTGGAGATAAAGGCTGTGCTGACCTGTTTTTGTTGGATGCATTGGTAAATCACAGCTTCTCTGACATGGCCGTTCCCAGGGGTCATGCCCAGGGGGACTCCATAAGCCTGGAGGTTTCTGCCCAGAGTTGCATACGGGTGTTTCCCTCATGCCCTGGGTGAGATCCAAGACAGGACTTCACAGAGCTGCCAGATGAAGTTGTGATGCTGTGGTAAAGCATTCAGAACCTCATCACCTCTTTTGTGACCTTGTGCCACTTTTTTTGCCTCAGGTTCTCAGCTATGAAAGAAAAATAAGTATGGTTTATGTCTCAAGAGTACCCTTAAGTTAAGCCTGCTAATTACTATAGCATGCACAGTTATTATGGTAATGGAGCCTATATATAAGCAGATAAGAAATTCTGCTGTGCTTAAAGCAGAGGAAAATACCATTAAAAAGTTGTCAGCAGAAACTGTAAATATCTTGGTTTCTTCACAAAGTGAGCCGTCCAGTGTTGTAATCTAAGAAAGCCTGTCTCACATGAGCTCAGTCTACATTGCATGGAAATAAGCCTTTTTGCAAGACTGTACGTTTATAGCATGGGCAAATGTGAGTTCTGTTTGTTCCAATTCCAAGCTAAAAAAGCAATGAGACTGTATTAGTGCAGTGCATTAGCGCATAACACGAAGTAAGCGCCACAGGTAAACTCCGAGAGCAAACTGTGTCTGCCTGCACAGAGCGATGGCTGAACCTTTCTCCTGGCCCTCATACCCATAGTAGGACAGCTTTCTGCAGAAAGCCCCTGCATTCTCTTCTACTCCAATGCAACAACAGCCGAGCTGGAGACAGTGGTTTGAAGCAGCAAAAAAAGAAGCAAGTGAGAGCACAGCTCTCCTATGCCTATGATAGCTGTTTGCTAACTTCTATTCATAGGAATATTGCAGTGCTTTTTATTGAAGTTAGAGGAAGTCAGCTTTAAAAGAAGAAAATAATGTTTAAAGAAAGGCTGTTTGCCTTCACACTAGACTGATTTTTCACAGTTCGTTTCTATATATGTGAAGCCAGGCATTGATAGTGGGAGCCCTGGCACGGAGTGCCTCTCTCAAGTGAGTGGCACCAACAGCTGCTGCTGCTGTGGACTCCACAAACAGGGGAGAAAACCCTGCAGCCTCTGTGCAGCCATGGCTCCCTTGCTACAGACCGCCAGATTTGTCCTAACTTACTTTTTCATTTTCCTCCAGTGTTTCAACGTTCCAAATGCTCCTCAGAAGATTTCCACTTTTGAAAAGATGGCAACTAATGGACAAAAGTCTGTAGCTGATAAAGTATATTTCTGAATAATCTGCTGGCATTCATTCAAGAAGAAATATGATCTGATGTAAGTAAGTGCCTAAGAATGTTCTTTAAAAATATTTTTTCTCTTCCAAAATCTCTACTTCCAGTGTATTTTATGAGAGAAAAAAACCCTTACTCTTATTAAAGAAAGACCTATAGTTAGACCTCCCCTTTTAATCCAGAAGATTTCTGACATAAGGACATTTTCTTGTTTAATACGTTGCTAAAGTATGCTGTTGACAGATACTCTGCCAGTAGAGATTTCCCCTGGGAAAGTGAAGTAGTATAGACTTCCTTCCTCATCTGAGAAAAAAAAAACACACTGAAATGTGTTTTTCCAGGCAGCTGGTCAAGGAAGCAGGTGTCAGGCTCACAAGAAAGTCTGCATATTCTGCATCATAGCCCCCTTCTTCCCCTGCTCAGCTGATGGCAAGACCCGACTCACACTGAGACCGTTCCTTGTGTGAGTGAGAAAATACTTCCTTGTTGCCCTAAGGCGCATTTAGCCTATGCTATATATAACTTGACAGTCATTTCTGCTGCAAGTTGTAAAAACAACTTCCAGTTCATGTTGTCTTTATTTCCTGCCACAGCTATCTGTCATTCGTGGAAGATAATGTCTCTCTGCAAGTTGTCTGGCTGCTTGGTTTGCATACTTGGCAGGCTTGGCTATATTTTCTAATTTCGTAAATCTCCTTTCCAGCCTTCCTCCTCTCCTTCCTCCCCTGCAGCACTTACATCTATCCCTCCACCTAGTCCACTACTCTCCCCCTTTCATTTCCAGATTAGTATCAAAATCCCTATCCATCCATGCATTTAAATCCTCTGAGGACTTGCTTTCCTTACACACTGGGCTCAGTTATGCTAGCCCTCATCGTGCTCCTCCTGCTCATGCGGTACCAGCCTCCTCTCTGCGCCGAAGCACAATCTCCCCTTGTTGAAGCAGCCACCGCTGGATCACCCGCCCGAGCTATCTGGACCCACAGCCCTCTGCTCCACCAGGTCCCGTGGCACCCAGCTCTAGGAGCTTATCTGCACTCCCTTCCTTTGACAATTAATTTCTTTCCTCTCTCTGCCGTTTTTCGGGCTGTAAATCAAGGATTACTATTGCACTCTGCAAAGTGTCTTAGAAAGCAAGCTGAATTGGGTACTCTATATATTGACATGAGATCATGTTGTATTTTATTGTCTTAAGAAGTGTTTGGCAGGCAGGTACTACATTGTGAACCATGGTAACAGCTGATGGAAGAGAAGATGTTACAAATAATACACGCACCACACAGAAGTCACTTGAAAAGTTGGTATTTGCAAAGGCACTATACAAGACATCATTTTTACTTCCTTTTATTATTTCCTTTTTTTATATACTCCAGCTTTGCAAAGAGGAAATAAAAAATGGCAGCTTCTCAAATTTCAGTAAATTTTGGCAAAAGTCAGATTTATAATGGTGATTATTGTATGCAGGTGGTTTCCTTCAGTAAGGGTTCAGAGTGCCTTTTGGTTTTTGGTGGATAGCCTGAGCTAAATCCCTAAGAATACAACAAAAGAAAATAAGGATGAAGGAAGAAGATCTTAGAGAAACAGATTTACCGCCACAAACAAAGCACTGAAATCCTGTTGATGGCCTTGGGATGTGCCAGCAATAGAATAAGAGCTCAGCTTGTCATTTTGCCATCAGTTCTTATTTTCAAGGTGCATTGCTCGAGGAGCTACTTTAGACTGTTTTCTTGCAGGTCTGTGGTTTTTGTCTCCTAATTCTTCATCTACTACCAAAGCAAACCAGCTTCCCCCAGGCTTGTGTGCATCCTTACCAGGTAAGAGCATGCTCAGCACTTGGTCCAAGCTGGCCCCAGCCACACATCGATGCACACCAGTTGGAGTGGCGCTGGAGGCTTGCTGCTCAGCTAACAAGCTACTGCCAAATGCTTAAGGGGACTTCTCAGATTTTAACTCCTAGATGAATCACTAATTTTGTTCTCTCTTCTGCTGCCTATGCACTTTCATAAAAATTAAAATAATTTATTTATCTTTAGGACTTCCACTCCTCTTTCAGACAAGGCTGCAACTGACCAATGGGCTTAAAACTTAACAGCAGGAAAGCGGCAGGAAAACAGACAGAAAGTGAGGTAACAAGATCCCTTGTTCTGGCAGGAGGCAGTGCTGCTACTCCGACCGCACCACTGCTTTCTGTTAATTTTAGAGCTCCTCACTGAGCAGGTCTGACACCCCAGCAGTCGCACCCTCCAGGCACAGCCAGAGTATGTGTGAGGAGAAGAAGGTAGATGATCTTCAGTTGATGCAGCAAAGCGAGATACTCGAAACTGCGTCTGCACCTTGGCCATAGAGCTGGATCCGAAAAACTACTTGCATTTTTAAAAAGATGTAGGAGGACTTTTCTCCCACACTGCAGTCCAAAGCCTGCCTGGTCACTTTAAACTTGGCAGGATCCCCGCGACTGAGCTGCCATTTGCACAGACGCCGGCAGGTCTATCTGCAGGGCATTTTTCAATCCAACTGACCTGAATATTGACAGCTACATCTGTTCTAGGAAACCTTCCCAATTCTGGGACACCAATGGATGACCCAGACATGTCTCTTTGTGGTATCGGGGTGAGACCTGATCACCCCTGAGTCCCACAAAGAGAGCCGGCATGTATGCCATTGGCGGGGAGATACTCCTACTTACTAGCTCCTACTTACCAGCTCCTTGGCTAGATGCCCAGTGCTGGGATTTGAGTCCCTGTCCTGGAATACGGCGTGGGGAAAAAGCTGGAGACACTATGTGCTTCCTTGGATCAGCTTTTTGACCCCTCTGTTCCTCATATCACTCTTTATAAATATACAGATGGTAATAACACTTCTGACTCGCCATTTCTTTCTCATCTGGAAAGCAGCAGGGAGTCTCTAAGCCTGTGTTCTGACTGCGCCCAGCACAACTGTACCTTGGCACCGTTTTGGACTTCTGCATGCTACTTGAATAAAAAAGCATAGTAATAGTACATGCTGTTAGTTACAGAAAAGTATCTGTATGCCTGATGACCAGTGATTCAAAACCTAGCTCCAGCTTTGAAACCCATTGGTGTAGCTGTGTCTTGTGCAATTTCCAAGCAACAGCACTTTTCTGATATTGGTAAGAAGGAGGGGAAGATGCTTGCCAAGGTCAGATGGCAAAGTGGGATAAACCTTGCTGAAAGGCCAGGCAGACTCCCTGCTGGCCCCTTTCAGTTACAGCCGAAGAAAATCTGCTGAGCTAGGTAAACTGCTAATGACAAGGACATTTGTTCTTCCCCAAGAACCCATTCAGACAGTGATATTCTTCTGCCGCATGGGAGTCAGTACAACATGTGTCCAGCCAGCTTGCCACTTTGCAGCTTGAGTACATATAGTAATCATAGCTGGTGTGTACTTGGTCTTCTTCCAGGACCCTCTGGAGAGTAACAGAATTAGATCTCCAGTGAGCTAAAACTGCCAACTTCAGCCAATGTTTTGTGAGACTGTTGGCCTGCTGCAGTTTATATCCAAACTGAATCCTGCCAGTAACCTAGACAGAAGTTTGGTATGTCACTTAAGTCATTTGCATGACGTCTGCACAGAGCCAAGGATGGATTTCTCATTTATTAGGAAGAAAGCTTATGAAATGTTCCATTTCTTATCAGTATTGCCTTTTACCTGTGATTTTCAATGACAGTCTTAGGCTCCCTGTTACGCTGTTCATTAGTGTGTGAGTAACAAGCCCTTTAAGACATTAGAGCATTCATTTGAAGCCAGAGCTGCAAGTGTGAGTGAGAGGTAGGAGCCTGATAGAGAGGAGACACAGAGATCTCTCACAGTTCCTTATGTTATTTTCCCTGTAATTAAAATAAAGAGTCATCCTAGTTAATAAGCTTTGATTCAAAGTTCCCTTTAGCCCTGATGAAAGAACACTGCCGTTAATTACCTACGCATGTAACCACCAGTGAAATCCTGGAAATTACAGCTGAAATAAGGAGTAACACTATCTGACTGCAGCTACATTTTGCTTTCCTGCAATGTAAATGCATTTTTTACAAATACGTTCCCGTATAATGCAAGTTTTACTCGTAAGGACTTACTTTTGATGTAATCAAACTTACATTCAAAGCAGATTCAAAAGGCTCCCAGTACACAAGCTGAGAAAATACAAGCAAGATTAAAGCAGAAAGTATATACATCATCTAAAATGATTTGAGGAAATGAAATGAGCCGTGCTATGAAAACTAGAACTAAGCAAGCTTCGTTTTCTACAGATTTATACGCATCACCCCATAACCTTCCCCTCAAGGAGTTTCCTTGAAATAAGCCCAGCTCCCTACAACCCACTCCTTCTCTTCCTTGTCCTACACACCATGAAGGGGAGCAGGTGTTGTAACCCAGACAGCTGCTGCAAAAAGCAATATATAACAGTGAAGCTTTGCCCACCATTTCCTCCATGGGGTACTGATTTGCTTCTCTCTCTTCCACCCAGGACCTGAATTTCAAAAAACTTGCTCACTTTTCAAACATCTCCTTCTGTACTGAACTTGCTTGAAATCTGTGAATATTGGGATGGAGAGATGGAGAAATGCCAGCAAAAATAGACAGACAGGCATGTGGTCAATGAAACTAGAAATGTCTTCTTCCATTAGAAAATCTGGCTAAAACTGAGCAAAAGTTAAGTTATTTATGAGCTAGCACAGCAGAGGCACTCCCTGAGGTAACAGAGATGTTCTTGAACCACAAGGAGAACAAGATCAGTATTGCTGCTTATCCCATTATTTTATCCCTAACTGTGTGCTGACCCCTCTTGTTTTCTTTTCCCTAACCTGCCATCTGGAAAATTGGGATGTTGATTATAGGATCATTCAAGAACTTTGAATGTAATATAGCTTTTGTGGTTAGTGAGAAAGGAAGCAGGGCTGTTTCCATATCATTAACAGCTACAATAGTCTAACAATTCACTGTTAATAATAGACCTTCATTTAAAGTTTTAGTTACCTTACCAGAGTATTTCTGATGTGTATTTGCACATCTTATGTGCTACTTTCAGCTGTTGCAGTCTTAAGTTAAAGATGGGCCAGAAGTATTGCATTCCTGAGAAATAGCCCCCGTGATATTTTGCAGTCAGGGTATCTGTGTTGCCAGGCATGCTCCGTAGTGAAGTGATAGGCATATAACAAGCTGGTTGTCTGGCTGCTACATACCACAGATTAGTTGTCATGCCTTGGTCAAAACAACAAAGCGTGAAATACTTTTCCCTTTACTGAGAAATACAGCATGTCATAATAAAAGACAGGCTCCTCTTTGCTCTTACAGAAGCAACTTCCATTATACATTTTTCTTAGGAAACTGTCTAAACAATCAGATAAAATGAAGAATATCGCAGTATCTTGTGTCCATGTGTCATTTGTCTTGAGTTACATGAATTAAGAATATCACTTGTGTCTCTTCTGTCATAAGATTAAAATGACCAGATGAATGCAAACCATTCATTTTTATAGACTCCATGTTCAAGAGAGTTTCATCAATGTCACTGCATGCTGTAATTTGCATCTGGATATATTTCAGCTGAAACAGGGCTAAAATCACAAGTAACTAGGCAACCACCCCTCATATTCTGGGGGTTTGTGCTATTCCAGTACATGTATAGAAAGTGTTGGGCTTGTGAATGACGCTAGTAGGAGTACAACTGTGACAGAAAGACAGTGAACACCTTTACAGATTTCTTGAACGCAGCATTTTCTAATCCACCCTCAGAAACACTCGGTACTCATTGCAGTTTTTGCCCAGATTTTTAGAAATGTTAATTAGGTGATTAGGTGCATAACTGATCTGTGGGAGAATTCTTAAAGGTGATTTAAAGGACAAGCTTTGATGGGAACAAAAAATGTACAGTATTAAAGAGGCTGTTTACATTAGTTCTAAAAAAAAGTCCCAAACTTTCTCTTCATCTCATATAAACACAGCCATTTTGCCTCTGTTGGTACATTGTACATGAATTGTAAGATCAGAACAAAACCCTGCCTAAGATGAATCTGCAACACTGAAAAAGTTAAACATATTTTTCACAAGCAAACAAAAAAATGAAGAATCCAGAGGACAATTTACAGTTCACTGAATCAGTTCTGTGTGTAATTTGTGACCCTGTGACCCACTTTTTATACTAAGTCTGGCATAACAGGCTTAAAAAAATTTTTTTTGGTCATTATTGTGCCACAGTTTTCATGTGTACTCTCCTGTTAATTTACTGTGCAAATGTACCATAAATCCTTTTGCTATACCATTTGAACAATGCAGTAGGATAATGGTAGGTTTGCTTTCAGCATCTCACAGTAATTGTCACTTCTTATCTACTGAGTCATTTTCCAGGTTATTAAAAGGTGGTAGTCACCAAGGAATGCCTTGTAAAACTTGCCTTGTGTGTCATTGGTTGAAAGCCCTTTCAAATACCTGTCACAGTGGCAACTGCAGTGTTGCAGCTGTTGTAGTGGTCTGAGCACATAGATGAAGATAGGTCTGTGGGAAGGCAGAGAACTTCTTTTAACAAGCCAACTAGTACAGCTGGAAAAAGTAGACCGAGCTTGCAAGGCCCATATCCTTCTCTTCAGGTCAGAAATATTAGAAGCAAAATTAAAATCTAAATACAAGTCAAATAAAAGGAAGAAGATCTCTAGGGAGCAGCAAAGGTTAAGGTTCTCACTGGTCTTACCCTTACACTTGAGAGAGGTAAGAAGAAGCAGCCCCAACACTAGGAATATCTTCCTGACTCCGGTCAGGAGTCCACACCTGCTTTCGTCCACATGTCCTCCCTCAGACTAGGTCTTTGAACCCACAGCAGACACCCACTGTCCCATCTAAAGCTGAATTCACACCTGAGCATGCCATTGGCTGTATCTCCCCATCCTCCAGCAGGAGAGCATCTTCTTACTGCTACTGGATTTCCATTCAGTTTCATGCATCTTTTTCTTGAGCTTTGTTGCTAACTTGCAAGGAACGTCTGTTACACAGAGAACAGTGAGTATGCACCACCAGGGACCACTTAAAAATCACAAGCGATGCTTAAGTGGGGAATGTGCATTTTAAGGTTACTGCATGCATGGAGATTTTGGCAGTTGATTTGAAAAGAGAACAGAAATAGAAATACATATGAAGCAGCAAAGAAAGAACTCAGTGTGAAGAAAGGCTGATGGTACAAATTTTAGATAATACGAAAGAAGACACACACTTCTGTGTAGTTCCCTTTCTTTCTGCCCCTCCACGGGCTTAGGTGCCTTGTCTTTTGTGTTTATGTCAACAATCTGCTGCTTGTTTCAATAGTCTGGGTTTTTTTGTGATCCACAGACTCATACAATACTGAAAACTCTTCAGACACTGGTAAAGAATCATGAGCTAAGTAAGCTCAGGAGCTTAACCATGTGCCAGGGTGGGGGATGTCCCAGGGCAGAGCTGTGCAACTAATTGCACCTTACAGAACTGGCTTTTGCAAGAGAGACAATGAATGTGGAACTAACTATTTTCAGAACAAAACACAAAACTTGTATTCAGCTTGGCTTTTCACACACTCAAAGCTAAACAATGCAACTACTCCCTCATGCAAAGAGAGGCCACAAAGCTCACAACTAGAAATGCACTATTCTTCAGAAAGGTGGGAAGGTAACCAGGGAAGAGACACAATAAGGTGACAGGGTGAAAAGCAGCCCCTGACAAACACATGACAGACAGAGTAGACACAAGAGAAGCTTATTAAGAAATCCTGTGTGCATAGTGCATAAGAGACTACCCAGGGCATGCATCTCCATGCTTCGTGATGAAGAAGTAAGTTCAGTCACTTTTTGGGTGGTCCTGGCATACTCCATCCCCTCAGTTTTCTATGCCAGTTTGCGTGCTGTTTGGGGCCTCCACAGTAGGGATGAAGTGGTTCCTTTCTCTTAGATCCACCGGCTCTTGGTTTTTTGCATGTATGTTAGTTAGTTAGTTTGTTTGTTTCAGAAATACATGAAGAGTAAGAGAGTGCAGAAAAAACTAAAATATTGCCCAAGCCTTCAGAGTCATTTCACTCAACGACGAGAGCTGCCTGGCCCAAGGACAAGGCTGTTTGCTCAAGCCCATCAGATTCACCACCCCATAGAAATGAAAGTGGCCAGTGCTTCAGCAAAATGAAATCCCAGTAAAAGAATATCTTTAACCTCAGCACACATCTAGCAGCTCCTTTGTTTCTGTTTCTGATGATGATGTGATGACAGAAAGCACATAACAAACAAGCACAACTGCCTCTTCAAATTCTCATGTTGTGATGACATAAAATTCTTCACAGATAGTACAATGAAACTGGAAGATGCTACTGCTGTAGGTAAGAGAAAAGAGGCATGAGTTCCAGCTAATGTGCAAAGAAGCCTATGAAATGCATAGCTTTAAAATAAGAAGTTTTGGATTAAAAGAAAGAATTGTTAAAGACTGATGACAGTTGATAAATGACATTTTATAAATGATGTTCAAGCCTGTCTCCAGCTTGTAAATCTAATACTTGCACTATAAGATCACAGCAAAATCTTTTCAACAGTATTCACGTTAGTGCAAATTTCCTTGAAATGGCAGCCATACCTGTTCTGAGAGTCCTGTGAATAGTTACAGCTTTCTTCAGTTTCAAAGGATTTGAGGAATCTGTGGTAGAGCTTTGGGAAAAACTGAGAGACTTTGGTTTTCAGCAAGTGCAAACGGTGTAACATTTTCCCCAGTGTGAGAGGTACTTGCGTAGTGATTAGAAAGATTCTCCACAATTCATGGTTTTCAGTTCACTAAGAATATCAAAGAAAGAAGGTGCCGCCCTGTATTAAGCAACGAGGGCTGGAAAGCGCTGCATTCGAGGACCATCATTTGATGATGTGAAATTTCACAACAGGCACAGATCTAATTTAAAAGTGATCACTCACTGGAATGAAACAAGATCAATTTGACATTTACCAGCTGCACACTGAAATTGGCTGTTACTGGGACACTTCACTTTAACAAAGTTAACCATCAACAGATTCCTATATCTAAGAGCACTAGTGTACAGACAGTAATGTACCTTTGTTTTATTTTTTCACCTGTAACTTAAAGTAGCATAAGAACCATGTGTTCTGAATGAATGCTAAGGCAGAGAAAAGTGGATGTCTTCTTTTTAAGGAAAAACTATTTTATCATTAAACATGACATGTAATTGAATTACATTGTTTTCTTCTCTTAAAAATAAGTTCAACTAAAATTAGGTGTGAAATTATGGCAACCTACACTAAAGCTTAAATATATTGTGACTTAAGTACACATTTAAAATTGAGATTCAGGCAGTACGTAATTACTACTGATATTTTAAATAAAATAAAATAAAAAAACAACTAAAAAACCAAACTAAGAAAAAGCCACTGGAGTTAGAACCAGTTTACTGAAGTGATAGTCTGACTTTGGTCAGATTCAGCCTCCTCTGAAAGTGCAGAAAGACTGTACTGTTCATTTTCTTTATTCAGCATGGGTCATGTCAATGAAGTATTCTCTCAAAGGTGAGAAACTGCAAGTTAAAAGAAAACAAGGTGTGGGAGTCAGGAATCTATTAATTCTACCATCTGAAAGATAATAGGCACTATGACAGCAAATGTCCAGATCAACAAACTACTTATGGCTTCTAGAAAGCAGTTAGAAACCTGAAGAGGAGTTAGAAGCTTAAGTATTTCATTAATTCAGTTCTATAATGTTTCCTGTATTTATGAAATTGTTTTAAATGCAGAAACAAAATAACATTCAAAATGAAACCTCAATGTGCAAAGAAATGTGGAAGGCTCAGATGACAAAGGCCGTACAGAGAGTCTTCAGACCCATCCTGGAAAAATGGAAGGGCCACAGTTCCGAAATCCTGTATGGGGCATTAACATGCTTGCTCTTAATAAGGAACTGTTTCTAAAAAGAATGGGGTTAAGTATATTAAAGCAGCATGTAGAAGGGCAGGCATACTAGAGGAACAAAGAGGAGGTGAAGGGCCAGCGCCCCTACCCTGCAGGTATAACCATTTGAGATGATACAGGAAGATATGTGCTGTGGCAAGGAGCATGGCTATGCAGAGGTCCACCTAAATGCTTGGTTGACATTAAAGAAATAACCTTCCTTCTTAGTAATACAGCTGAGAGAGCATGAGTTTCTCTTTGCCTTCTCCCTAAACCTCATTCCTTCTTACCCTGTAGTAAAAACCTGTGTGACAGCGTACTGTAACTTTGATGCAGTACAGTCTGCTGCAGAAATGTAAGTGGGGCAGGTAGGACCCACAAGACATGCTATGATTCAAAACCTTTGCAGAGATTCAAGGAGCAAGTCAGTGGTGATCAAGGTTGCCCTCCATCATTTTCTCTTAGCCGTGGACTTCAACCTTCCACCTCTCAGACAGCGTAAGTTTGACTTGCCTTATGGATTTTACAACAGAGATCAAGTTGTATATTCCATGACCCAGGCCATGAGTCTGAGTATATTAAACCCGTCATCCTTAATTAGTTAATTAATTAATTACATCAGCCATCAGAAGAGGAAAGACATGCAGAGTGGAATGAAGTTAACTGGTGTTCATTTGGCAATTGTTAAAATTTTGCATCTCTCAAAGTTCAACTAACATGATGATGAATGCAAGTGGCTTATGAATATTCCATATTTTACAACTTCAAAAAATACATATAGTGTAATACTGCTTCTAGCCTAGAAATAACCATTACCAAAAATGTATGAAAAATTCCCAAACCTACAGTGTCAACATGCCACAGGAAAGCAAAGCTGAGAGCGTATACGAGTATGGCCTGCATCAGGAAAGTTTCAGTCTCATTTTATTTCCTTTATTAGAATTAACAGAAGATCAAATCAAAGAGATTTTAAAAGAGTGAAACAGATCCCAAATACACAGTTTCTGTTCCTTGTTAAGCAGAATACATTTTCATTGCTATATTCAGATGACAAGCAGCTTTGATTTTCCCCTGATAAGCAAATGGCCATCTCTTGGAAAGAACACATTTTGAGAGATGAATAGCTCATGTGCATATCTTATCTACTTAGAATTGATTCAGTATGGTTTCTTCAAAGCAGAGTTAAAGCTGAGAAAATGTTAAGGTGACCTAGTTGTACAAGCCAGAAGTAATTAATTTTGATCAGCAAAGTCTCAGCAAAGTAAGAGCTGTTAAGTGAAATATTTTGAGCCTCTTCAGTTTATTTTGAAAAGGTGAACTTTGTTACCCTGATAGAAGCAGAGCATTTTCAACACTGCTGAAACAGACCTGATTGCACATCTCTGTGTTTTGAACATGGGTGGACCTATCCTCAATCTGTATCTATCTTTAATGCATTAAGATGATCTTTCATTCATACTTGGCAACAAAAAGAATGTAGCTGTCAATCAGAAATCCCCAGCAGAACAGGGAGAAAGCAGATCAAACCCAGACTTATTTCCCTTCAAACTAAACAAGGAACAATGGCAACCCGCTCAGAATGGCTCTGAAAGGATGAGGCATACGACAAAAATCCAAAATTTGTTCCAAATAAACAACACTTTATGCCATGTGAACTCTAAATTATATTAAGCAGTGACTTAATACAAATAAAACTGATCTGTGGAGAGTTATGTAAACATCCTACTACAATTAGCCATCATAATTTTCCATTGTAAATGTTCATAGGAACATCCATTCTCACCACACTGGTTGGAGGCCATCTACCAAAAGTTATACAAACGTATCCAAGACAGGGAAATCCTAAACTGTTACTTCTCAGTAGTGCACATTCCCACTGAATTTGATGACACCAGGACTTTGGCTTCATAGAAATGAGGCCATATACATAACACTCACTAGCAGCCTTCATTTTCCTTAGAAAAGCCTGCTTCTTACATCTTTCCTAGCAGTAGCACAGGGATAGCACATCAGGGCAGTTTGGACTTCACAAACTTTTTATAATCTGAATTTTTGTTACAGGGACACCAGAAAACACTAGATACTGATCAGGAAAAAAAAGAACCTATTCTTTCTGGACAATTTTTATCACATATCCTCCATCCCTTCTCCGTTTTGTCAAGTTGTAGAAAGACATTTTACAGTCTTTCCTTTTGTTCACTTTGCATGAGCAGACACAGGCCTGCCTCTGTGTCCTACGGTCCTCTGAATGACCTGCTCCTTCAAGGATGTCCAGGCTCTACCAGCTCTGCCGTTTGGACTGTATTTAAGACCAGGAAATGATTTCCCGTGACAAAGATGGATTTGAAACAGACTTAAGCAGCACATACTTGCCCATCAGTGACAGCCTCTCCTTAGTGTTGGCAACCACTGCTGCCAATTCCCTCCCAAATTATTTGCTACCCTGAATTTCGCTCTCCTTTTCTATGTCTGCCACCAGGATAACGCTCCTTTGTTTCCAGCCTTCCCTCTCTTGCACTTCTCTGCTTAAGCCTGTCCCAGTGTTGCTGCCTTTTCATTTCCCACGCCACTGAATACCTTCTTTAATTTCTTCAGTGGCTTTTTTTTCTCTTTTCTATACATTTGAAGCATCATCTCCACCTGCACAGTTCTCTGTCTCTTCATGTCCTATTTCCCTTCACGGTTAGTAGAATGTTTTATCTGTTACAAAGCACCACAAACACTCAAGCTGCCATACAAATTACACAACGTGCCAATGAAAATAAAGAAAAGAAAATACTGCAGCCCAAATACTCACTGCTCAGCTGCCAGAGCTTTCCTTGTTCTTTTAGAGCTGCCTCAGACGCTGACTCCCATTTATACCCACTTGATTGACCTGCTGGCACTGCCAAAATGGTGTAATGTGGTTTAGACATAAATCTGAGTCAGGCTGTAGTTCTGCAGTGCAATGCTCTCTCTGAACAGAGTCCTATTCAATGGACTTGGGGGCATTCGGGATCCACAGAAACAGCAGAGCCACACCAGGCCCTTGGTATCGCAGCTGCAGTTGCACAGACAGGATGGCCGTGTCTGGTCTGGGCCAGGAGCTGTTCCGCTGCACGTTCTCATAAGATCTCCTCCTTGCCTTGGTGATGGCAAAATTATATTTCAGTCACCGTACAGCAGCATATGGCAGTAACGAGCAGCAGCTCCTCAAACACATGGATCTTTTTGTTTTAGCTCAATATCATAGATAATCATCCCTGTCCCTGCCTCCCCATCTTGACTCAGCCAAAAGCACTCATGACTCTGTCCTCCCAGTGTCCGGCAGCAGCACCTTCCCACACGGTACCAACACAATGCACTTGTAGGATAAAACACTTGGGCGGAGAGAGCTAGCAAGACCTCAAAACATGGCCAAGAGAACCCCAACCAAACAGCACGTGGCTCTGACTGTTAAAAACATGCTTGCAATTTATATTCTCTTTGAAATGTGTCCAAAAAACTCTCAAAAGCAAACGTGCCACACAAAAATAGTATACATTTTTGCTATGCAAAAATGGTACACTCTCTTCCTATTTTAATGCTATTGAAAATCATCCCAGCTTAACAACCCATCTTACAGGGTATAGATAGTGGGAAGAAATCTTTGCCATGGGATTGCTTCTGAGGCTGGCTTTGTAAGCTTCAGAAAAGGATTAGATATTTGAATGGGAAATAAGGGTCTCCACAGCTGAGATATCTAATGCCCTAGATCTAACAGTCCCAGGGGGTCCAGGAATGGAAGCTTTCTCTGAGCCTTGTGCTTGGCATCCCCCTCCTGATTTGGCATGCAATGCCATGCCTTATCCTTTCCTAATTCAAGTTCGTCTTCCAGACCTGTTTTCTTTCTGTACAGCCGCTTATTATTTACATGACTCTAAGGCTCATTTACTTGGTTCCACAATAAAACAAACCCACTGTATCTTAAAGTGTGTGTTTCATGATAACACAAAGGGAGAATTTCCATGGTTTTACGATAAAGTGCAAAACTCTTATTTTACAAGCACTACTTTGACTATTTTTTTTTTAATTTCTGCTGCCCACAACTATCTTGTTATTCATCTTAATGGCCATTCAGAGCACACAGATTTAGAAGATATGCATCATGTATTTTTATCTCTTGAGAGACATCTAGAAAGCTCTTGTGTCTCCATGATTACTAATAAATAAAGGTCATATAGCCCACCTTCCTGCAAATTAATCTCTTTCGCACTGTTGTCTTGTCCATTTCAGAACACATTGTGAATCCTAAAAATAACCAGAAATAAATGTCACCAGAACTAAGACTTTTACCTTGTATTTAGGGAACCTATCTGTCAGTGCAGTAAAGCCTGCTGTCAATATTTTACTATAATTTAACTCTGCGTTTTTCTATCTCATTCACACCATTATTTCTAGGTCTCTAAAAAACTATGCTAAATAATTCTTATGGCAACGGCATAACTCTGGAGCACATCCCAGATCAACCATTCTTGTGAAGCTGTAATTACTGAGATTCACCCTGCAGAAGTTACTTGTCCTCTAGGGCAGACACTGCCCTTGCAGCTCTACCAGAAGCGGCTGGATGTGGGCTATTGCTTGAACTCTCAGCTGCTAGTTATCACCACTCAGCTGAAGCAGTTAGTATAAGCACTTCTTTCCTGTTTCAGTCCAAAGCCAAGGAGATTAGTTTACCCACAACAGGGAGGTGGTGAGAATTAACCTGACTGCCTTGAACAAAAAGGGATTAGGCTCACTCATGAGATCAGCTGTAGAGACTAGGCAGTGTACAGCGATGGTCTCTCTCCTTCTGCTCTCTGCCTCTTAGCTGTTAGCTGCTGCATCTTAGCTTGAGTCTCCGTGTGATTTGCATAGACCCCATCTGCTGTCTAGACGGCACCCAGGAACTCACAGTTGCCCAGTAGGGTGGTCTCTCTCCTAGCCCTTGGCTCCATGGAAGTCTCAGCAATTGGAAAGGGTGATTGTCAGAGGAGCATCAAAGCCAAGCACAGCTGATGAGTTAGAAGTCCAGGTTGGATGCAAGCTGTGCTTAATTAACGAGGTGAACAAACTTGACAGGGAATATTGTCGCCTATTCACACTGAGCTCTTTAAAATATTTCCTTGTAAAAGCTTTACAAAATGTGACTTTACCATAACACCCATAGAAGTGCTGATTTTTGGTATTCATCAAACTGTGAGCTAAGGCTTCCAGAGGGTTCATGATAGCTTCCCAGTAGTAGATAAGGGACACCTCAGAATAAATAGCAGCTCAGCATTAAGTTATATGCAAATATAGTAGTGCTGTGGAAGTGCCACCATTTTTATCAATATCTCAGCCGAGGAAGATGCTGATACCTAGGGGTACATCTGTCTACATTGTGTGGTGGAACACAGTGCAGAAAATTTCAAACTAACACCAAACATGATAACTGCAAAGGGAGAGCTACACAGTCACTTCAGCATGTTAGGCCAAGCACAGAAAATACACCTGTTTCCAGGACTGCTTTTGGTAACTGAACTGGCATCTCTTCTCAGCACTGAGCTGCTTGCACAGCTTCCATTGCACTGGGTAGACATGCCCCAAACATCTCTTGTAGCAACTGCTGGTAAGTGCTGAAATTTGATGTGCCCTCTGCATTCAAGAGTATACTCCTACAGCAGGCGCACTGTCACAAATGACACCAAATTCCGTGAGACTGCCAATGTGTTGTAGCAGCCACCACTGTCACAACCCTGTCCCCCTTGATGCCACTAGCACTCCCCCAGTGACAGAAGGCTTTGACTTAATGCTGTTCCTGCCGGCTAACAAAAATTCCATTCACTCTGATGGATTCAGAGTTAGACTTTTGCTGAGCCCTAACCCAAATTCATGAGCTCCAAATTTCCCGCTGCCACTGGTGAAATGGAGGGCTCTGCTGGAGTAAGAAACAGAACATTTACTGCTCTTACCAAGGTTTGCTTGCCTTATGTTCCTAATGGATCTGGAGAAAGGGTCAATCACAGTTATTTAAGAGCTATGCTGTCTTGCAAATAGGTTAGTTATCCCTCTGAATTATCCCAGGTTCAGCTGGATCTTGAAAGCTGCTCAGTATGCTACCAGTGCTAGCATTACTAAATTCATCCGAGTATTCACTCTAGTAGGAATGTAGCAAGTTGCATGGTGATATTTTCAGCCATCTAGACACAAATAATGCAGGGATTTTAGTTGCAATCACCACATCTTAACTTCCTGAGCTAAGACATTTCATAAAAAGTGTTAAAAAACCACAAGATGGTTAATTCCCTGGTTTTTATACAGACTTTGATTTTTACTAAGGCTCAGACCTCGTAGAACAAGTCATCTAGGAAGATAAATCTCTGAATCTGCTTCTGTGCTTGAGAAAGTGTAGGGACCGCTCCATCGGTTTGTTGCTGCAGGACGCTTAACAGGACTGCAGCCCTGCTGCTGGTCAGATAGAACAGCCTGGCAATGGACAATCGGGCATTCAGGAGACGATTGTTTCTCTTTCTCTTCAAAGAAAAATCCTTGCCTGAGTGCTCATGAGTAAGTGCCATCTGTCCTTTCCCCCATCCTAATGCCAGAGATCCATGCTGTGTCAAATAGAACAGTGCTCAGTTGCCTCTTCACAGCAAGAACATCAATATCATTAAAAGGTCTGCAATGGCCTTTTAAGTTCAACACCAGACTGACAAACTATACCACGGATTAAAAACATGCACAGACTTCACCGTATGTCAACAGGTGGAAGATTTTACTGTTTCCAGACCTTCCTCATGATGGGGAGTAATTATTATGATTACATGGCAGAGCTACAGCAGCACAGAGAGACACTACATCTGTGAGTCATTCACAGCAGTAGAGTTAGCAGAGGCACAGCCTGGATAAAGGGATTAGCAAGGCAAGACGGATACATGCCTTGGAAGTGCACACATGTGTGTGTGCTCATTAGGTGTCAAAATAGATAATTAAGGATTACATTGTATTAAGAAGATCAAGTAGGACTTAGGGCACATTCATGTCAGCTGCATTGGTAAATTGATCACAGCACCTACAAAGTACTTTCCTCTCTCCCCCCCCCCCCCNTGTTGTTTAACTGAAAAGCCTCAATGCCAAAAATAGAAGCTTAGGCAAAGAAAATTTATCTCAGTACATTTCTAAATTTCATAGAAGTATTCAAGACTATTACAGTGTATTAATGCAGAAACATATCATACAGTGCTACACATTTCTCCTCTTCCATCTCCTAAAAGCCAGCATGATAAAACTTTCCTTCCTTCCTTTCTTCTGTCCTGGAACAGTTTTTTTCTATTAATAATTTCATGCCCACATGGGGAAGGAATCAATGTGACTGAGGGGTCAGGTATCCCTTATGGCAACTGCAGACTGGAATCACTAACCATGCAAAGCAAATTCCCAAGAGAGGGACAGGAATATGCATCAAGGCACTTACTTTTTTCATATACACACCAAATGGCAGCTCCGACAGGCGACTCAAAAATCTTTTGTCTCTGTTTCAGTTTTTCTGTTCTTTGAGCAAGACTGTGTATTGCACAGACTGTGTGTTGGAACTGAATAACAATTCCCCTCAGGTTTTTCTCCAGTTCTGTTTTATAAAAGTCTTCTTTATGTAAACTATGCTCTTGCATCATCTTTGTTATATTCTTGCAATTAGAAGCTAGGTATTAAAACCAAGGCTGTCTCTAGAAGGATATTAATAACACACAAAAAAATGACTGCTGTCTTGTGGCCAAACCAAATATTTGTAAATAGTTTGCATCTTCCTAATTTCAGTGTATTTTCTATTCATTACATATCTTACCGCTGTGTTCAGCTATACTTCAGTGGTCATGTGATGGAAGCAGCAATGGTCAGAGATTGTGCCTGTGTGGAGAAAGAATAGGGAGTTTGAATAAAATCAAATGAGATCAGCATCCAGTAATGCTCTGCACTGAATCTCAGAACACCATTCTTTGTGCTTTCTCCTACCAGTTTTAAAAATGCATGATGGTGTTATTTGGTACATATAGTGTATGTTCGCAGCTAAACACCCATAAAGCTTTCACATCACCCTATCATGCATTTCTTATACTGTCTGTCTTCGACTAAGAAGCATGCAGTGTCCGTACCAGTTGGGAGTGTATGGCTGTTGGTGCCTCTAGCACAAAGCAGTCTCATTAACTTTTCATGCCCATCAAGAGCTGCTCTATACCCACGTATCTTCTCTAAGGTGAACAAATCCCGCAGTTCTGATTCTAATCAAGGGGACAAGCTTTTTCCTCCTGAAGCAGGAGGTGAGCAAGTGCAGCCTCTCAAGAGTCTGTAGGGATGTACAAGAAAGTTGCTTATCCTCTGTGGACCATCCTATGCCTCGCACAGTGTAATCCACAGAGTGGAATCTGTGAGATTAATTCAGCGTCGGGTCTCTCATTTAGACAGGTAAAAACTGGGAATTACTCCACCCGAGAAATGTAGTTACAGCGGTGTAATTAAGAGAAGAATTATACCGTGCGCCTCCACACTGACTTGTATCCCCAGTGGGAGAAACTGCTGGCCTGAACTGTTGTGCCAAAACCGAACGCAAACCTGCCTGGTTGCAGGGAGGGTTTGCTGTCTGCCGGCGGCAGAGGCTGAACGCTGGCAGCCTGCAGCATTGGGGGGGACCCCCTGCACCGCACCCCCAACACCAGGGTCTCATGCAGATGCGGCAGCTGCGGTAAGGAGGGAGGGAGGGAGGGAGGGAGGCAGAGCCTGTGCACACAGCCTTTTTAAAATGTCACTGAGTAGGTTTCAACTGAAGTGCACAAAACTAATCTAATTCCACTCCTACTCAAAGAGGATAGCATATATTGTTCTTTCTCTTCATCTATTTCCCCTGAAAGCTTTCTGCACCCAATTGTGTTAATGAACGCTGAACTGATGATGACGCAGATCAGATCAATATGGGTGTATGCAGAATTAGGTCATTCTGATGGAGAGCAGGCCCAGCCACCACAAGAGCACTCTGCCAGATGAGAGGCAGTGAGCCGAGCCCTCATCCCTCACTTTCGCTTTTCTTATACCATATGCATGAGGGTGAAATCCAGCAGGCCAGAGGTGCATTTTGAGGAGACATAAATTGTTTCTGCATGTGAGCTTAAAACATGAGTACCTTGTAGGCTACAGTACCAATACTTGGTCCCTCTCTGCAGTTTTTGAGGCCTCTAACAGCTAGGTAGGAGCTGCTCTTCACAGGCAAGGAAGAGGGATGATTTGGGAAGTGGAGACAAAGATCTGTTCATATACTCTGTGTGGCGAAGTAACAAGTCTTCAAGACTGGGAGACAAGCAAGAGTGAAGCCAAAGGGGTCTGTCCCTGGACAGATTCGCTGTTACATCCCATCTCCTGCCCTCCATGAGGTGGGTAGGACAAAATGGAAAGTGTAAGGGAGTCCCAGAGGGTCAGCTATTGAAGAAAGAGATGTTCTAGACAGAGCTGTCTTAGGGCGGAGCCATTGGGAGCAGGCAGGGTTTGAAAAGCAGGTCGGGGGTAAACTTCGTTTCTTCAGGATATTTCTATGCCGGCACCTCAACCTTGCAGAGAGCAGCCTGAGTGTTGATATTAAAGGCTATGAGCTTTATTCCTGAGCAAGCTGGAAAAGGAATGTTCCTGGACTTTACCTCAAAGAGTTACACTAAAAATTCCAGGAAGATATCTTGTGCTGAGGGTATGATATACTTCATTAATAATAAAAAAGATAAAATGTCTGAAACCGTTACCCAGCAACACTGCAAACCTGTCAGGTATTATGGCATGTAAAGCTACTGTTATGCTGGTACAGCCACCTCCTCATAACTTACAGTAACAGTACTGAGAAGAAGCAGCGAGCTTCTGGGAGCACTACAGGCCCCTACAAGAATCATAGAATCATAAAATAGTTTGGGTTGGAAGACACCATTTAAGGTCATCTAGTCCAACCCCTCTGCAATGAGCAGGGACATCTTCAACTAGATCAGATTGCTCAGAGCCCCGTCCAACCTGACCTAGAATGTCTCCAGGGATGGGGCATCTTCCACCTCTCTGGGCAACCTGGGCCAGTGTTTCACCATCCTTATCACAAAAAAATTCTTCCTTATATCTCATCTAAATCTTCCCTCTTTTAGTTTAAAACCATTACCTCTTGTTCTATCACAACAGGCCCTACTAAAAATTTTGTCCTTAATCTTTCTTATGGGCCTAATATTTAATCTAAATCTACCCTCTTTCAGTTTAAAACTGTTACCACTCATCCTATCACTACCCTCCCTGATAAAGACTCCTTCCCCATCTTTCCTGTATGCCCCTGTTAAGTACTGAAAGGCCACTATAAGGTCTCCCTGCAGCCTTCTCTTCTCCAGGCTCAGCAACCCCAACTCTCTCAACCTGTCCTCATAGGAGAGGTGTTCCAGCCCTCTGATCATTTTTGTGGTTTCCTCTCAACCCGCTCCAACAGGTCTGTGTCTGTCTTGTACTGGGGACTCCAGAGCTGGATGCAGTACTCCAGGTGGGGTCTCACCAGAGCAGAGTAGAGGGGCAGAATCACCTCCCTTGACCTGTTGGCCACGCTTCTTTTGATGCAGCCCAGGATACGGTTGGCCTTCTGGGCTGCGTGTGCACCTTGCAAGCTCATGTCCAGCTTTTCATCCACCAGAACCCCCAAGCCCTTCTCCACAGGGCTGCTCTCAGTCCCTTCATGCCCCAGACTGTATTGATATTCAGGGTTGCCCTGACCCAGGTGTAGGACCCTGCACTTGGCCTTGTTGAACCTCATGAGGTTCACATGGGCCCACTTCTTGAGCTTGTCCAGGACCCTCTGGATGGTATCCCATCCCTCAGGTGTGTCAACTGCACTGCTCAGCTTGGTGTCACCTGCAAACTTGCTGAGGGTGCACTAGATCCCACTATGTCATTGATGAAGATATTGAACAGTACTGGTCCCAATATGGACCCCTGAGGGACACCGCTTGTCATCGATCTCCACCTGGACATTGAGCCATTGACCACTACCCTCTGGATGCAACTGTCCAACCAATTCCTCATCCACGGAACAGTCCATCCATCAAATCCATATGTCTCAAATTTAGAGAGAAGGATGTTGTAGGGAACAGTGTCAAAGGCCTTACAGAAGTCCAGATAGATAACATCCGTGGCTCTTCCCTTGTCCACTGATGTAGTCAGTCTGTCATAGAAGGCCACTAGGTTGGTCAGGCAGGACTTGTCCTCAGTGAAGCCACGCTGGCTGCCTCAGATCACCTCCCTGTCCTGCATGTGCCTCAGCATAGCTTCTAGGAGGATCTGTTCCATGATCTTCCCAGGCACAGAGGTGAGGCTGACAGGTCGGTAGTTCCCAGGGTCCTCTTTTCTACAGGTCGGTAGTTCCCAGGGTCCTCTTTTCTACCCTTTTTAAAAATGGGTGCAATGTCTCCCTTTTTCCAGTTACTGGGTACTTCCACTGACTGCCGTGACTTTTCAAATATCATGGAGAGTGGCTTGGCAACTATATCAGCCAGTTTCCTCAGGATTCTGGGATGCATCTCATGAGGTCCCATAGACTTCTGTATGTTCAGGTTCCTCAGGTGGTCACAAACCTGATCTTTTCTTACAGTGGAAGGGACTTTGCTCCTCCAGTCACTGTCTTATGGTCCATCCACTTGAGACGTGTGGGGAGAGAGGTTGCCAGGGAAGACTGAGGCAAAAAATTTGTTGAGTACCTCAGCCTTATCCTCGTCCGTTGTTACCAGTTTGCTAGTTTTGCTCATCAGAGGGTTACAGTTTGTTTGACCTTCCTTTTCTGGCTGACGTACCTGTAGAAGCCCTTC
>RSEF01000031.1:14530939-14541059 GCA_003993805.1 Himantopus leucocephalus
ATGATCTGAAAGGTCCCTTCCAACCATAACAATTCTATGATTCAATGATTCTATGAAAAACCCAAGAATAATCGAAGGACATTTCTAGACTGCTGTCAGACCAGAGAACATGCTGTGGTTCCTCCCTTGTCCATGCATCCAGGTCTTCATGCTTAGAAATCATAGAATGGGGAAGGTGGCACAAGTAGGAATGCACTGAGAATCCACCTGGCCTCCAGAGCTGGATGTGCTCTGGCTCTGACTCATGCTGTCTTGAGTCACACTGGCACTTGTGTGTGAAAACCTCATATTTGTGTATACAGACCGGCTTTATAGGCACATAGAGCATATAGGCTCTGCTTTCTGCAAATGTTTTCCATTTATCACTGCTTCATTTTTTTTTTCCCCAAGTTCAACTTGTAATCAATTTTACCCACAGATGCTGCTGTCAGAATCCTTTTGGAAAGCTGAAGATTAGAGGTACAGGAGCATAGATAGTCCAACAGACTTCAATGGACTGGAAAAGAAGTAGCTAATAAAATGAATTAAGAAACAATCTTATCCTGTAAAAGCAATAGTGTTTGCAGTGCTAGTGGAGATTGCCATTCAGCAAGGCTTGCAATGCAACACAACTTCAGTTTAATATTTGACCAACTTTTAAAGTTGTTTATCACTGTTCACATCATTGTTATGCCACATGAATTCCCTTTCATCTCTAGGTTCAGGTTTTTGGATACACTTTCTTCTGGATATATTTCAAAGCCAGTAAGCCAAGGGCTTATAGTGCTGAAGAGGTTAGTCATAGCTTGGTCCAACGTCTGAACAATGATTAAGCTTATGATTCCTGAAATGTTTATGTGAGCTGTGTCTTGTATTGTTTATTACTGTTGTTGACACTAACACGTATGGTCCAGATGACAGAATAAGATCTGCACTTGAGATTATGTGGTGTATTGTAAACTCAACTTTGCAGATGTACTTCTAACTAATCAAAGACAGAGGAATTGCTTTGAGTCACATGTTGGAAAGTTAATAGGGATGTTTAACGCAACTCTTCCATTTCCAACTTGGAGAAGCTGACAGACACAAATAACTCTAGGCTTAGTGAGACATTTCTGAAGCTACTAACAGGCTCCTCTCTTTGGAAAACCTTAAGTGCAGCTGAAAGACAACTCTACAAATTACTTACAAAATAAAATAGTAATTAATACCTGCTGGTGGGAGCAGACTTAATAAATACTGAGTGTTCTGAAAAGTGACCTAAACGAATTCCCTCACAAAAGCCCAATGAAATACAACAACTATGTGACTACTCCCATGTTGCAGCTGAGGAAAAAGATGTAGACTTTCATATCATGGGGACATGACTAAGCCTGGAGCCTTGTTACTACAATTTCCCTTTTAGTCTGCAGGGACAGCTAGATTCTTCCAGAAAGTTTGTCACTCCTTTAGGGGCTGGACCACACAATTCTCCAAAGAGGAACTCCTTAAGTCCCATTGACTTCTGCTAAAACTGTTGTCTGAACCTCAGTTGGATTTGTGTTAAAAACACCAGAGAGACAGGATTTTAGCACTTGTTTAGGTGCCTAAACTTGTACTTGGAAGTTGGCATCAGACAAGCAAGTCATTTTTAGTAAAAAACTGTTACAAGGTACTGGCAGGACCCGACTGTAGTGTTCTTATACAGCCAAGAAGGCCTCGGGGCAGGAGAGAAAATTTGAACCTGTTCTTGAGTTGTACCTACTTCTCCTATGTCCAGTTCATTCACACTCTCTGTTGGGACTGCCTTCCTTGGCATTAGCATTTAGTTGCAATTTATTTTTTATTTCATTTTGAGTTTTGTTTACACGATCACAACAGTCTTGTTAACCAGCTGCTAATGGCATTGGATCAGAGCAAGGCCTTATGAAAGGTGATGAAGTATCATTTCATCCGGGTCTATAACAATAACAACAACAACAACAGCGACAACAGCAACAACAGCAACAACAGCAGTGTCAGGGTGGTATTGAATATCAGTTGGTATCACAGACGTGGAATCTTTCAAGTCAGTCTGAATCTATTCTATTGACCTTTACGATTTTACTTGATTTGAAATAGCTCAGCCAATAGCTGCAGAACTTTAGGAAATATATTGTTCTTAGGATGAATCAGGTGAGACAGGGATTGTTTTTCTCTGAGAATTACCAACAAAGAAGTAGACTGCATTTCTGGAAAAAGTTAGGATCTGCACTCTGGAGTGGCTGTTGTACCAGACTTGGGAGTTTTCATCCCTAGTTTCCTGTGCAGCTCATCTATGTTCTTATCATTGTCGGGCAACTACTGAATGTCCTCTGCACAGGCAGGTGACCTGTGCCTGTCCCCCTTTTTTTTGCTATTTCCACAGGCAAGGAACCATTTAGACTTCGTGTTACACTAGGCTGGATGTTCTACAATTTACAATTTCATCAGACTCCTCTGTCCTTTTATTGTCCTCCTGAAAATGATTTATCTGTGATAACATCTGATGTGATTTAGCACAAGGAACATTGCATCTTTTTTTATGTAAAATGTGTAATCTCTTCAGCTGTACTAAGTGTTTTGCACAGGAGAAACTCTTCCTGTTTTCTACTTATCTTTCAGCTCTCTCTACAAATGATATACTCGCAATGTCAATGCTTTTTTAATGAGCAAAGTGGTCTGCACGCCTCTGTTCTGGTGTTACAATAGATAGTCTTTTTATGATGGCAAACAATGTGAGTAATTTTTGTTTATAAACCACATTGCTTTTCAATAAATTGCATTTGCGGTTCATACAGAAATAAACCACAGCCTAATTACCTACAAATGTGGCGCAGACTTGTTTCTTATGGTTTTCGTTATTACTGCAGTATTGATAAACCATTAAGAAACAAAAAGGAGCACTGTTTTTTTCTTAATAGTTAACACAAGTTTTACATGTGTTTATGTGAAAAGAAGTAGGTGTTAGGAATGATCAAACAAAGTAAGTCTCAGTAGCAAAAGCCCCCAAAAGCCAAATGTACACTTTTTGTCCACACTCAAATATTTTGATTTATTAAAGTTTTAACATTGTTATTCAGAAATCACCAAATATCTCCAGGTGCTAACATATTTATGAAATTTAGTTTCACCACAGTAAACACAGCAACTAGAACTTCATTTGGATTTCATCTGTATTGTTTGAAATATAACCTTGTAAAACGGGGTCACATTTCACCATTTGTATTTACCTATCTCCCCTTTAATATAAAATTGAATTATACAATCAGGCTACATGAAACACATTGTTTTAGTACTAAAGCATTTATCTAATCTCCTTTGCTGTTTAGTATGATTCATTTTGTAAATATTTACAAGTTTGTTTCTAAAAGCAAGGATTTTAAATGAGGTAGGAAAGACAAACACAACAAAAGTAACAAATCAGGAAAGTATTTTTTCTTGGCTACAGACTGATTGGCTTCAGAGGCTGATGAGTGTTGCAACATAGCAGTTGTGCAGAGGTAGGGGTTCCCTTTATCTTTCCTCTACAACAGCTACAACTGTATGCACCAGATTTTTGTGTCTTTGTCAGCTCATCTTTATATTTAACCACATGCTACAGCAGCTTTTTGTAGCTACACTGGGACAGCAGAGCTCAGATGTTACCCCAGACTCCTCCTTTTAGAGGATAGTTTGTCCTGTTTCCAGAGAAGCCTTACGTAGTGATTATTGAATCAACTTACCTAGAAAAGACTTTTATTTATTCATATGTTTATGTTTTATTTCTATCACTTTTCATTAAAGTTGCATTGTGACAGTTTTAACAAGACTGGTTTGTATGCAGAAGTTACTTATTATGTTGAAAATCTAGCCAGAAATGTCTACCGAGATTCTTCTGAAGGAGAACAGGAGAAACTTCCGTCACGATAACATGCCATCTAGGATATAAACAAGGTCTAGGGATTGGGACTGGCCAAGAGGATAAAACTGAGCAGGCTTTATTCAATCTGAGAGAGACAGAAACCGTATGTGAAATAAACAGGAGAAGCACTTGGAGAACTGCAGAAAGGACTTGTTGGCACTGGGAGAACATCGAAGTCTTTCAATGAAATGAGGATGTGGGTGGACAGAGCTGGGTGAACGCTGCTTATAAGTATTTATTTGACTAAAAGGTGAGAATGCCTCTCTAACCCATTGCCTTTTCTCTCTTTATTGCAAACATTTTCTGAGTAAAAATTTATTTGCAGAAGTATCCTTGGAGAAGGAATCCATCATTGTGCGCTGGATTCACACATGGAGTCATATAAGAAGTATATGCAAACCTATTTTGAAAACTCTTCATTTGTTTGAGGATCATACAATCAAAGGAATGATGATGGTAAAATCATACAAAACAGACAACCAAGTCCACTGAATTCTGCACAGTGTTACTTCAACAGTCCGAGGATCAGCAAAAGACATGGCACCAATAGTTCATATATGTTTTAAAATGGAGTAATTGACAATAATTAATAACGGAAAAATGGCTGAAGTCTTTAAATTCTTTTTGTATCCTACAGGAGAAACAAATTCTCCTGGACTGCACTGCAGCCTTTTATTTTCTGTGCCTCCCTGTGCACTAAACTATGGCTTTTTAATGGCAACTTCACAGCGACCACCTCAGCCTGTTATCTACTGTGCTCTGTTCTGCTAGCAGCTCCTGTCTCTCGGAAGGCATACGTGATGCAAAGTCTCTTCCCAAGTGAGTTGAGCTGCTGTAACACTAGTCCTACATTTTAGCTAAAACTTACAGCAGCACTTGGTCTATTTTTACACTGTTAACTAGTCTCTTCAACCTAGTTTTCTGAAGGTCCCTCTCCACTGCTGCACCCCACCATGAGGGCAGAGTAGGTTTTGCGGGGATGAACCTTCAAGCCTGGCTGCACGACTTTCTCAGCCCAGTGGGCTCTGCTTGTATATGTTTTTCTTCTTGACAGTCTGCTGGAGGTAGTGTCTGGGGTGCAATGCTAGGCTGTTTGTTTAGTTTAAGGCTGGGTATTCTTGATTTGTTTTACTTAGTCATTTTGTCTGAAAAAATGACAAGATGGTAGCAAGTGTTTCTTCAGGCAGAAACGGCTGCTTGATGTCCCCTTTTACGGTGGTTAATTTTGTAAACAGGATCACAGCTGCTCTGGTGCTAGGCATTATGAAAATTAAATTTGTTTTAAACTGCTAGATGCACAGTTGCAAACACAGAGGTATCTAGCTGGTCATCAGCTCCCTTGTGGTACGAAACTAAATCTCCTTCCATCCCCCTGTCTCCAACCTCTTCATTCTCCTCCTTCCCCTCAAAGTGAAGAGGAAACATTAATGCCTTTAGACCTTTTGGTCAGGGAACGCCCGGGTGAACTGCTGTGTAAACTGACAGATCCAGGAGGTCACTGTATTCAGTCAGTGTTAAACCAAACAAGCTCTGAGCTCTTAAAACTCAGATATACACAATTTGGGCCCATCAACAGGTGAACTCTTGGGTGAAAGCCTCAAACAGAAATGTGTCAGATTTAATGTTTGCCATGAGCTTCCAGAATCCTCCACATCCTTCTTGGTTTAAGTACAGTTTAGGTATAGCTGATAATCCTATAACAATAGATTAAATGACCTCTTTTTTCAGTCTTGTTATCTCAGACTCCTCTTTGCTATTCGAAGAAATTATCCCAGGAAAACTGGCAGGAGAGTATTCTTAAAGTGCTCTCTCTATATCTGCATTCTCAAGTATCTGGTATGTTCTTGAGCCCACTTAAAACTGTTGAATTCCAGCACTTCGAGGTTATGGATATTGTCTTAGCTTGGTCTGGAGTACAGGCATTCCTGGGTTTTTCTTCCTTACCCTCTTACATAATCACATTAAAGAATATAAAGATGTAAACACGTTGACAGTAGTCTCAGAGGCCAAGATTTGCTGACCTGGGATGTCTTTCTAGTGTTATGGTTCTCAGATAACTGGCATAGAGCCGAAAGCGACAATATGGGCAGAAAGAAGTAAACACAGGCATTCCTTGTACAGAGGAACCCATGGGGGTTATACTTGAACTTAATTTTGTATAAACAGAAGTAGCTAAGAAGATAAAATAAGTGCAAAGTATCATGCATGTGCCCCAAGTTATCATATGCTCCCAAGAAGACACTTGGAAGCAGCAGGCAGGCTACATTTAGGGTTGTCTTGAAAGCATGTGTGTGGGAAATCTGGCAAATGGTCCACAAAGGTGGAGATGCTGTGGGGACAGGAGCGGAGGCACACTAGGAATGGTGGAAGAAGGACAAGTTCCAAAAGCCCCTGGTGAAACAGAGGGAGCCTGTTTAGATACTAAATCTGAAAATATAGAGATCATTCAATCTAGAGCTATATGAGTTCGGTGAGAGGAAAGATAGATTACTCTAGCCATTGTTTTGGATGTGTGTGCAGGTAACGCTGCTGAAGTTTGAAGACATGATCAGAAGTTAATTTCTGGCTATGCTGTTTTCATTGAATGACACAAGCTACCTCACAGCTTTAGGTTTCCCTTTCAGTGATGCAAAACTAGATGGTGGCTGATGAAGGGAACAACTGAGAAGAACATAGCAGAGCAAACTACCCTCCTCCTGTTCACCTGGAAGGTGGCATGACTAGAGGTTAGGCATGGTGTGGGTGGGTGATCCTTCCTAATAACCACAGTATGTTCTGCCTACTCTGTAGAGAAAACAGTGGCAGTGTCCACATCCATCATTGTTCATACAAGTCATAGGAACACAAAGAAGGATAGGCTTAATTTTCACACATTCCACTTTATGCTGACCAAAAAGGAGGAAAGTGGGAACTGGTGATCACTGAGGCAACAGAAAGACAGGCAACTTCTTGTCTTGTTCACATCTTTTTCATTTTCCTGAGTACAAAACTCTGTTCTAAGATCTGCTGAACCTATCTTCATTTTGACATTCTGCTCTCTGCGTATACATGGGAACATTATCATAAATATGGAGGTCATGTATGGAAGAGTACAAAGCCAGCAAACAGCAGAATGTTTTAATGGCTCAAGAAGGACCATTTTGGGGGGTTACTACCAAGATATTTTCATATTTCACAGTCAATATGAAAGGAAAAAATGTTACAGCTTTGTTTATGTATAAACAGTCCTTTTGTTGAAATAAATAAAATTATCTCGTTTTCTGTAGGCCAGATTGGTATTGTTTTCAAGCATCGAGTCTGAATAAACAGCAGACTGTTCTCATTCAGAGGTGAAATCATAAATTGTTTTCCACCCTTAAATGTCCCTGGACTTTTTGAAATTACATCACCTGCGCATTCATCAAAGCTCTGTATTTGGCATATTTTTTCTGGTTTGGCAAAAATTAAGCAATGACTTGAATACGGTCCCATTTGTAGAAAAAAATTACTTTAAAAAAAATACATGTGTTTTAAATTTGTTTTGGAGGCTTAGTAGCATAAATGTTTTTATGCCATTATTTCCATACTTCTTTCCCCCCTCTATTCTTTTGGAACGCAAATTGTGTAGGATCAGAATGTTTTCTTATTGAGCAATCTGCCCGGAAATGTCCATGTTTTCCTGATAACCTTATTTGGGGGAAAGAATGTTTACCCGGGCAGCGCTGTGGTTTCTGCCCAGTGGGTGGGTCAGCTGTGCTGGGACCGTCCCTCCAGGCAGCCCTTGAGCGCACTGTGGCTGAGAGCCCTATGCAAATGCCCATTCCACAGGCAAGAGGTGTTTCCTAGGTGCAGGATTGGACCTAATCCACAATACTCAGCTTTATGCCTGTGTTTAGACCAACCTCCCCTCAGCAAAAGGCAATGGCTCAAGTCTCAGGGGCTGCGACTGCATGCCTCGTCTAAACGCTGCTGAGGGTGGGAAGGATCCACCAGCTCAGCAGGCATTAGGCGTATGTCTCAGTGCAAGCGGAGAGGCTGGCCTGCATTTCAATGGATTGGTGGTTTGGGTAGAAGCGTGCTGGTCACGCCTATCTATTTGCCTGCTGGGGCAGCTGTCTGCTAGTGTAGAAGAGTGGCTGTGTCCCTGCTGACCAAGTCATGACTGTGCCCTGGTGTCACACTAGCAGGAGGTTTTCCCTGGAGCAGCAGCAGGAGCTCCCTGGGAGTCGTTCTGTCCACTTGGAGGAATCTCCTCTAGGAGGCACAGTGCCCTCCCATCTTCTACCTTCTGGCACCAGTGAAGGGAAGTACCAAACAATGCACTAGACTAAATAAATATCTAAATTAACTTTTGGGTGCCAATACAGCTTAACATGGGAAAAGTCCAAACTTCACCGCTCAGTTTTTCTTGGTAATTAGATAATGAACATAAGCTTTTATTTTTGCTGATAACTTTTTAGTTTGTGTAACATTACTGGACAATAGGAGACAGACTGTGGGCAAGTAACATTTCTGTATTAAATTAATTAAGAAGACCAAGCTGGGATTATGTAATCTTCATTCCTCAAAACTGAGAACTTGGTAAAATAATTAATTCTTTTCATAGCAGCTTTAGATTCGACTAAGGAGGCCAACTTATTGCTGGAGTTAATGAAAATAGTATCTCTGCTTTGTGCGCCTGTTTAAAGTCAGAAGGCTAAAAGCTGTGGAGTCACTGGACTAAATTTTTCTTCTTGCTTACACTTCATAACATAAGAACTGTTGCAGTGGATCAGAGCAAAAATCAAACTACCTAAGCCTCGTCCCCAGAAGTGAGCAGTTTAAAAAGAATATAAGAAACAGAGCCTGCTATTTTTGTACTGCTCTTAGGTGACGCTTGATCCCAAGTTTAGGCTTTGTCATAGCTGCATCAGGCAGTAGAGTTCAATAGCCGCCTGCAGACCTGCCTTTAGCATCTCGGTAACCCCATGGGTTTATTCTTGCTTCTGGAAAGAGGTGCCTTAGTTGCACATTAACTACAGTGACAACAGTTCACTGTTGGGATAGCTGAACCAGCTTTTCTCTAGCCATTTGCCTGACTAGAGCTCAGAGCGGCCTTCACAGTTACTTGCGTGCAAGAGCACATGGGTACGATGCCTTTAAGTGATTAAAGAGTCAAAACAGCATTTTTAAAAGAAGACTGCCGCACGTGGCTAACGTCATACCTAGGTACTTGATTATTCTTTTTTAAGCCCTTATATCCCTGGGCACGGAGATCTGCATGTGCTTTGATGATAATCTAGAAAACTCTTGCATCAGAGAAGCTCAGGCTGGTGTCTGGCAGTGAGTTAACATTACTTCAACTTTGTGTGTTTGTACCTGTTGTTCTTCTGCTTCTCTTCATTTTCCTTTGCGTTGGGGAGGAGAAATCAGCTTCAGATATTTGACTTCTAGAGATGAAGTTCCAGGGAGTGACACAATGCACCTTAGAGACTCGAGCTGGGTGAGCACCTTTTAAATTAGACTCTTCTCTGTGGCCAGTATTCCCAGAGTGTTGCATTTGGGTAAGCAAATATCCAGGATGGATGATAGACCTCTGGCTGAATTATGTCCTTTGGCAGGAGACGGTACATTAATTCATGGGGAGAGAGGTTTTTTCTTAAAAAATAAAAACTGGTAGATTTCATGGCTGAACTGGAGAAGGCAAAATGACATTTTGCTTTTGAGGATGAAATTCATGTACCTATAGCCTGGCTACAACTTTCACTCCTTTTTGCTGTTTTGATTCATTTTTATTTGCACGTTGTAATCAGATTGATTTCTGCATAAATACTTTCTTCTGATTTTATTTGCACAAGAAAAAGTTTCATTCTAGTGGGTCGTCAGACAGTGGCATGTTGGACCATGTACACTACCAACCTTTCTACGTGTTGAATAGGACAAATCAGGCACCTGCCATTTCCCATATAGGTAACTATACAAAAAATAAAATTTGTTGTTCCTGTGGGAGAAGGGCTAACAGTGAATTTATGTGGCAGAGACACTGACGATAGTATAGCCAGAATGTACTGCTTTTTGTCTACTGCTCTGCAATAGTGGAGAGCTTCACAGGAAGCTTTTATGCTAATATCTGCAGAGGACAGACAGCACTTGCTTATCACAGTAAATATCTCACATAACCGGAAGACGTTACACATATACTTCTCCAGTGAATTTATATAAAATTCTAAATAAAAAATAACTCGTTAGAGCTGCAGTCAGCTTTTTTTTTTTTTTTTTTTT
>RSEF01000031.1:14549191-14566357 GCA_003993805.1 Himantopus leucocephalus
TGGATGGGGCTTTAAGCAACCTGGTCTGGTGGGAGGTGTCCCTCCCTATGGCAGGGGGGTTGGAACTCGATGATCTTTAAGGTGTCTTCCAACCTAAACCATTCTATGATTCTGTGATTCTATGTACACATTATATGACAGCTGATATATGGTGCTTCAAGCAGTCCGGTATTTCTACTTCTGGCAATAAGTTAACATTAACCAAGAGAGGAAAATACATCTTCCTGTAACTCCCAGGCTGCCTTATCTAAGTTTTAATTTGGCCTTAGTTCAGGACTTAGTTTATGACCTCTGGTAAACTCACACTACAAAGTAGAAAACACACAAATTTCATACACATACTCTTGCCCACATCCCTTCTATTATATTATTTCTCACTGTTTCTGTAACTTTCCATGCTTGTATGAACATTGCACAATTTATTGGCAATGTGGTTTAATTACTTGTTTTTATTAACAATTAATTGATATTGGAAATGCGTGCTCTGGGGACACATACATGGAAATTTTAGTTTTAATAACTAGGAAATAATTACAGTGTGTAAGTTGAACTCTTTTTATGTGGCATATTTTGTAGGGAGTTTTCCTTTCACGTCTCATCAACTGCTTGTCAAAAAGCATTTTATAACTAATAAAATGTAAGTGGAGAATATCTGATGACAGGAATATTATTTTCCTAAACAATAAGCTAAACTGAGTGTTTTAATATCATCACGTCTGGTGGATACATTAAGATACCTTATGCCTTTTTCATTTACATGCCAAACTTTATTTTTTCTATTCCCTCTTATTATTAAAATAAGATTCTTATTTAATTTAATCCAAAGCAGAATGTTTTTTAAATTACCTGAGAGAGCTATTAATCCACGGTAGTAGAGTTTATCTGAGCTGTCTGGGAGACCTACTCTAAATCAGCATTTTTCAACAGTGAGGTGGTAACTTCTCTGGAGAGAATTAAGTCTTGTAAGAGAGACTCAAGAAAGACCTAGGAAAATGAAAAAAAAAGGTTTTTTCTGTCTTATTAGGTTTTTTTTCTTCTGGGACCTACTAAAGGCTGAACTATTTATTGAATATCCTGTAAGAATTTGTTTTCTGTGTCCCAAGTGCAAGAGAACAGATGGCTAGCTGCTCTGTGCTTCCTGGGGTGAGTGAACAGCAGACTTGGTCAGCAGGGGAATTGCTCTTTCAGCTCTCAACTGGGATGGCCATCTCCTCTACTCTGCATGATGGACGGAGATCTGGAGATGAGAGCAGGACTGTACAAAGGCCTGGGGACTGGCAGAGGCGTCAGGGTTTCTGTAGTGTGTTGAAGGCATCAGCCCTGTGCTGTGATCAGCCAGGCTGGACATTCACACAGCCACCGTGGCACGTGAGTCTCATTCACTGCACTGGCGGTGGGGATCATTTTCATTCTATGTCATCTCCATCTGCTGACATAAATAAGAACTGTAAAGATAGTTCAAAATTTTAACAGATGCCTCTCCAATACCTTCTCAGTTCCTGTCTGTCTCCTTTCTGTCATACAATCTAGCATTTGGTAGTGTCTTTTTTCTTGCTGCAGTGAAAGTGGAAAATTCTTTGGATGTGGCCAACACATATGATTTCTCTGTCAGCTTAGAAATAACCTTTTTGCATGTAAATTCATGTCATTTCTTCCAATGGTGCTGCTGGGTAAATATCCCTTTGAATTTCATATATATATTGTGCAACAAATATACTGGGGTTTGGTAGGTCCCTCACAGGCTTCCCTAAATAAACAGAGACTGTTTTTTTATTAGAAACTTGGATTACTTGCAAGAAACTTTTCTGACTCATAAGGACTGGATCATCTCTGATCCATAGATAGTGGGATTTTATTTATTCTACAAGCCCCTCTGCGTCTTCCACAACACTACCTATGAACAAACAAACAAAGTCTCTGGGTGCATATATTTCCCTGAATGTTTGCTTAGGTAAATTAGTTTCCTCATTTATGAAGTATAAGGAATTATTATGTTTGCCCATGGTAGCGTTTAATAAATAAATGTATTTTATGCTGAAAATCTTTCTTTTTTTAATGACTTCTGGATTTTTCACTGGATAAGACAGTGGAGGTCAGAGGTTACTTCACCCTGTGGGCAAACAGTGAAAGTAAAGGGTCCTTGCCCTTGACATTCCCAAGCTAGAGGCAAACAAGGACAGAAGTGCTCATTTAAGCACTGGTAGTGGCATGCTTAACAATGGAAGAGGAAAAATGGATGCACCAATGTAATTAAAATAGATTAAACAGACATGGAATGTATTAGTCATGGAAAAATCCCATCTTCCAGCTCTTGAGGAGAGAGTTTCTGGAAGGCTATTTTTGTGATATGATTGACTCCAAAATGGAATCCACAATGCTTTGAGAATTATCTGGAGGCAAGACCAGAAAATGCATTCAAACTATCATAGATCAGTTTTGGGAATAGGGACAATTTGTAAATAGCACTTCCGACATTTTCTGAAATGCCCCGTGACTTGGGAACTACTGTGGTTGCCTTTCCTTCTGCAGGCTAAGAAAAAAGGCAGTGCTCTGCTTTCTTTTGCATCTGGCATGGGAGTAGCGGGGTTGTGCAGAGAGGTTGGGTAAGTTGTAGAGGAAGAAAATGGAATAGGCCAGATGGGACTAGAAAAGTGGCAAGAAATCTAAACTTGCAAGCACAGCTGATCAAGACAAGCGCAGATCAACCCTAATACATGTAAGCTTGGTGACCATGCAGCTTCCTCTCTCCCTGCCATGTAGTCAGAGTTACATCTGCTCCTAACCAAGCTCTTAAGTCAGGTTGCCCCCTCCAAGTGAGCTCCTCCATCTCTCATATCACCTGTTTATTTGGGACTTTGGGGAGTAGTGGAAGATTTGATATTAATGATTTTTTCCCAATCGGAAATGGTTTCTTCTTTTATGGCTACAAGTGTATTCAAATAGTAATAACAATAACACATGAAGAGCCTGACTTTCCTTTGGTGAGAAAGTTTCATGCTCATCAGAGCTTTGATATATTTTATAACCTGTTGTCTGTGCAGTGCTTCATAAACAGAGTTTATGTTCATTGATTACGTGATGCAAGGAAACAGATGTCTTTTATAAGAAGATTTAACACTTTTGAAGGGAGCAAAATACTTTGAACAACACAATGAAAATATCATCCATTGCAAGTCCAAGCCAATGCACTAAATTAATATCATATTGTTCTCTGTGAAAAATAAGAGGTCTGATTCTGAAGCGACTCATTTAAGTATTTCACTAGTGTAACTCTCTTGACCATAAGAGAATTGCCTGAAATTCATATGTGAGCAAAATTGCTCAAAGTTGAATGATATTTTTACTTGTGTGATGAGAAATACTTGGGGAGATGAAACCCTTTATGAAGCTGATGCATTTTTCAGGCATCTTAGGACAAGCAGAAAAATTTAAAAGCAGAGATGTTTATTATAATGTTTGCAATCTTAAGTTGCAGGGTTCTACCAAAAGGCTTTGAAACTGTCATCATGGCCCCTTATAAGTTTATTACTTGCCTATGAACTGGCATGTGTTTTAGATTTGTTAGAGGAAGTTTTCTAATGTACACTTTCAGTGTTTCTCTACTGTAAACAACTCTTAAATACAGAAAGTTGTACTGTGAGCCAAGCTGGACTTTTACTGGTCACCAGGGTCAACTGCAGAACCAAGCCTGACCTCCAATCTCTGACTCCAATTAGTCACAGAACTAATTTATTTTTCATTTTCCAGGCCATTTGTCTTCTTGGAAACCACAGTGACTTATATGATTCCAAGAATTGCACTTGGAAAAAATAATTGTAGTGTGTTTGTCTGTATTTAGCTCTAACATGTGTTCATACAAGTGATTTATACATTACAAAAGGTGTTAGTTTATTTGAATTAGAAGACTTGGTGGCTCTGTTAGTGTTTATGTCTGGAATATGTTCTTTTCAGGATGAATACAGTTTGATTTTGATCTTTTTATGGTTTCCTAAGCATAGGTACATAGATATACTGAAGCACATGTCAGGTTGTCATGTTTTAGCTATTTGGTCAAATTTTCTGCTGCTCTATCTTGTGAACAGCACTGCAGGAATTTTTTAAGAATGCAATTTCTATGAATTTGCACTAAAGTTAAATGTGTCTGACTGTTCAGTGAAAAAAGGTTTCTTTGTGCCTATTGGAGTTACAATAGCCATACGATTTCCAGAATTTAGCAAATCATAGGCTGTGGTATAACAGCACTATTTTTTCACCACTGAAGATGAATTACATTTCCTTTGTAATGCATTACTGTGTACACAAAATTAGCGTGAACAATAACTAGAATTATGCACATTGCTCATCATGAACTAGGGTAAATAATAATCTTTAAACCTCATTCTCAATCTTTATATTCTAGCTAATATAGGTAATATACATGAAAGACAAAAGTCAAAGTTAGCGTTGCAAGTTTAGGCAATGATAACTAAGAAGAAAAAAGTCTTCAGAAAGAGATAGTTGCTGAAGTATGCTCAGTGGCACTTCAAATTTCAAGATGTTCCAGGGACCGGCATCTTGCCTCCATACTGTTTCTTCTAGGTAGCTTGCACTGAGCTAGAGGCACAGGCAAGTGTGTTTTTCTCCTTTTCTGGATTGCACGGGACAAAAACACAGACACATAGGTCAGGGGGAACCACAGCATGTCCCCATAGTCTAGACATAGCCTCACTTTTCTTCAGCCTGAAACAGCTGTGCCACTACAGCCTACTCTTAGGTTAAACTACTGTCTATCTTGTAGCAAGAAAGGACTCGTTTGGGAATCATGCCTCTCTGTGAAAACACCCTGCCCTTGAGTCCTTCCTACAGCTATGACGTCCTTGCCTTTTTGAAGGTCAAATTTGCAAGTGCACAATTTCACCATTCCTAATTACAAATCCATTTCTCTGATATGAAAGCACATGCACTAGTACACTGTGTTTTCCATAAATCTACAAAAAATACAATCTGAAAAAAATCTTCTTGAATGGTAGCAATTTATATATTAATTCTATTTGTGTCAAGCTATTTAAGGTTTGGATTTTTTGTTTTCTAGCGCTAATCTTGGAACATAATGTCCAGGGAGACAGACAACGGAAGAATTTTGAGGTTGATTTCTACAAGCCTCCCAATTTCACTGCTAGTACCGGCTGTGGGATTTTTTGGAAGCTGTGTGGAATGTACTTTTTACAGTTTTCCAGTGAAACGTCCAGTATGGGCATTCTCAGAACCCTTACATTCTGTCTAGATCAGCAGCCAAACCTTCTCCCACTCTGATATTTTAAGCTCACTGGGGCTTCAGCTGGTAGATGCAGATGACATATTGCATCATTTCAAGTGACTTTAGTAACCATTGTATGAAAAACACAGTACTGCTTATGTTTTCTTGAGAAAAAAAGAAAGAAAAAAAATGTCTATTTGTACACAGTAGCAAGTCAGTGGGAAGATGAGACCTTGGAGTTTTTCAGATGAGTGGTGGAAACAGGCTAATTATAAGCTGTCAGTGGAAAAATAGCTTATATGATTTAATGCGTTAGATATTTTGCAGAAAACAGTGGCTCAGAATCTGACTAGTGATCTAGCTGCTTTAAAGGCACCTGTGAAAGACTTATTTCCCATTGAGCAGGCACTGTGATGTTTTACTGTAAAGATGGTTTTGAGAATCCTTTTGCAAGTCCTGTTGTGAGAAGCATGCTAGGATGGAGCTGAGACCCAGGAGCCTGCTGTGGTATAACTGTACCTTGCAGCACTGGAGAGTCTGGGAGACCCTGAGGCTGATAGGGAAACCCAGGTGCCTGATAGACATGTCCTGAGGAGGTGTGAGTAAAAGGTAATGTCTCAGAGTAAGTATCCTGAGTCATTGGAGTAGGTCTGGAAGAGCTTGCTCATCTCACTTCCATCCTCACAAGTTTTGCTATAGGTCTACCTGTGCAGTGTACGTGCATGACATATTCATTTACATCCACTGAGAATACACCTTAGTTTACTGGACTTGGGAAATAAACTAACAACCCTAAAGTTAATACATAAACACTACTGGAAGTCTAAATAAGCAGGAAAATGTGTGAGTGCATGCTATAGAAAACAAAACATCATAGAGCATTTTCAGAGATAATGAGAAGAAAAAATAATGAGGTGTTGTTATTCTTATTGACTCCAAGAGAAAATTTGGGAAGAAAAAGCTTTGTGGATGGCTCAGGATGTTTAAAATTCCAGATTAATTTTACTAGAAAATTGGTAATTTATGCAAAAGTCAGTGTGAGAAAATGAAATGTCACATGGGTTTCCTTTTCAAAGTAGAGCCATACCTGAGCATTGCATTAAGGAGTAAAGACTTCAGAAGAAAGGTCTGGAAAATTCTTTTTTTCTGTAACACAGCATAGAAATTTCTGGAAAACAACTGCTGGATAGTGAGAACAAGATAATTGTCAATGTCTTTTCCTGGAATATACTCCTGAAAATCTAATTAAAAGCTTTTGCTGTTTCCAATTTTAGATCTGTATTTGTGGAAGAGATAACCAAAGCATCCCATTCCTTATTTCTAATGCCTTTGATGTATGGTTCTTCACTCATAAATGCCTGTATCCATAAGCTGAGTGTCAGTATCCAAGGTGTGGAACCTGCTTTATTTGCTTAAAGTTTCACCCAGAATTGTTTGTTTGTTTGCCTTTTCCATTCTTGCTATCATTGTTAGCATGCTTTGTGAGGTCAGTGGAGTCCAGGATATATAGAGAATAAATCTCTGGCTGATTCGTCAAGATGCTGACCACCTGTTTTGCCACAAATATAAAAGGAAAAGCAGGGATTCTTCATGTTTCTGATAATAAGAACTCACTCATTTTATGCCATTTGCTAGATTGCTGAATAATTCCCCTCATTTCCCACAGTCAGTCAATCAATGTAAAAGAAGATTAAATTAGTAAAGAGGAAAAGAGGAATGCGCAATAAAGGGACTGCAAAGAAAAGTGAAATTCAAAGTGCAGAACAGGGGAAGAAAATCCACAATGAAAAAATAGGAGAAAATCAAAAAACAATCCAAGGATAAAGAAGAAGAAAAAAGAATCAGAAGCTGGGGGGGGACTGTGTGAGGTTTTCAGAACAAGCAATATGTGGAGGAGAGAGAACCATTTTGTACAGAATTTGGAAAAGCATACTAGGCAGACGTACAGCTTTGGCTTAATAGCAAGAGAGCCTGAGGCCTGACTCAGTGTTGGATTCATATACCTCCCATATTGCTCAAAACTCAGACCCTGAATTTACTAGCTCAATCTGCATTTAATATTTAAGTTATCGAGACTGCAACAATGAATCCTGTTATTCTCTAACCAGACACAGGGCTGTGGCACAGCTCTGTTCCCACTTAGCAAGGCAGTGCAGTCATGGACCCAGTTTCAGTCCACATTGGGATGAGATCAAGTCACTAAGTTTGGAATGATATTTTAGCTCATCTGTTCCTCAGTTCTGGATCATTTATATCCACGGTTTTAGCTTGTGTTCTGTCATCTTTTTTCTGTTCATTGCCCCTCTGATTATTGCTATTAAGTCTGGGGACTGGGCTGGGTTGGTTTTGGGTTGGGTTGTATCCATACTCGCTTCCATTGTTGGCAAATCTTTAATCATTTCTCTCCGAAAACAGATGGAAATATTTGTTTACTACAATCTTATGACAGGAATCTTACAGAAAATAAATTTATTTTACTTTAGAGTGAAAGCATCGCAAAAGCTTGTGCCAGTAGGAAGGAGAGTAGACATCAATAAATGAAAAACCTTCATGTTACTTCCAAATAATGGTGTCATATTAAAACTCCACAGGGTGGTGGACTGCTTCTAATAGTGGTTTTTTTCCACCTTGAAAAACAAATATACCTTTTTCCATAGTTTCCAGTCATAACTTCATTTTTTCCATCTCCTATGGCTGATTTTCCCATTCCTGTGGACGAAAGTGAGGGTCTTGGATTGAAGGAGGCTTCAAAACTTACTTTAAAGCTTATTTTGCAATACTTTCTTGGACTGATCATCAGCCACAGAAAAAGCACATCAGCAGCTAAGCCTTACTTCTTATTCTATGGTGCAGGAAAGGCTGTGATTAAAGCTGTTCTTGTTATAAAGCGGTGCACTTATGGTTGAAGGAAACAATTTTGTTCAGATTCAGTAGAGCCGCTAACTTAGTCCTTCTCTGTAATGTCCATTTTTTTTCTAAGCTGCTGGAGCAGTTCTGAATAGCAGACATAAGGTAGTATCCCTGTAGATAGTAACTGAGCTAGGAAGAAATATGTAGCAGGAAGATTCCTCTGAGACATACATGTGGGTTGTTGTTAAAACGGATTTGTTATTTAGAGGGTGAGCTACCAGTTATTCTGTTTTCTGTTAACTCCCAGGACTGTTGTTTTCTGAGAAAAGAAGCCTTTATTTGCATTTGCCATTAGTCTCTGAAATAAAACAATTCCAGTTACTTACTACTGTTGCTGCTGCTGGCAAGAAAACTACTTTTACAAGCCATACAAGTAAGTATAATAGTAACGTCTTCCTGAGTCTTGCTGTTCAACGCACCTTTACCTTATTTAACACTGGGGCAAAGCCAGCTGGGACCACCCATTCTTGGAAATATAAAGGACCATCACAAATTGGAAAAATGTTGGCTGTTGAATCATCATGTGGAATATCCAGTTCCAGCTCCTCAGGGCAACACTTACAGCAACCCACACGAGATGCCGGGTCGCAGAGAGAAGCTCTGAGCCTGTCTACTGTCCTGATTCAGGAAAACATTGTTATTCAGAAATGGTGCTTAAGCATATTCTAATAGTTAGCATGTGTTTTAAATCCTTTTGACTACAGTGGATTTTAGACTCACAAGGTCTTGTGGGCTAAGGTCTAAGCCAGTAGACACCATCTTTCCCTGAAGAATTGTATGAAGCGTATGTGACCCTCTGCCAGCCTTTCCCAGCTGCTTATTTTAAGTTACTTTGCCTTACTGAGACTTCTGTAGTGACATTAGTTACTACTGTGGGTTCAGTTATGCAGGTATAAAAGTGTTATAATTGATTTATACCCTGTAGGAAGGCAAATAAGCTTACTGAAATAAAAGGATCCCTACTAGTGGGATATCAATACAGCTGTTGCTTAAAATAATCCTGTTCGTCTGAAAAGCTATCTCAGGACACAATATGTGTGTAGACCAATAAGGCCTTGGTTTCAAGCAGAAATTATGAGGTCACTTAATTGAATTCATAGACTTTTCACTCCTGCTGGGAATTTAATAGAAAGCACCCTTCTCTGGTTTAGCTTTCTGTTATTTTTAATAGGTTCCAGCTCTAGAATAATTATCAACTCTCATATTACTTAATGTGTTATCAGAATATGAAGCTACTGACAATTCTGACAATATATATTAGTGAATCTGGTATTCAGGTATTTAAATTGGTCTGTTACATGTAATATATGGCTAAAACAAAATATTGGGCAGGAAGAAGTCAGTGGATTAATGTGCCAGTGCCATATTTAATAACTAAGGCTATTTGGAGGGAATTTATTATTTACATGAAGTAATCCATGACTATGTTAGTGCTGGATGTAAGATTTGTGAAGTGAAAAATCTGGGATTTCTGTAAATATTTCTTGGTCTAGCTAAAAGAGGATTATACACAAAACCCCAACATGGTAATACACTCTAGTAAGCCCTCCCAGAGTTCAGCATTAACCAGGAAGCCTACTGAAACAGCCATGCAGCACTTTTCCAGAGAAAGCCGATGAGAAGTACTCAGCACGGTCTGGAAAAGTCCTGGACATTTACATGAGGTTTAAGAACTTCAGACTTACACCTGCTAAAGCTAACATATTTTGAAAGGACTCTGTCATGTTTTGATGCATAAACCATTGTCAAAAATTAGGATTCAAGATGAAAGTTAACATGACAGATGATTATCCCACACCTGCCTATGCTGAAGTTCTTACACCTTTCTTTGATATTTACATCTGGTATTTACAACTATTACAGATAAGGTATTGACCTGTAAGTCTGAATGGCAGAACAACTGAATGGCAGATGTTGGGATTGCTTTGAAACAGTTTATAATGATTATGCTATTCAGAAGTATTTCCCATGCTAGGAGGTACGAATATATTTGAATGCACAGGTAGGGAAAAGCGTATGTTACTTGGCTGTTCTGTTGATTTTTGAGATTGTTCTAAAACCCTTTATTACAGGTATTTATTATGGATATTGGGTCTTTATATTTGACAAACTGAGATAGTACCATAAAGAATAACGTTTAGCATGGAATCGTGCCACAAAGCTTGGTTTTGATTATGAGGGAAAAATATGTATTCTGCAAGTTAGTGGGGTTTCCTTTTGTTTTTTCTTCTTGATGTAACTGTACAATTTTATGTATTTATGTGACTAATATATATATGTATCCTTGACTTCGTTATGAAAAACAATAAGAAGTAGTGAAAAAACAGTAAAAGAAATATGGAAAAAACACCCAGCCACCCAAGCTGTTAAATCATTTTGAATTCCAAACTGTGACATTTAAAAATGGTGTCATTTAAACATACAATCTTATTCCTGAATTGTAGAATGGTTTAGTTTGGAAGGGACCTTGAAGATCGTCTAGTTCCAACCCCCCTGCCATGGGCAGAGACACCTCCCACCAGACCACGTGAATGGGACATGATCTTCATGCATGTGGTAACACTGCTGGGATGACTCCAAGAGGAAAGGAACCCCGTGTTCTTGCTGATAATTTTAATGTTTCTTTGACTAAAGAGACCATAGCGTGGGGCAGAAATACCACGTAGCTAGAGAGTTCCAGGTAATGGTGAAGAGATACTAACGCTGTGGCTGGATGGAAACCTTGGGGAATGGATTTCGGTTTGTATAATTTCATAAGACAGTTTATGTGCGTGGCAAAGACTCAAGAACATATAGGCTTTGCATATCACATCTAAAGGAAACATTGCAGATTTTGCCGATGTCTCTTTGTATTGGTTCTGCAAATCTTATTTTGTCCATGAATAAAAGGCTCTTTTGTCAAAGAATAAAAGGCAGCAGGAGACAATGAGGTATTTTATTATTCTCTCAGCACCTTATTTCTCTCCCTGTATTTCCAAGGGAACAATTCATGTGGAACAAACATGTGCAAAGAACACAAGATCCACATAAAAGGGCACCAAGCATCCTGTTTGTGAATAGTTGTCATGTAGTTGCAGCCAGCTGCCAGCATGTAATGATGATTTATGCTTTGGCTACCATTTGCTTGGCTTACTTGTGATTGGCTTTTAATCCCGCCTAGATGGAATGATNCGGCTTACTTGTGACTGGCTCTTAATCCTGCCTAGATGGAACGATTGGGCTGCTTTCAAAAGACATGACACTTGAAATGGAGCAGTTGTTAATGCTTTTCCTAATCCAACCATCAGCTGAAAGCTAATCAATCCGGTTCTAACACTGATGAACAAAACTCACAGATAGCATAGGCGGGCAGGAAGAGGCAGCTACAAGGTGCATATTTGGGCTCAGGGAGCAGCAGCAGACACACCAGATTGTCATGCTGATTTCTCTGTTGTGCTTACAGCAGCTTTGATTAAGAGAGAATTTGAGAAAGCATCACAAAAGCCTTGCCAAAGACTACAGAGAAGAAGGAAAATTCTGGTGAAGAGGATGTGTCATTGGTAATCAAGGCTGGGGAACAATGAAATTTTGACTGTTTGCATGAGGCCTCTGCTTAAATGGTCAAAAATAGTTACATGTAATTACCAAGTTTTCAGCTGAACAATTTGGCAGGTTATGAAATGTGTAGAGGTTTTCCATCACCTCATGTTATCTTTGTGCTTGGGAAGGGTGAGAAATTCTGAAACTGAAACAGTCTTGATGTATGGGTTCTCTGCTGGATTAGTTTCCAAAGGTCAATTACTTTTGAGTTGGGAAGTCTTGTTAATTAATTCCTAGTCAACGTAGCTTCTCAGCTTACAAAAGCAAGCAAACAAAACAGGGACAACAAAAACCTTCCAAAGGGGAGTGTTACAAATTAAAAAACAAAACAAAACAAAACCCCAACCCTTTAAAATGTCTTATAAAGTTCAAGTGTTATTTCTGTGAGTAAAAGGCCTTGGGTAAGACACATTCTATCCATGAAGCAGAGCAACAGAGTATGTCTATTACTGTGACCCATACATAAAGTACCTAGAATACAGTACCAGGCAATCTAACCTAAAAATAACATCTACAGTATGTATAATACATTTTAACTGTGATCTGGAAATGTATGGAGAAAAAAGACCTATGCTCCTTTTTATTTTTTTATTTTTTTTTAGCATGGAAAATATAAGAGTTCCTTAGAGTTGAAAATTATGATTTTGTAGGCTTCAAGATGTTTCACTAGATTTTTCTTCCTGGACATAAGCCAAACAACATAGTGGTTCTGTTTTTTAAGTGTATATAACCTCCATTTCCTTAGGCTTTTTAATTCCCCCTTTCTCATATTTTTTAGGTAAAAAGTGCAAAATCTTCCTCTTTCTTCTGTCCCAAAAATAATTATGAAAAAGAATAGTTCCAAATATCCCAACTCAGCTCCCTGTTAAGTTTAAATGGAAAGTTATAAAAAAAAATTAATATAGCATCATTATTTTCAGAAAATATTCTGGGTTGATTGTAGCAAATTTGTAGAATTTCATGCACGTGTGTGTGTCTTTGGTGAACAATTTTAGTGGGTAGAAGTGTCTGCTTTATATGTAATTTATATGTTCTTTGAATTCTCTTTCCATAAACCATTGACAGACCACATAATGGTGAACCTCGAAGTCATAATTTCTTGGGCTAGGTCTCATTTTGTGTTAAGCCAAACATTGAAAGAGCCAGTCCAGTTTGGAGTTTAGGAAGAAATTTCATTAAAAAAAATTAATTTGCCTTTTTATGAATAGGAATTACTGTAAGAGTATTTTAAGTTTCCTTTTTTCAATATGGGAAGACCAACAGGTCTAATTAAGCCCCCACAGAAAAAACATTTACGATTTTCTTAGTTGAGAATATGCAAGAATTCTAATGATTTGGGGAGGATTTTTTTTCCAGTAGCAAGTTAAACTATTTCTTTGAGGAACTGAGAGAACTTGTGTCATTTGCAGTGATTTTGAAGTCAGCTACCTTCACCAGGGAATTTTTAAGAAAAAAGTAGAACAAAATATGCAAGCACTGCTACAGTTCTTTGGAAATGGCTTACATAAAGCAACCTAGATTTGTCATTCAAGATTCTGTCCTGGGTGCCTTCTTGCAATGTATAAGAATAGTGAAGCATTGTGAGAAGTCAAGGTAGGTACCACGTATAATATTTTCTCACTAGACTAATTCAATAGTCATAATTCTTTCATACTTCAGCAATAAACTGGAGAAAGAATAAGATATCTGTGTTAAGCATACAGTTTAATACATAAAAAAAATGCTGCTTATAGGAAGAGTGAAATAAAACCAGTAAGCAACACTGAGTGAAAACTCAGTATTAAAAGCTAAAAAAAATTAGTATATGTACAGAAGTGGCAAGATCGAATCAGACATAGATAAGTCTGATTTTTTTCCCCAAAAAATTCATAAAAAAACTTGGTCGAAAATATTTTTTGGTACTGTGCAATTGTTGCAATTTTAAAGACCACTATGAAAAGCTTAAAATGCTGGGTTACAGCTCTCATCCCCTTTTCCAGCTGAGAAAGATAAGGAAAACCATAACAATTATTTTTCCACATTTTCTTTCCTTTTTAAAAAATTCTTTCTATTTCCAAAAGAATTATTAAAAAAATATGAGAGGAAATATCATTGCTCAGTTTTGTATAAGTTTAATTAGAAAGTTATAGAATGATTTTAATATATTATCATTATTTTCTGATCAATTTCTAGACTGACAGTATAAGATAACACATAATTTGAAAATTTAAAACATAGTGTCTCTTTTGTTGGAAATATGAAAAAATTCAGATAAAACAAATATGTGTATTTTAAACATGTAAAGTGTTGAGCAACACTCTATATAACCTCTTTATAATCTTCAACTTTGTTAAGATTTGGAAGTAAAGACAGGAAGAATAGAAGGTAATAGAGGAGAAAACTTCAGTGCATCATTAATTCAGATAATACAATAAATGCATACATTGAAATATGTAATCTATTTCAGATTTTTATTTTTTTAATGGAAAATGAAGGTTAACCAAAATACCCATGAAAATCAGCATATAGTCCATGAAAGTTTGATTTCTTCTTCTTTTTTATTTGATAAAAGATATTTCAAGACTCTCCTAGAACTCCATTTTCAAAAGCTTTTTTTTCCCCCCTCCCCTTGTGTTTTTAGTTGTTTCTTTGATTTCTGGACAAAGAGCTGTTTGAATTTCCTGGTGGTGTGGTGGTAGAATGTTCCAGGATTTTATAAGGCTGATTTGTTTTCTTGGGACGTAACAAGCCCTTTCAGACTTGAAATCATGGACAGCTTGAATGGCCAAAAGGCAATTAATTACCTCAAGATGAGGTGGTCTTTTTCACTAGCATTTAAAAATTTAGCAAATAGAGCTAATGAACTTTTATCTAGCTGTCAAACCAGTTGAGCCTAGGTACTAATTTAGGCTCTTAAACTAAATAATTATTCTTGTTGATTGCTTCTGACTATACATACAAGAGGAGTAATTTTTCCTGGGAGTAGTTACTCTTATGATCACTAGATTCAGAGTCATTCACTTACATTCAGTAGGTAGTCTTGATGTAGTCCTGGGGAAATTAGGGTCTCCTAAAGGCTGGCACTGCTGAAAGTGAGCAAGTGTGATAGAATATGTGGCAGGATGATCATGTGGAGCTCATGTGACTATGTAAGTTCTCCAAGTGCATCTCCCTTGCTTTTGGTGAAACATCTATAATATATTGGTACAGAAGAATAGTAACAAATACCTCTATGTGAGATACTTAATGGCAGATCTAAAAATAAGAGAAAGAATAGAAAGAACTAGCTTTTATAAAAGGGCATCTTTCATTTTAAGGATGGTTAGAGGGTGAAATTAAGGGAAGATAAATAGATTTTAATGTGAAAAAATTGGTGCCAAAATTATCTAAGTTGAGAAATGAGACTGCTCTAAGATGGTGATTTTTTTAGACTAAAATAAATATTCATCATTGCATTGCTGAGATCAGTGAGGTTCTTAATTTCATTTCCATGCGTTACAGTTGCTGTAATATGCCTAAAATAAGGGTCTGATTCTGCAAGCTGGAGAAAATCCTACTGTGAAGTAGGTATTGCCATCTCTAGTATGTGACATTGTGTGCGGAAAAAAGAGCCCTAGTTTTCCTACTGAGCTTTGCCTTTGATCTATTTGACATCCTTGGGTAAAGTCCTTTAGCCCTTCAAGCCATTATTTTTTTCCCACACTTTGCCAATGTGTTCAGTTCCTTCTTCAGTGTTTAAACTGCTAATAGGGCAGTGGGGTGTATGAGGCATGGGGATTCACTATGCCTTACATAGTTTAAGCACAAATATATGGAGCCTTGCAACAGCAGCAACAATATTAGTGAATGTAATGAGCACTATTTGTTAGATTTGGTAGTATATATAACAAACTGGGCAATCCAGTCCTTTGAATAGATCTGTTGAGTCTAGCGGGAATACTAATACATGTGAGTTTGCAGGGTTATAGTTCAAGTCTGCAGAGCCAGTAAGCCTGACTGCAAAATATAGAACAAACATGCAGCCAGAATCCCCTATCCACATTGCCTATGCAGTAAGTTACTTAAACAGTTTTCAACAATTATTTGTGTTAGAGATGGCTTTTAAAATGCATTGTTGTTCTTTTAGTGTTTAAGTGCTTCAGATATCCCTTGGACAAGTGCAGATAATTAATTAAAGCAAAGATTTCCCAGAGTCTCATGAAAGCACACTTGTCAGGCAATCTTTACTATTATTTTAATCTCCATTGTTTCACAGATTGTTTATGTTAATCTTCTCCTGCCCTTTTTACTGTTCCAGGCAATTTTGTGGCAGAATTGAAAGTGGAGGATGCTGAGACAGACAGCATGAGGCATGACAGCCGCTCGAGCTCTCCTAGCCTGTGTATGGTTTTATTTGCTTCTAATTATCAACATGTGGGAGTTTTGTCAAAAAAGCTGGGCATTTGATTCCTTTTGTTCTTCTGTGTCTGTTGTGGTTTATATTTTAAATGGGACACAAATGTGATTTATAGTGCATGGCATGATGCAGTTAGGGAAAATTGGTCTTTTCCAGGCAACACAAACATGAGCAGGAGAAAGAGTGCATGTGAACAGCATGTTCCTCTCAGTGGAGAAGAAACACTCCAGTAAAACTCACAGAGAAGGAGGAGAGTAAACAACATGTGAGAAGTCCTCTTCAAAAAAGGAGAAAAATGTCAATAGCTTACATCCACTGCATCTAAAAATACATACCATTGCAAGACAGAACTGTGAGAGATCAAAGATAACAGTCTTTCAGCAGAATCACACTGAAGTGTGAGAAGCACCACGATGGAATGGAAAGTGGTGTATACTCATCAGCAAAGCATGTATCATAACATCAGGGGTTGCCTTCTGGCGAGCCCAACGCTGGGTAGCACAGCTCAAAGCAATCCTGCATGAAGATTCACATGTGGTCCTATCCTGCCCCCCAATAATGTGGAAAACTTGTTTCCAGGCTTGCAGTCACTTATCAGCTCATAAGAGAGGAAGACTGTTACAGGGATGAAAATCTCATGGATAAACTGTGTGACCTGGGAAAGGTAAAGTATAAGAGAAACATGCCTATTCCTTTTAAAAATATCACTACACAAACAGACAGAAGATTCTTATGATTTATTCCTCATCACAATGGGCTACTAATGAAGTACACTTCACATTTAATTTAATTAAATTGAAGTATAAAGAATAAAATAAAATATATTTGAGGGCTTGTTCTTTATGCAACTGCTGTTTCCTGATATATACTCTCAGAACAACTGAAAAAAAATTCAAGGAAAACTAATAGAACACACTAATTAAATAGGAGATTATTTTGGACTAAGGCACAGCATCTGATGTGCAAGCTTTTAGTGCAGAGGTGATCATCCCAAGCAAGTGTTTGGAAAGGGCCAGCCTTCTACTTCTGTCATGGTTTAGGCCAAATCGGCCACTGGGGATGTTGG
>RSEF01000031.1:14566367-14578056 GCA_003993805.1 Himantopus leucocephalus
TTGAACCTCATACAGTTGGCCTTGGCCCATCGATCCAGCCTGTGCAGATCCCTCTGTAATGTCAGTGATGGTTGACTAGCGACCTGGGTGTTTATGGGTAATATCCATGTTCTCAGCAAAGGAATGAAGCTTTGAGTGGAAACTGCCAGTGTTCCTGTTCTGTTCATTGCTCAATATTATTAATGAGGTGTTGATTAATTAATATTAACAAAGTTATATTTCATAGTTCTCCTAGCTTTTGGTTTGAATCTTGCCTTGAACACATGATGTTCTTTCACTGTATTATTTTCTTTTTTTTTTGTTTCTGGATGGAGCTGTTGTGTCATTTGGTGAATGGTATTGATTGTATTTTTTGAACTGTATGAGGCTTCTTTTTTCAATAGGAGGACTGAAAGACTATTTGAGGGATAACTAATTAGTGTTTCCTTTTGGTGATTCATAATCACAAGGTGTGTTTGCTTTATTACTTGTAGATCCGTTAATATGGTCTTCTTTAGGTGAATCCCTTCCCACACAACATCTGACTGTGGATTCTTTGGGCCAGCTCTTATGGATACTAGAGTAACATATTTCATTTGAGTACTTGGGTATCATGCAGTTGTCCAGGAGCTTCACATGAACAGTTGCATTTTTCTCCTAGTAGTACTTTTGCCTTATTCCTTCTAGCAGTGCCTCCCAGTGTTCGTATCTNTTCTTCTTCTTTTTTTTTTTTTTTGTGACTTGCAATTCTGCAACAGCAGAAGAAATTTCTATGGGAATTAGCATTTGTTCAGGTTCAGCCTTTCATTACACAGTTCTCTTGTAGTGCAAAAACTGGAGTAAAGGTCATGTCCACTTTTATTTGCCCTGCTTATTGTATATTTTTCTCAGCTAGCCTGCTGGACTACAAGTAATAAGGACTTTAGTTAACGGTATGAAAGACCATTCATTTGCAAACCTACAAAATCCCTCAGAGGCCAGTTGTACTCTATTATCTCAAATTAGTTCTTTCCAACTAATAGGCTCTGTGAAAAGAAACCTTAAAGCTGCAGTAGTTCCAATAGCTATTTTCCTGGCCTGGTTTTAATGATAAGTATTATACATAACCCTGTGACTCACTGTCCAGCCCTCCACAAACTCTGGTCCATGCAGTCCTAATTTCTGTGTCCTGACATCAGTATCCTCGTCCTCATAACCCCTTGCTCCCATGAAATGAACTTACATCACTTCCAGTGCTGTCAGAGAGATTTCACAGTGTCAGAAGCAAGATCTCTTCCAGTAAAACTATTAAGTATTTTTTGAAAGTAATTTTTTATTTTCCCTATGAATATAAACTAAGACCTATTTTGAGCCATTGTAACGGCTGCTGCCACTAGGAACATAATCAGTATTCAAAGTAATAGAAATAACTTGGGAATGCAGTTCCTTTGTATTGTCTTTGGTATTTGAGTCATAACGTCTGAATTCCTGCAGGGAAATAGATACGTGTTTTCAGCTGTGTGTAGAGAGAAGCCTAAGAATTAATAGAAAATGATACATCCTCATAAATCCTATCAGTTACAAATTCTTAGTTGTGACGCATGTTGCTGGAACATTTTGTTTAGGAGTCAGTTGCTATTATCCCAAGAAGCTGAAATGTGGAAATAGCACCCCTGGCCCCTGAATACCTTGTTCATATTAATGAAGTCCATTGTTTGGTGACTACAAGAACCATGCAATGGTTTTGAGGCACACCCTGTTCTTTAGGAACCGACAGATCCTCTGCAAGTGTTGGCAGGATTTCAGATAATTTTGTGTCTCCCCATCACTTCCTGCACCACAAGATTGAAATGTGGTTAAATGTTTGTTTTTTAATTTCCAACCTCCAGTTCTTTCTCATAGTATTGGAGTCACTTTTATTAGCGTGAAGTTAGGCTCCGCTCCAGGAAATGATAGCTATTTTGCCCACAAGAAACTCTCAGATGACATGCTTATTTAAAGCAGTTTTGTCTATATTCCAGAATGCTTGATTCTCTTCAACAACTGAACTTAGTAAACGGGAACACAATATTTTCCCTTATTTTGTGCCTGTTTGTTCAATTTCTTGGTTTGTAGGAGATGATAACTTCTTGTCACAGGTACTCAGTGAGCTAACTAGGAAAGATGCTATCCTTGACTTGCTATTTGTGAATAGACAAGGACTCGTGGGGCATGTGATGGTAGGTTGTCTTGGCCGCAGTGGTCGTGTAATTGTTGAGTTTAAAATTTTCGGTGTAATGAGAAAAAAGGGTAGCAGAGTTGCTACCTTGGACTTCACTAGATAAACTTTAAGCTATTCAGGGAGCTATTTAGCGGAGTACCCTGGGAATCTGTTTCTAAGGGCTCAGGAGTTTACGAGTGCTGGTCAGTCATTAAGAACCTCCTTTTAAAAACACAGGAAGAGGCAATTCCACTGTGTCACAAGTCAAGCTAGCGGGGCAGAAGACCACCTTCGCTAAACAGGGAACTTTTTGTGGAGCTCAGGAAGAAAAGGAAATTGTATGATCTCTGGAAGCAAGGTCAGGCTTTTCAGGAAGGTTACAGAGCTGTGGTTTGTATATGCAGGTAGCAGACATGAAAGGCCAAAGCTCAGTTAGAGCTGAAACTGGCCAGTGTTGTGACAAATAACAAGAAGGACTTTTTAAAATATGTTAACAGCAAGAGGAGGTCTAAAGAGAATATGGGACTGATACTTGTTGAAGATGGTCATCTGACTAATAGGGATGAAGAAGAAGTTGAGGCATTCAATGTGCTTTTTGTGTCAGTCTTTAACAATACTGACAGACCTTGGGCTGCCAGGTCCCCTGAGTTGGAGGACCATGGATGTGGGAACAGTGACTTTACATTTGTCAACACTGAAATTGTAAGGGACCAGCAGTACCAGCTGAATGTTCACAAGTCCATGGGGCCTGATGGGATTCACCCTGGAGTACTGAAGGAACTAGTGGATGTGATGGCAGAAGCCCTCTCGGTCATCTACCAAAGGTCTTGGGAGTCTGGGGAGGTCCCTGCTGACTGGAACCTAGCAGTGTTATTCCAATTTACAAAAAGAGTGTGAGGGAAGACCCAGGGAACTAGACCTGTTAGTCTAACCTCAGTTCCAGGAAAAAATATGGAGAAAATGATACTAGGTACTATTGAAAGGCATTTAAAGAATAATGCCATCATCAGGCACAGCCAACATGGGTTCACAAAGGGAAAGCCCTATTTAACTATTGTGATACCCTTCTATGATAAGGTCACCCACCTAGTGTATGAAGGGAAGGTGTTGGGTGTAGCTTTTCTGGATTTTAGTAAGGCTTTTGATACTGTCTCTCACAGCATCCTTCTGGACAAGTTGTCCAACTGTAAGATGAGGGTTCATGGTGCACTGGGTGGTGAACTGGCTGAAGGGCAGAGCTCAAAGAGTAGTAGTGAATGGGGCTACATCTGGCTGGCAGTGTTCCTCAGAGTTCAATTCCAGGGCCAGTTCAGTTCAATATATTTATCAACGATCCGGAAGCAGGAATTGAATACACTGTTAGCAAGTTTGGTGATGATCTCAAACTGGGAGGTGCTGATGACTCTTTTGAGGAGCAGGAGGCCTTTTGAGGTGCATGGGGATCTAGATCGATTGGAGCATTGGGCTATGATTAACGGGATGAAATTTAACAAGTCAAAACACTGGATTCTGTACTTGGGGTGGTGTAATGCTAGGTACAAGTATAAACCGGGTGAGGAGTGGTTGCAAAGCAGCTCTGCAGAAAGAGACCTGGGAGTGCTGATTGACAGTATGCTCATAACGAGTCAGCAGTGTGCCCTGGTGTCCTGGTTTTAGCTGGGAAAGGGTTAATTTTCTTTCTAGTTATTGCTGTGAAAGGCATGTCAATAATGCATATTCTTTTAGTAGTTGCTAGGCAATGTGCATACTTTTCAAGGACACTTTTCAGCCTCGCATAGAAGCTAAGGAGCACAGACAGAACAACAGAATGGCCAATGGAATATTCCATACCATAGACATCATGCTTGGTATATAAATGAGAGTTGGCCGGGGCGTGGGGAATCTGTGATCACTGCTCGGGAAGATGCCAATTCGCAGGGTGGTGAGAGTGACTTGTGTCATTATTATTATTATTATTATTATTATAATCATCATCATCATCATCACCACCATCCTTCTCCTCCTCCTCCTAATCATCATAATAATGTTAATTTTCATTTTCATTTTCATTTTCATTTTCATTTTCATTTTCATTTTCATTTTCTGTTATTGTTTTATTAAACTGTCAACCCACAAGTTTATTTTCCTTTCCCTTTCCCCTCCTTTTCTCCTTCTTCTCCTTACCCTTCTGGGGCAAAGGGGACAACTGTGTGACTTTCTGTGTAGTCCTAGTTGTTGGCTGGGGTTAAACCACAACACCTGGCAGCCAAGAGGGCAAACCGCATCCTGGGGTTTATAAAACACAGAATAACCAGCAGGCCAAAAGAGGTGATTATCCCTCTGTATTCATCATTGGTGCAGCCTCACATTGAACACTGTGTGAAGTTCTGGGCCCCAGTCCTGGCTTGAGCTGCACAGGACTAATTTCTCTTCTAATACTTGGGAAGACTGTAATTTTAGAAGACTTTAGTGTTTGAATTTGTGAAAATATTTACTTTGTAGCTACCTATGGTGTGCGGGTTTCAAGGTCTCAGTGTTTTTGAGCTTTCCAGGTGCAGGGATGAGGAGGAACGAGACCTGAGCACTTGACCCAAGCTGGCCAGCAGGATTATTTCATACCACGAAGGTCACATTCAATATAAATTAGAAAGTTTGTTGCAAAGTTCACTCTCTCCCTTGACGGCTGCCATCCTGGGAACTTCTTGCCCCAGTGCCGGACCCCTGAGGCCTTCTCTTCCTCCCAAAGCCATAGAGCTCTCGGTGTTCAACATTTACTGTCCACTGCTGGGAGTGCACAGCTTCCTACTGATATAATGGGCTGAGTATAATCTTGTCATGTTCTGTATTGGTATTGGGATCAATATTTGTTCTTCAGTGCTATTAATGTTAATTATCTAAGCTTATTCTATTAAATCTGTTTATATTTCAGGTCCTGGGTTTCCTTGTTTTTTCCCCATTCCCCTTCCCACGTGGGGAAGGGTCATCAGGTGATAGAATGATCTAAACAACAATAAATTGTTATGGGTTTCTCAAACCATAACAGCATACAATTTAAGAAGGATGTGAAGGTCCTTGAATGCGTCCAGAGGAAGGCAAGAAAGCTGGTGAAAGGGCTGGAAGGCATGTCCTGTGAAAAGCGTCTAACGACTTTGGGCTTGTCTAGGGTGGAGAAAAGGAGACTGAAGAGTGATCTCGTTGCTCTCTACAGCTTCCTAAGGAGAGGACATGGAGAGGGAGGTGCTGAGCTTTCCTCTCTGGGATGCAGTGATAGGATGTGTGGGAATGGTTCAAAGCAGCGCCAGGGAAGGTTTAGACTGGACATTAGGAAGCATTTTTTTACTGAGAGGGTGGTTAAATACTGGAAGAGGGTTCCTAGAGAGGTGGTCGATGCCTCAACCCTGTCAGTGTTTCAGAGACATTTGGACGATGCCCTTAATAACATGCTTTAACTTTTGGTCAGCCCAGAATTGGTCAGGCAGTTGGACTAGGTGATTGTTGTAGGTCCCTTCCAACTGAAATAGTCTATTCTATTCTAGCTTATTCTACATTACTTTGAGATTTTACTCATAAGAATATGGACGTTGCAGTATTTCAGACCCTTTTCCAGCAGTCATTAGGCTGGTATTCATGAGGAAGTTGTGCTGAAAAGCAGTCAGCTTTGTGAATCAGGAGTAGTTCCACTGGAGCCAATGATTTTACCTTGGTTTTATTCATTTCTAGAGAAGGAGAAATAGATCAGTCTTAAATATTTACTATAGAAGTCATTTTAACAAACATGTAAGGTGTTCTCACCAGCAGATTTAAGTTAGACACAGCACCTGCTGTAAACAAGGAAAACTGCAATGCGGAATCCAGGTGCAGGTTATGTATTATAACTACTGGTTCTGTAATACCAATAGTCTGATCCTGTTTTCTATCCCTTTAGCAAGAAACAAATTATCCAGGAGAAGTCACAGGAAGGCTCAGAAAATATAACAGGAATTAGAGATGGACCCCTGGTACAGGTGGCATAATACTGTCCCTTCCCAACATAAAAATTGTCCTATGTCTTCAGTAATTCCCATCATCATAAGAGAAATTGTCTGTTATTTGGATCATACCAAACCTGTTTCCACAGAAGAATTTATGGCATCTGTTGCCAGAGGCTGTTTTTTGGCAGTCTAATGGATTCACATATAGTTACAGATTTAGTGCAATGTGCAGGAATCACTCTTTTAGCTAATAATACCTATTATGATTAATTGCCTACTGGAAATTTTACATATTAGTCAAGAATGTCTAATTGTTAGAAAAGAGGATAGAGCTGCACATCAAGGTTATTTTATTTCCTTGGCCACAGGCTGTGCCAATGTCATAAACTCAAGCCACAGAAAAAAATCTAGCAGATCCAGTCCCTGGTTCTGATTCAGCTCTTATTTGCAGTCAGAGTTATATATGCATATGACGATGCAGAGCTCTGCAGAATTATCTAAGACTGCTTGATCAGAGAGCACTTTCTTAAGGTTGGGAATTAATATTAGCAGCAAACTTCAGACCTTTAATGTGGAATTCATCTTGCAGATTGAGACACCTACTTTTAGGTGGTTACATATAGGTGTCTGTGTGTAAATTGTGTACTTACACTTGTATCACACCCAATGGGACTCTAGATAACCTAGAGCATACCCTAGCTGACCCTCAGCAATTCAAGAAAAAGTATAGCTCATACTCTTCAAATATCTTCTTAATAGATTCTTCAGTTCCTTTGCAATTTCAGTTCACATTCCAAACATTTTCCTAAGGCTATTCTCAGGCCATGAACCTGGATACAGTGTATATGCTAAGGAAATGAAGGAAATACAGAGTTTTTTTGTTTATTAATGATTAGTATTTCTTTTTCAGGCTTGCTTTCTCATTTCTTGCTCTTTCAAACAATTTTTTGACAGAATGCTAGTTTAAATCATGTAAATTTTAAACAACCAGATAAATAACTAAAACCACAACCATTTGGGAGTACATCTTATTTTTCATGTATATTATCCATAGTATTTTATCAGCGGTTGAGTTTGCTCTTAAGTAATGGAAAATCTTTGCAGTACTATTGAAAATGATTAGGAGTAGCAGGTTAGTAAGCAGCTAGAGCTTTCACAGAAACTGCTATAGGATCCCTTCTTACTTAATTAAATATTAAGTGAAATGTTCTTGACTAGAGCACATATACTTTCGCTATAGTGCTTGAACCACATCGCAAAGGCACAATTGAAACCATACGTTAATGGAATGCGGATATTGATGACAGGAAGGATGTTCTCATAAACAAAGCATTGGAAGCTGTATCTCCCACCTCCTTCTGCTTGTTTCCATCTGCTGGCCAAGTACATCCCATGACTCAGTTTGTATTAGTTTCTGGAAATAAGCCTAAGAGTGCAGTGGACCGCAAGAAAGGTAACTGCTTAAGCACAGCAGTAGCAGCAGCAGCAGCTGTTGTGAAATTATTAGCACAAATGTGAATTTGGACAAAATGGTCCCACTGTGTGTGAGTGTAGCCCTCTGTTGTCAAGGCAAGAAACTTCTTAGTGCCAATAGATATATTTTTCTGCTATTACATTTAGTTACTGGCAACAAGCACACAAGAAAGCATTCAGTGTCAAGCAGTTAATCTGTCTTCATATAGATGGAGGAATAGCTGTATAACGTATAATTGATTGGTTCAAGACAAGTCTCATCTGGAACCAAGAAAATGGTTGCTGCAAGGTGAACTCTGAGAAAAAAGCTGTAGTTCCGACAGTGCAAACAGATGTTGCTGCAAAATATACTAATCTCCTCATAATACATACAAATGAAACTGGCATCTATTTTACTGCAACTCTGTCATTACAAGCAATGGAATTATTTTGCATCAAAACTCTTATTTGTTAGAAAAGACTAAAGAGGCCTGGTAGTAAATACATTAAACACCATTTGAGAAAAGTTCCATGAAATATTTTCCATCTCCGCAGCCCATAACTGTTGGTTGGCTTGCCTGTAAAATTGACAGTGCTTTAGACTCTTGTGGAAGAAGCCTTTTGAGGAGCTTTAGCATAAAGTAATAATATTCATGATATAGCAGAAGCATTCAACGAAATTACCCCATGGTAATGTGAGAAATCTTATCTTCAATTTGTTGGCGGGTAGGTCCTGACCTTGGAGATACATAACAGTTGGGCAACGATGTGAGTTAGTGTGCATCTCTTTGCTTGCTTATAGAACCTGTTAATGGTAAGTCTATTTTGATTGAATGAGGGGACTGGGGGGACTGTAGGAAAAAAGATTGTTGTACAGCTTAAGCGCTGGGATGTTGCCCTGGAGAAGCGGTCTTGCTTCTACCACAGAGTTTGTTTTCATATAAACAATTGCTGTAAAATCTGAGTGTTAGTCAGACTTTCCACTCATGGATGATATGCTTGGATTCCTCAGTCCCTAGGTACCCAGATTAACACCAGTCAGTCTTGGCATTTCTGTTTGCAGCTAAAGTCAAAGATCTGCAGATTCTATTTACTAATCTCTTGGGAATGGGATGTCACAAAAAATAAAATTTGAATAGAAACATTTCTCCAAAAAGATGATGATTAGGTAGTAGCTATTTCTAAAGAATGACTTTAAATATTGTCCTGGTTAAAGGATATATTTATAAAAATGTTCAGACTAATGCCTAAGCAGTATGTCTTTCTGAATAGATTAATAAAATTTACCTGTGGGACATTTTTATTTGATTCTGCTTTTGTTTTAATTCAAGTATATTCTGCTTTTCTCCAGGAAGTTCTACATTCTTTCCAGGCAATTCTTAACAGAATTATTATTTTTTTTTTAAGTCAAAAACCAGATAGGTCCAGTGAGAATACCTGAGGAAGAAGAAAATTGATATTTGAGGTCTTCTGTGTTTAATGAGCAGAGATCTTTGTGGAAAAGACTGACATACTAGTCAGATACAGCAGGATGGAGGCATGCTTTAGGTAACTCTTTAGAGAGAAGAGAAAGAGTAATTTTGCCAAGAAATGCAGTACATTAAGAGAAATAACATTGACAATGAGCTAGATTTGGCTAGGACTTTTCCAGATTGCTTCTTTGTATCTTGTTCATTTTGCCTGCTTTCATGTATTGCCTGTTCTGCATTCAGTAAGCTGAAGAAATTCTTAAAGGTAGAATTTTTATTCTCTGCTGTGAAAGTAAGCAAAAGTAAGCAGTTATATTGACTGACACTCTCAACAGTTGCCCAGATAGCTGGAAATACTGCCCAGAAGTAACTGTTGCATTAGGACAAAAAAAGTCATCATATGCAGACCTTTATTTCTATGAACAACCATAACTGCTCAATGCTACCATGTCAAGCAAAAACTACATGAAATAACTCAAGCACTGAAAATAACTGAGATTCCTGCCTGGGTACTTTATGTAGAAGGGATCAAGGATGTGTCATCCGTGTCTGCCCCCCTTCTCTCCTCCTTCCCCCCTGTACTGAAACCCCTGTGCAACCCAGCAGCTGCAAGACAATGGGAAAAGGGCAAATTGGTGGAGCTGGCTTGCATGAGGGAACCTAAATCTACTTAGTTTGCAGAGTTGAACAGTAGATACTCCTTTAATTTCTTCAGTTTCTTCAAAGTACAAACAAGATTTCAGCCCATTTGTAAACATGAATGCAGAAGATCCAGCTGTGGGAGGAAATGACTAACAAGGAATGCATGACAACTTGACTTACTGTTGACTTCTCGAGTGACCAGTTCAAATAGCCAGAGGATGTGTTAACTAAACCAACAACCAGATTCCAGTGGGTGGAGGTTATGACAACATTTGTCTTTCCAATCCCATGCCGGTTGACACAGACACAGGGCAGATTTCTGCTGTTTCTGAAGACTCTTTGACACATGGAGCAGACTTGAAGTTTGCATAGCTCATTTTATCTTTGGATTGTAAGAAGATACAGAGTAAGAGCAAGGGAGAGGAAATGACCTAAAAAAGTCAATAGTAAATAACTCTAAAACCATGCTGCTTTTACCTATTTCATTTTTATTTAGAATAGGTTGTGTGTTTTGGCACTTGCCTAGCAGGTTAGAAAGACAAGGCTTTATTCATACTAAGTCAAGATATTCTGAACAAGTTGATGCACAGCATTAAAAGGAAGTATTATGATCCTTCTCTGAGTTTTCCAATAAGACCAGCTCTTTCTTACTGGAATACAGTAAAGGGACCAAAGTTGCAGGCTCAGAGAGGATTCTGGCTCTAAGGGCTTGTGCTGTGTTTTGTCAAGAACATATTGGTTACAGATTTTTTTTATGAAAGAAGGCATAGGAATCACTTTAGAGACTCCTATTTTAGTCAATTCTCTCCTGTTTTAGAAGACTAATAAAAATAATGGCCTGCCATCATGACATGCCAACGTGCTATTGATACATAGCCACTGTTTCAACCCCTCACCAAAAAATGACCTTTGCATTCTTCCAGTGTAATGGCAAACAAGGTACATAGCCCTCAGATTTGAAGTGTCAGAACATTTCATGTGAATTACTTTTGTCCTCAGAAGGCTTCTGTGAAATTTGGAGTTATTGCCTCCTATTTTTTGTGAAAATTGAGGCAAAGAGTGTTGTGAGATAATTGTCTTTGGTTACATCTAAATTAGAAATTGTGTTCAGGTCACCCAAGTGCCAGAATGCAATGAAATCATCCTTCTTATTGTGTTATCCTTTGTCAGTTTTGTCATTTGCTGAATGCACAGATTGTGTGTGATCATGAAATTAAGGGCTTTTAAATTCCTTCTGAAGCAGGTTAATTTCTTTCTGTCTTCAAACACATAACTTCAAAACCTAACATTTCACTTTTAAAATGATAAGGAAATTGCTTTTGGCTGGGACGTAGATCTCCATTTTTTGCTTATTCTGGTTATTGCTTTTCCTTTAAAAGAAGCATTTGGAATACAGAACAGTTATATGAAAGCCTGGAATTATAGCACATCCCTGACTCTGAAGTTTCATTTCAATATGGCACTTTCAGTTGTGTTAGGAAGCGTTTGAGTCACTTCAGAGGACAAAAAGTATAGCTGCTCTTCTGCTTGGATTTCTGTTTCATCGCCCCAGATACATTTCATGCAGCAGCCAAATATACAATATTCTTTCAGAAACGCAAAACTCCATACTTGTGCCACACTAAAATATACGATTGTTTTGAAAACCGTAAGATGTAATAAAATGCCTTCTACAATTTTGTATCTTTTTCTGCTTGAGACTTCTGACTTCAAGTACTTAAGATTTTTCTGTGAAGGTAAAAATGCTAAAATAAACTTGATTCTTAAAGAAAAAACAGGGTTTTAATCTATTCCTTTGACTCTGCTACCTGTTTCCATACCTGAGGAAGTGACAACCAATACTGCAAAACTAATAATAAACTTGTGATTCAGACATAATATGGCAATTCCCTAGTAAAAGCTTAATTTTTAATACAACTTTGAAGCTGTATTTGCATATGTAAATAAAAACTACACAGAACAAGTAGCAATGATCAAATCACAGAATCACAGAATCACAGAATGGTCAGGGTTGGAAG
>RSEF01000031.1:14579056-14590472 GCA_003993805.1 Himantopus leucocephalus
GCTGGGCCATCTTGTCTAGACCGTGCTTTTGCCAAGAAAAGTTAGACTAGACGATCCCTGACGTCCTTTCCAACCTGGTATTCCATGATTCTATGAAGACCGGGCACCTAGAAGGACTTCAGAAAGCCAGGAGAATGAAAGCATTATCTTGAAAAGAAAAGGGCATGTCTACACAGAACCAACCAGAAGACCCACAAGAAATACTTCAAATTAAATTGCCCCAGAAAAGCTGTTAAACTTCGGTTTGGAAAGTGAGACAGCTATGTTTCTATGGTGCCACACAGGAATTAATATGCTCCACCAAGACTCACAGCTTATTAGCCTATGCGGATGTAGCAGCATTGCTTCGTGTCCAGAACCAGCATGAAGATGGTGGGCTGTGTCTCAGCACACTGTTCTCTGTTTAGCAATGAACTTGGCATATTAACCTTAGCAGATGAATAAAAAAAGGAGACAATATAACTGCCTCCTACATGTACATTGTGGTGGTGAACTCTAAAGAAGAAAAGCTGTGGGAACAGTGAAGGACGCCACTGTGGCAAAAGAGCAGGAAGAGTAGCACTGATTATGAAGGTATTTTGAAGGTATTTATTTATAGGTCTTAGAGGAGTGAGATTGTGGAACAGCCTTCAGCTAAGGAGTATGGCGAGCAAACCTATCTGGTGTTAACTGAACTTGACATCAACTTCTGAACAAATTTATATGACAAGCACTGGTGATGACAGGGGCTATATTAGGGTTCCCTGGAGGTTTTCCTTGGTTTGGCTTTCCTGTGACTTGACACATTTCTAATTAATGGTCACACACCGACCAAGTGTAACAAATGTCCATGGTGAGGCTGTGCATGCAGCAGAGCTCCCCAGTCATCGTAAACCACACAGCAATGCTGGCTGCTTCCTGATCCTGGGACACAAGGCCTGCCTGACCACTTTGAAGTGATCCACACAAAGTTGATATTAAAAGAAGAAGCCAGAGAAAGATGCGTAGAGATTTTTTTTGGTACCAAAAGTTCACTGGTTGCACATTACACGGTTTTGTAGAACTTCCCTGTTCTAGGCCAAGAGCCACAAACCACTCCCCACCAGCCTACAGCTCTCAAACTGCCACAGACAGGATGTTTGTAGGTGGGAGAGGCCATCTGGAAGTGCCCATCTTGTGGACGATGGAGCATTCTGGAAGCATAGTAAAGATGCTGTTGGTACTGTGCATAGACTGCTGTTCCACAGAAACTGTGTACTGAAGAAACCCAGTAGGAATTGTTCCAATATTAGCAGTTTACTTTTGAAATTTATGCAGATAAGAAGACAGAGTTTCTAAGGTAGTTGCAGGGCACAAAAGATGAGGACCTTATTGTGAGAATTCGCAGTGCTCCTGCCTCCCCACTGCAGCTTGCAACTTGCAGCACAAAGAATTCTTTGCAACTTCCTTTTCCTCTTTATCCCACAACTGACCTTTTTGTTTGGCTATTTCAGCCTTCTGTAAAGCTGACATCTGCAACTTCTTCCAGGATTGACACAACCCATAAAATCAACTGGTATTTTCTCCTGGACTAGGTTCTAAGGTGGTATTATTACTTTTATAAGGTGCTGAAATGATACTTTTGATAGAAATTGAAATGACAGTGTGAATAAACTGGCTACTTTACATTGCCAATTTCAGAGAAATACGAGGAATGCATGACAGATCCTGGACTGCTACACTTAGGTACAGGGTCAAAACACCGTCCTTTCTGTTCAAAGTCTAAAAGATTTTGATGATTTTATGTCAAATGTCACTCCTTTTAACACTCCCTTTACTTTTTCTCCTTCTAAAACATCCTGCATCCTTGTTATGAATCATGACTAAAGGAAAAAAAAATCTATACCAGCCAGTCTTTATGTGATTTCCCCAAATGGAGCTTAGCTGCTCTCCAAACACTCTGGTGTACACTTGCTTTACATAGTATCAGCCAGGATGGCTGAAATCTTGTATTTAAGCCAATAAAGCTAAGATGTGTGATTTTGCATGGACGAAATTCTGGAATGCAAACATGAGTTGGTGAGATTTAGCAACCTCCAACAGAGGTGGTAGAACAAGTTGCTGGAGGGCTTCTCCTCTACTTGCTTCTGGTAGTCACTCCCTGATTGCAACAGTCTCTTCATTTTTTCAATGTCAGACCTGTTTCTCCTGCCTTTCTGTAGGCAATATTCTTTTGTTTCTGGGTGAATTCCTTTTCTTCAGTTAAATCTCTCCTAAACACTAACTTATCCATAACATTTTAACAATATGGGAAAGAAACACTTAGGATTATGAATTTAGAATCCATATGCAAAATCCGCTGGTTTTCAAACTGTGTACTTTCAAAAGGACAGATTCTCTACAGCTGGTATCTGTAGTGAATACATTAACATTTATCTTTCATGATAAAAAAAACTTCATTCCCAAACTACGCCAGATGATAGCTTATGGGTTACCAGCAGCTCCTAGCTTTGCTCATTAAGAACAACTCATTTTCAAACATTGCCAATTTTCTTGACAGGCTGGCTGATGGGCATTTTTACCAAGAGAAGACACTTTCCAATGCCTCTGTCTTTAGACAGAAGTGCCTATTGTGTCTTTTCAATCACTTCTGTAGACTTTTCCTCCTGTATCTTTAACTAGTGTTAAAGTTGTCATGTACATCTATGTTGGAGACATACTCTGCTATACAAAATAAACAGTATTACACCTTACCCTTCAATTACCATTTCTATTAGGAAAACAAATATCATCCTTTCCATAGTAAACACAAAATAAGGAACAGAGTAGAACCATCAGTCCAGGAATTTACAGTGGAATAAGCTTTAATAAAGATAAAAGAGAGAAAATCCTGGTATTTAAACTCTCTGCCTCAGTCCCTGTCTCTGAAGACAGGGAAAAAAACCATAGCCATATTTCAAGATTTGGTTACCTAATGTCTGTAGAGATGAAAAAGTCTAACACTGAATAGCAACCATAAGATCTGTAGCATGATATTTCTAGATTTTCTTTAACACGAGGATTTTTAACTACTTGTTGCTTTTGGTTTTGTTGCAACTCAACAAACTTTCTGCCACTACTTATCAAAAGTAAACATGGAGTTATTGTTCCAAGTATAGATGTATCACTACAGTAAAACAGTCCATTGGCCTAACATAGGACTCTAATACTGTCTTTTTCTAAAGAGCTCTTATCCAGTTGAAAAGTTCACCTTACCATATCAGTTATTTTTGTTTAGAGATATTTTAACTTTTTGTTCCTAATGAAAGCCAATTAGAAAAGTGAGGGCAAGAGGTTAAACATACATCTGGCCTCCCTATTTAACATAGAGGTTTATCTTTTGCATGTTGCTGATGATAATTTAGAAAGGGGGCACAAAGGAAAAGAAAAACTTCCCTGCCCTAACACTTGTATATTTTTCTGTTACAAAAACGGCAGCCTCTATTTCTCATTTGACATATGAAATAGCTCTGCCATAAAACCCTGTATTTTCAGCTTTGTGTTTAATTGTTGGAGCCAAGAAAAGGAGGTGAAGAAATAAGACAGATCTTACTTGAGCTGACACTGTTTTAAAAGTAGGCTATGGCAAGCATGGCTCTCATTATATTTAAGTGAATTAGTCTGTTTCCTTTAAAAAAGTAGAGAAGGGAAAAGGAGAGATTAACAAGCCACCAAGGGCCTGCTGTAAGATTTTGACACTTTTAGTGGCTTGTGACATACGACTTGTGAGTATGAGCTCTCCTTCAAAATCAGAAAACAAATCTACCATTTGTATAGGAAATGGAAAAAAAAAGGCAACAGCAAAAACCTCTGCTACAAGGTTGTGTTAACTAGGATTCATTAGGAAGGTATTTATTGAAACAGGAGAATGAGATGAGCACTTTAACTGAGTAAACTGTAAAACTATTATTATATATCTAGAAGTCTCTACATTTGTCATTCTTTGCTAGGCAAAGCATATGCTATGGTCCTCCTGAAGAGATTAATATAATGTGTCTAAATACTGCAACAGTGATACAGATTTCTACTTATTCACAAGATGTTTCACAAAATGAGAGCTTTTACATCATAAACTCAATACAGCAAGCTCTCAGAGGTGCTCAAAGCAATAGCTGCACAAGGATTACACCTGACAATCTAAGTGTGCTCTTCAGTTAGGGCCCTTGCAGATTCTTTGGAAACTTCATCTTATGTGGTACATTAGCTGCATCATCATGCAACCTACTCTTGCGTTGTCAGTATGTCTGTGAGTGTGTAACAGTTTTGCATGTAGAACTTCCATAGCTTGGCCCACATAACACATCTATAAATGAAGAGCTTATATATTTATTTATGACTGGCTACTGTGAAAAGCAGAAAGATTCTGAAACCACCATGAAAAAATATTTAGTTGAAAAAACAACAATATGAATATTAGAAAATGCCAAATTGATGTTTATTCAAACATCAAAATTATGTTCCCATCCCCATTATGGACTTAATGAGAAGTGTCTGGTAACCTCAGCTATAACCTTTTGTATTAACAACAAGGTAACAGAAAGTAGTTAGACATTTTTACGTACCGGTTTTTCTGCTCATTGTTACAGATACTTCTTGAGTCTGCATTGGTGTGTGAACACAGGTACTGGTACTCCTCACACCTGTGGCTCACTTTTTAAGGATTTTAAACTGTGATTAAGGTTTGGAGGTCCCTGGATAAGAGACGTGACTAACACTTCCTCCATCTGCACAGCAGCAGATTTTTTGTAGCATTAGACAGACAGCACTAAAGATCTTCCTGAATATAAGCACTGTGGTTTGCTTTTATTTATTTATTTCATTTTGGACATGGGAATTACTATCATTCAGTCTGCACTGAAAAGCTACATCAGTTTTTGTTACACCCTGAGTACAGTTGAAAATGAAAAGGTTACATCTTGATGTCCTTTATGGTCCACTGTGTACAATCAGCAAAAGCAAAAAGGGAAGAGTTTCACAGAAAAATTATTATAGATATTTTACAATAGTGTTTGTCTCCAAATCCTCATCTTTGCAAAATGTTTCCAGTTTCATAAGCAGAATCAGCTGCAAGCAGAGTCCACAAATGCATGTGTGGCAGAACTGAAGGAATAAAGCAAAGCATGGTGAATTTTGAGCAAATCTGGATAATGCTTTGAGGAATTATTTGGTGTGTGGTCTGAGGCAAGAAGCCACAGAGAGGCGGAAGTTAATCTTATGTACTCCCCAGCTGCAGATACATCTTTTTGAGAGCAGACTGCAGCAGGAGACACAGAAGAAATGACCAAGAGACCAGATTAATACCACATGAGCCAAGTGTCAGCTCATTATATGTGTTTTCACTAAAGTTGAAAAGACTTTAACTTGGATGGCTGTCATTTCAAACAGAAGTTGTGACATGTAAAAGTAACTGTAATAAATTAAACTGAAAGAATAATGTCTGTGACACTAAAGGGGAAGTATCAATAATAAAAAAAATGGTAGGAAAAGAAATAAAACCCAAACAAATAATTCCAGTAGCTTAACTCTAACACATAGACAGCATTTCAAGGAAATCAAGGCAGTCCCAAAAATATATAATAGGGCCAAATACAATGAAAATTAGGTGGAGATCATGCTCAAATTTCTTTTACTGATAGGCCTGACAGTAAAGAGAAGAGAGTGAAATGTTCATACCTGTAAAGCAAAATAATTTTTCACATTGCTCATGACTATGATGTTCATGCAACGCAACCAGAGCTATAGCTTAGCTTGACAGAAGGACAGATCAAATTTGCACCTATGACCATGCTATTTGGTTAGGAGATATTTTTCCATTAACTTTTATATTATGCTATGCAACAAATTTATTGAATAATCTTGATAGAGTGCTTACAAGATAGGCTATATTTTTTTTTTTTCTGGGGAATCTTAAGCTTTTTCTAGCCAAAAGACAAACACCTAAGTCTGCTAGAGTTAAGAAGCAGCCTAGTCTTTCCTGTTCCATAAGAAGACAAAACGGCCCTTGCTATTCTTTATATCCAAACCTTTCTGTAAAAAGAGAATGATTACTCTCCGGGTGGGCTTTTTTTTCCTGGCACTCATCACAGCCTTACTGGTGTGTTTCACAAATAATTTGTTTTCGTAACACCCTTGCTCATGTAGGAAGTATTAATATCCTCATTATGTAACAAGCAAAGAGCCAAACATAAATTAGAGTCAAATACATTTATAAATTTTGGGGTACAATGGATAGCAAACATATATAGGACCTGATATTCATAATACCTAACACTTTATGGCCCTTCCTATACCCAAAGTTTAGTTCCCGCAGACTGTCCTTGTGCCAAATTGTTTAGTCTTCTTCCCTCTCTAAGAAAATTCCTCCTCTGTGCTCCTTGACTGTTAGCAGGAGGAGCACAGGGAACTCAGAAAAGTCCCCCAGCTCCCTTCATGCCCAGTGTATCTTCACAGCAATACTACATAATTATTACAGCCCTTATGCATTTCAGTCTTGTTTTGATAAAAAAAAAATCATAGTGGGCATAAAGAATCTTTCTAAAGTTCAAAAAACCCACAGACTCTTCTACAAAGACAGCTGGTGTTTGCCCTTTTCTTTCCCAACCAATTTAGTTGCAACCTTGACAGAGTAGCTGTTCTGTGAAGTATATCATCCAACTGAAATGGATTTCCTCCTCCAAAGCCCTATAGCAAGCTATTTTACACACTGCATTTACTAATAGTAATCTTTCTGTGTCTTCCATACACTGATCTTAAAATGTTTTTAGCAATATCAGTGGGTTCAGTCTTGTAGCCCCTTAATACACAATTACTATCAGCTTTGAAGCAATCGGGAGTCAATGTTCTTGACTAGTTTATGCCATACGAGAAAAGGAAGTACCAACGAATATCTAAGTAATACATAGCTGTTACATAGTCCAAATGCAACGGGTTCCAGACTGGGTTCCAGTTACCACTCCTCAAGTTATTCAGGCACGTGAATCTGTGAGAGAAATGGTCCATTTCTCTACATTGTAGTTCAAGCAGAGAGTCTTGTTAGTATTTTCCCCTTCTCCCGGTCCTGCCATGTCTCCCACCGTGTGTTGGCAACAGGGAACATCATCATTGCCAGGATGGATAGAATTGCGAGTCTGCATGATCTCAGCATCTCCCTCCATCCTCCCCGGCCTAGGACTAGGGCTGCCCACAAAGCAAAACCCAAGGGAAGCAGCAAAACTGCTTGAATTGAATCCACTTCTGGGCCTCAGAAAGGGTGTAGTTTGCCCCTGCCAGTGCTAACCTTAGTAAATCTTATTTTAGCTGGTTAAGTGGTTTAAACTATGCATTGCCTTAAATGAGTCATTGCTTGTGTGCACTCATTGGTACTTGGAAGCAGAGGTGATGCTGGTCTGTGAATAAAAGCTGACAGCCATGACAGCAGGTGTTACTGTTTGTAATAATTAGTGTACTTGCACAACATGTGCCTTCACCCAGCATCTTCACGTGTAAGAAGCTGAAACAACAATCATTTCCTTCTATTTCTTACTTGCTACTCACTTTCCAAGCTATTTCTGTCAGAACCAGGTGAAGTGATAATTTAAAGAGTTTGCAATAGTTTGGATATCTGGCTGTACTTCAGAACACCCGGTGAAACTCAGCTCGTACGAACTTTCTGCTCCAGTTTACACACGGTGGTGCTTTAGCCCAACCCTTCAGCCAAATTACCTACTGCTGACCCAGCTACCTAGAAACAGTAGCACGAAAACAACACATGCATCTTCTAGGGGAAGAGGTTATCTTTTCAGCATCTGAAGAGCCAACCGAGCAACCAGGCCTAGACATTGAAGCAGAGTAACAAAAAGTGGCCACAGCTCAGTTCACATGGTTATCTCTAGACCCTTTGTGCTGCTTCTTTTGATACAACCATTAGCTTTGTAGTTACAGATGCTCAGTGAGCACACAATTTCTGTATTGCAGTTATTAGCACTAGTGTTTTGACAAAGGAAAGGTGTCCCATCATCAGAACAGGGGCCAGAACACTAGTCTTCTTCCACTAAGACAGGGGAGAAGGACAGTGAAGTCAGCTAAGGTTACAGCTCAGGGGAAGGTTTTCATTAGCTTCCTTGCCTCCAAGGGACAGGTGCCACAGGTACTAAGATACTTCATGCAGATGAGAGGGGTAATTCCAGACTAACATGGCTGACACTTCTAATATTTACCTCCAGGAAACCATAGGGAAAAAATAAGTATGTGGGAAATACACAGAGATCAAACTTTGTTCTGTGGAAGTCAAAAGACTGTCTCAGCAAACATCAGGAGCTTTAGCATCTCCTACAATGTATGAGAATGTATGAAAAGAAGGCACTAAAACTGCAGTCTTATAAAATCCACTTCGTATTAAATACAGCCATCCCATATCCTATTCTAGAGCATATACTCCCTTGCTCACTGTAGTAACAGTTACTGAAGATATGAACTTGTAACTATTTAACTACTTCACATCTTAAAGATAAGCTTACAAAATATGACATACTCTATAACGCCAAATATAGCAGTCATAAAAATGCCCTATTCCACCCTCAAAAGATTAAAACACTTAGAAGTTTAGGATATCTTGATGTCCTTCAGGGGTATGTTTCTCATAAAAAATATAGCAGATAGTACTAGCATAGTGAAAAATTGAAGAAAACCAACCAACCAAACCCCCAAACTTTTTCTTCTGTAACACAGGTTTGCTTGCGGCTGCTTTAAATAGCTTATTACTTCCAAAGGCAAGTTTGCCCACCTTTCTGCTTGCAAGTAGTCTGTACTCAATTTGACATTAGGAGTAAAGCAGGCTATTAAACCTCATGAAGAGGGTAGTGTGAAGAAGAGAATCCCAGAGCATGTATCAAACAGTATCTAGTATCTATAGAATAGGGTCAGAAGATACAATGAAATTGGGAGTGGTAAGAGTTTATATCCCCACATCGATTACACGCTTTCAGACAAATTCAACAGGCATCTTAATGTCTTCACAGGTTCGGGCTGTGAGCAAACTGATGATGCAGTGAGATGAGACAGGACAATTCAACATCACTGACGGTTCACAGCTGCCAAAAAGGGTAAGCTATGCTCCCCCTCTCCCCACTTCTCTCCCACTCATGACACATGCTGCCCCTATTTCTTTCTTGTCATCTTTTCTAGGGTTGCTCTGGCACTCGTCACACTTCCCATCCCCTTCCTCTAATGCGGGCATGATATCATTGATTTATACTCAGCCTCCACTTAGCACCATGCCTTAATTCCAATCAAACAACATCCTGAATGCTTCAATGTTCCCTCCCCGACTCCCACACACACTGACTACAGCTGCACAGATGTGCATCAGGAATCTGAAAGAAAACTTATATTTCCTTTATTTCTATGCAACGTTTGAACTCTAATATCTGTGGCAGAAGAAAGAACAGCAATTAAGACTCCTCAGGCCCCCCATTTTCACTTCTGCTCCCCATGTAGGAAGAGGAGTAAGGAACTGCAAAAACCAACTGAATTTATTGTCCTTCACATATGTTTTCCACCATGAAAAGAGTAGGCATCATATTGCTTTACTAGATCAAGGTTTATGAAAGATCTGATCTTTGGTTTTTATATAAAATTCATGAGTATTCATGTTTCTAGTATCTGTAGCCTCTTCCTCTCTTGCACAACACGAGAAATTATGGAAGGGGTTAGGGAGAAAAGAAATTAAACTTTCTGGTGTAGTTTCAACATTTCCTTTTTCTTGAAAGTCAGCTTCGATGTGGGTGAAAATTCCTCTTTAACTGTAGAAGATATACACTACTGGCAGATTATTTAGAGGTAAATGTGAAAGGAGACAGGCTAATAATTCTTTAGGCTAACTATAAAATAGGAGAATGCTTTACAGCTGACACTGTGAGTATATCAACCCAGTAATTGGATGCACGTGTTAGTAGCAGTAAAAAGGCACTGTCCAGTTGTCCACCTTACATGGGAATCTACTTTGAGTGTATTCTTTGATTTACTGTTGCAATTAGAACTGAATGTTCAAAGAAAGAACACAAGTGACCTAATTTAAAAGCAAAGAGTGCCTTTAAAGCCATTATTTAGCGTGTGACCTGGCTCACTTGAAACCATTTCTTTCCCCTGCAATTTCCATTTGTTGCACTGTACTCATGAAGTAGCATAATCAGTTTTAATAATCCACTCAGCTAACGAATTCAGTTTTAATATCCATTCAGTGATTAAAGATTAAGCCACTTCCTCCTTACTCCTACCCTTGAAGATTTTAATTTCTTCGCAAACACAGAGAGTTTTCCCAGGCTGACTTTTCAAACTGTCATATAACAGTGTTTCCTGTCTCCTTTGTACTACGTTGTAACTAACAGAGATGTTTTACAACAAATTGGCACTAGAAACAGGAGTAATTAATACACCTAGGAAAGGATCTTTCTAGTTAACAGAACTAATGGCTGCAAGTACCATTGACTTCTTTTCTGTGTTGAAAGCAATGGAAGGCTACAAGATACTAAAATATTGCATCAAAATAAATGGTCAACGCAAAAGAAGGAGAATTTTTTGATAAGTACATACGGTTAGACTAGTGGTACTAGTATACCTACCGACCGAGAAACACACGTATGCTAATGTTAACTAAATTCATCCTCCATTTCTGATCTGATAATTTGGTTTTCATAGGCCAAAGCAAACAAAGGTTACTTTTCCATGCAGTGTCATCAAGCTGACAGTGGTTGTTAATACTGATAAACACTCAAAACTATTTGTGCTGTTCAAAGTGGCAAAGAGACCATTATATGATAAATCCCAGAATATTAGGACAAGGTAGTTCAGTGGTTTGTGGTGACTGCAAGCAATGGTAGCATGTGTTCAAAATATGCAAACTGAAATTTCAACTCAGTGCTATTTTGGGGAAGAAAGGACTGTAAGATGTTGATTCAGAAAGCTCTTCAGAAAACTGAGAAATCAAACAAACAAAAACAGGTCATGAAGTAAGTATTATAACAAATCCCAAGTTGACCAAATCATTTCTCTGCTTAGCTGACACTGTTTCTATCATCCCAAATATTAAATTTGAGAATAGAAATACAAAATTGTTTACAAAGATTTTTTTTTTTTCCTATTTAGCACCTTCCTTGTGCAATTATATTACTTGGACAGAGGAAAAGTCTGGAATCCCACCATGACAGGAGTTGTTGCCCTATGTTCATACAGGTACCTGCTATTTTTAACTTAAGACACACAGGTTAGCAAGATTTGCTCATAGAAGGGTTTTTCCTTTTCCAAAATGAAAGGTCCTGTGGAATAAATGAAAACTCCCGTATTGCGGCATCTGATCTGACTCCCATTTGAAGTGAAAAGGCCCCTATTCACACACACAGCTCAAAGACATCTGAAAGTCATCTTAAAATGCCTTATTTCAAAA
>RSEF01000031.1:14618033-14642526 GCA_003993805.1 Himantopus leucocephalus
GATGATCTTACAGGTCTTTTCCAATCTAGGAGTTTCTGTGATTTTACCCTATAGTAGCTCCCCCACTTCCAATACAGGACCCAAAGGACCAAGTTGGAGAAACTGGCCTCCTCCCTTTGTAATTCATGTAGTTTTAGTAGCCTGTCCTCAGCTAAACTAGTTTGTGGCTCCATGACTGTTGCACTCTTCTGAGACTATACCCCCTCCATTTCACCCCTCCAAGCTGAGGTGGGGCCCCACAGTTTCCGAAGAAATGCTGTAAAGAGAGGTGGACACCTACTTCTCCCCTTGCGTTTTTGAAAAAGAAGTGACTGTTGCTACTGTGTTGTTTGCTTAATTCCATGAAGCAAATCTCTGTTCTACTAAGTGAGAGGGTGATGCAGGATACATCATGGATACTTCCATACATGGAAGCTTCCTCCGTTTTTGTTATGCTTAATTTTAATACAAATTGTCAGAGCAAGCGGGAGTACAAAATGCCATCAGGATCTGACCCTGAAGGTTTATAACAGCTACTGTACATTGCACATTGTCATTTCTAATGTACCTTATTCCTGACTTCTAAGGTTAACAGCTATGGTAGATACTCCACAAATGCAATGGGACTCAATAGTGTATTTAACAATTATTTCATTGGATTTGCATAAAACCTTACAGGCCATTAGTAGATTCCAACAAATGGCTTAAAGGTGAATTGCTTCACAGTCTGCTACCATACCTCCTGGGCCACCCAGTCCTCCCTCATAGTCACCTTTTAGTATATTCTCCAGAAGAGATAGAGCCATTTTACATGTGGGAAGAGTGCCTGATCTCTTTATCCAAGGAGAAGACTTTAAAGTAACCCTCCTGACTAATCTCTCTCAAGCACCACAGACTGCTGATTTGTGAGGTGACTATCTTTCATATATACCACATCTAGGCCAGATGTCTCAGCTATTGTAAACCTCATCATGACTTAATGGGACAGTTAAAAATTCTGTGCATTTGACAAAATTCAGAGGTCATTAGCATCAAACATAAGGGAGAGAGTAAAATAAATTAAAAGTGATATCACAAGCTCTGATATGGTATGATATATATGAAAAACAAACTCCTTCACAAGGCAGAGTGGAATATCTTCAGATAACCTGGTGAGTTTTATCTTGAAAATAAAAGATCTTGTTTAGAAGTATGTACATATAAGCAACATTAAAACATTGGGAAAATGACTTTACATTTTTCAGGGGAAAAGTTTTCTCTGGAATTGATAGTTGCCATATGTAATATTGTGGAAGCGACGCATAATTATGTGATACTCATAGCATATAAGAGGATGATTACTTTTGTGCTTGTTCTTATTTTTTAATGTTGCTTAAATTAGATGAGTAATAAAAGCTTATTTTATGAGAGAAGGAAACCTACAATGGCATTTCTCTAGGGAAAGACTTTCTTTGTTGTAGTATGAAGAGTTAGATGGAACGATATTTATTGACTATTTTAGTCAATCTGTTGCCAATTACTCCTGACTTATTTTGTGTTTGAACGAGAATCTTTCCGTAACTCCTTTAATAATAGCTAGTGATATTATTCCCTGGCCTCTGAGTACAACCCTGATACCAGAAAGTAAGTATCTAAAGTGTTCTACAGTAAACTTTACAGTTAATGAGCTCAGGGGTCACAGAAGACTTCCAGTTAATCCATCCCCTAAGCCGACTCTTCCTCATGCTCTAGCCAGTCTTTTTCTCTATATCCTTTTAATGGAGGAGAGCTTTCAGAGTTGTTTTCATAGTGCTCCTCAGTTGAGCTGGAGATAGCGATCGGCATTTGGCTCATAATCTCACCACTGTTTCTCTGTCCCACAGACATTCTTTAAGGCTTTTTTTTTGTGTGTGTGTGTGTGTGGAAAAAGAATAGCACTTCTTGCATGAAACTTCTTGCATAAGGAGGCCTCCACAAATAACTTAACATTTACGTAGACATTCTGGTTCGCACATCTTGTGGGCTTTATAAAGAAGGTTAAGTTTTGGCCTCGATCAGCAAGTAAACCAGTCAGTTGTCAGTAAAGAAGCCTGAGGTTTCTTTGGAGGTGTGTAACCTGGGTAAATCTTTTCCCTGTTCTTGTGTATGTCTTTTCTTCTCCTCTTCCATTTTCCTCCCTCCTCCAACTTTCTAGCAACCCTTATGATGCTGACGTTCTTTGCTATACCTTTGTGAAATGGCTAGAAAAACTGGGATCCTAACCTTTATTTACTAATAAACCTCATTACATTAAGTACGTCAATTTGAAAGCACGTAGAACAGAATCGTAACTTAGGAGTGAGCGGACGTTTGTGTTTCCTTTTTATCATACTGATCCCTTTGCAGTTTTTGGTGGGTTAGCCTTGGGAAGATGACTTAGCTTGTTTCTTTAAGTGGCCAGTTTGTTTGCAGCAACCTCTATTCCCTCCCTGATCTCACCACTAACATCTTTGTTTATATTCAGGGAAAAACAAAGGGAACAAACTGTGACATTATTGACATAAAGACAATCTGAGCCCACTTTTCTATTTGTACTGGGAGTTCAACAAAGTGGGCCCAATAAGATGTTTATGTATGAACTTTTTAATATGTATTGGGAATTCAGGACTTCGTAGAAATATTTTATACAGGAATTCACTCTCCTATCCTGGAGGCAAAGAGAGACTCTATGCTTACCTAAATAGCCTCTCATGTGTTAGGTACCCTTCTGCTTTGGATAAGCTTTAAATAGGTCTCTGCCCTACAGAACAGGATTTGCTGCATATGTTTAACTGTTCAAACGAAAGGGAACATTTCACCTAAGCATGATTTTCAAATGCACAAATGATATTTAGACCTTAAGTCACCTTTTTATCTAGAAAAATACCTTTCCTGATTGCTTCTTTAGTAAGATTGTCTTTGAATGAAGTATATTCTTTGACAAACTGACATGTGTTTCAACATGAGTTCATGACACCACCACCGGCACAAGTCACTATCTACTGGTCAACTGAAAAGAAACCAGAAACTATTCCATATGCTTCTGCTAGAAGAAGATACGTATTTCTTGTTTATAGATGGAGACCTGTGTAAACTTCTACATCAGTGAATACAATATGTATCGTCATCAACAATTCAATGTTTGGAAAGAAGAGAGCAGAATATCTTCCTTTGTTTTATAAAATTTTCCATCTTTTTATCACTTTCATTTCACTCTAAAGTCACTGTCTTGGTATCACCAACATTGTTTGTTATATAAGCAGTATGTTATCCTTATCTGTAATTAATTAAATAACATATTTTGTACCTTTCGAACAAGTCAGAGCTTTGTCACAGTCATGAGATAGCCAGCAAATTAGACTGGTCTCACTCCACAGAATGTGACAGATATTTTTCTGATAAAACAAATGGATGGATGGAAAGTATTGCACAATAATCAGGTGGTAAATAGATTTTAGATGGATTTTCAGGTTTAAGTTATCAGTTCTAAATGATCTTGTGCTGCAAGAACTTCATCTGCCCTGAATTTGATGTTCGATAATTAAGATTTCTATGGCAGTTGTTCCTCTATTACACAATGCTGACAATCACCTTGACATTGCATTGTACATTTACAGGCAATGTGTAGGGACAGTTCTTTTTTAAAGTAAACTTAGATAGCTTTTCTGAAACATATCCTTTACTATAAATTATTTGGAAAAAAAAAAAACAAACAAAAATTTTAATTATTAGGAAACAGATTTCTGTACATTAGACTTTTAATAGATTCAGAAATAGTATTTGATGGTTATTATTTGTGATGTGAGCTTTTTATTTACTAGACAAGAAAGAAGAAGAGACCAAGAAGTCATCCATCAGTGGCTTTCATTTTACATTTCTGTTATTAATGAAAGCCCTAGCTGAAAAAGATGGTTCCATTATTAAAATGAAATCTTTCCTCCGCACACCACCTGTGTGTATCAGTAAGGCTGTAGGCTGCAAGTGCTGATTTTTAGCTGCATAATTTTTCAGACACAGGAAAATTCTGGACAGATCATTCTGAGCCTTGTGACTTTTAATCTGATCAACATTTCAGCGCACACAACAACAGCAACAATAGCGCAGTCTGAAAGAGGCCAATGGAAAGAGTGACTAACTTCGCTCTAACCAGCGAGCTTTAGGAAAGGAACATCATCATGTAAGTCACAGTTGCTTGAGGGGATGGGGGGGAGAGGGAGATTGAACTGATACAGAGGCCACCCTCTTGAACTCTGTTCTGCTGTGGTATCTGTTTTGTAATTTTCCCACTTGATTTTTGTGTTAATGAAGCTCATTTAAGATAAGCCACATGCCAATAGTTGTCTAATTCTGTCAGTCTACTGACAAGGGAAATAAACACTTCCCTTTCCTTCTCTGCTAAAGTCAAACCAGATTCACTCAGATATTTTGTTTCTGTCACATGGACTGGCCTGTCTTCTCAAATGGTTATAACACATCAATCCGTCTGATAAAGGGCAGTTTAAGGAAGGTAATGCATGGTACTGTGCTCTTTAATCTGTCAAGGCATATTTTCCTTTGCTTTTTAAATGTTCCTGTATCCTCTGTCAGGGGCAATTTTTTGTATTTCACCCTAGCATTCGTATTAATTAATCTTTAAAATATAAATGCCCAGGACAATACCAGTTGTGAAGAACACATCTAGCCTGTCTTATTTTGCTGATGCTGTGAGTATATTGCATCTGAAGCTGCTTTACATTTTGCAGAGAGAAGACGTTTTGGTGGTCAAAACAGGTGAAAGGATGTTAAGACTAAAGCTATATTCACTTGACTTCTTTAAAACTTTTTGTTTCTTTGCCGCAGGATTTCTTTGCATTTTGATGACACTTTTGATAACATGTATAAGTCAAACAGAAAAGTGGCTGATTTTGACAATAATCCAAAGCTCCTAATAATGGTTTAAAGAAAAGAGATTTTATTACATCTGGAAGATGAGTTTTGTCACAGAAAAAAAGAAAAACTGACTTCAGCAAAGAAACATACCTACCTTGCAAGAAGGCTTGCAAGAAAGTTTCCCATTAGCTGTATCTAATTGGGGTTTCCATGTTGGCATTTAACACTAAATGCATTTTGTTTGTCAAATTTGCTGTGGAAAGTCTGATTATTGGGCAAAATTACAAGGATCTGCTCCCTGCTCTGGGACTGAACCGGTTTGACCCCTTTTGGTGGGTCACTTTGTTGATTTCCAAAAGCAGCTTCTGCTTCTGGATTCCATCTTTCATAAAAGCCGTGCAGTGAGTTGTCAATGACACTTACGCTTTTCTGACTCCTGTACATACAAGACTGAAAATATACTTGATGTAGTGTGGCTGTCAAATAAAGGATGTAATTACTCAAGCTTTCATTTTAATATATACCCAGATTAAATACTCACACCATAATGAATAATTTAAAAGCTTATGAAAGTAATTAATATGATCTAATACCAATGTTTGGTGGTCGCGCTTATTTGCCTGATAGAAAACACACAAAAGTACCAGTCATGACCTTGAATGATTTATAATCTATGGCACTGACATCCAGACAGAGTGGCAGTGTAAAACAGGGCCCAAACTAATGAGCTGTGCTGCAGCTGGAGAAAGGACTCAGTGGCAGAAATTAGGAGGTAATTACCCAGTGGCACAGATGAAGAAAAGGCAACATCTGTGGAACCTGGCTAAAAACAGTTGGAAACATTCATACAGAATGTCTTACTAATTCGCTTGCTAAGTCCATGTGGAAACAGGGTCCAGATCCTGTGTTACCTTCTACATTGCTATCTGCCAGTTACTTTTTCCGTTGGAAATATTAGCCTGCTTGCCTTCAGGCCTCGCTTGCATGAAATAAGAAAAAGTGATATCTTGCCCTTAATTAGAGCATTTTCCCATATAATTTATCCACTCTTTTGCAATGTTTTTATCTTCAGGTTTAAGTCCAGACCCCATGTATTTAAATCCGAAAGAGGGAAGGATGTAGAAGAAAGAGGCACACAATAATGCATCCTCATACTTATGGGACTAAATTAGGGAACTCAGAGAAAGTTGAAATATCAGAGTCTAGGATGATTAAGCAATCACTTTTTTAGTACAAAGTACACTAGGGGCTATTACATGGACAAGGAATATGATTAAAACCAATTTTTGAAAAATCAATTCCCAGATCATAAAATGTATAAATAATCTATAAAGCAACATTTTGTATGGAACATAATTAAGCAGACTTTACAATGTAACAGTAAAGTTTTTTTCTAAAGATTGTTTGCGAAGGAATGTCAGTTTGGATTGCACTAGAGATTGCACTGCTTGAAAACATGAGTTATTAGATTTGAACATCATAACTTAGGATTAAGTTACATTGGAGGGAAAACATGAAATGAGCGGGCTGTCACCTGTAAGAAAAAGCAACATCTTCCTACCGCAGAGAATCCAGCTAAGCAACAGCATTATTGCTTCAGGTCTCCCCAGTTTGAGGACTCCACAAATGTTCAAATGTCCAGCAGGGTGGGAATGGAAAGAAAATCTCTTCTTCACTCAACTCATCCATAATTTCTTTTAGCAGCTGGTATCACTAATGGGAGGATGCAATGCATATTCTTGTAGAGTTCGGAACATCTGCTAAGGTGACAGGCCCTATTACCTAATTATTATATTAAGTGTTATGTTTTCTGATGGTGACTCTGGAAAGAACTTTGTAAACTGTTTTTCGTTCTTAGGTACTGGGTTTTCTGCTATATTATTAGAAAAGAAAAAGTACTTTGTTATAATTCTGGGTATGCAAAATAGTAATATTCAAAGTTATATATGAGACATCTCAATGAATAAGTGGTTGTTTTTCATTAAAGACAGAGGGTCTGTGTTTTAGTGTACGCTTGAACTGGTTACGCACACAAACATCCCTTGGAATAGTCAATATTTGAAGAAACAGCACTTCCAGTTGCTGCCACTAGATAGTGGATCACAATTCACGTAAGAAAAATTACTCTAGTTGCCAATTTCTGTGTTGCAGGTTATTCTTCTTAGTCATTGTATGGCTGTAGAGCAGCCTTAAAATAGTACATTGGACAGCCAATTTAAAAAATATTGGTTTGAAATTGAAATTCATCAGTAGTGTTTATATAAAGAAGAAATCTTTCCATTAGAAATGTTCATTAGAAGCTTGAGAACATTTTAGTATCACTATGTTCTTCATCTACAAAATAAATGATTAGTTCTAATAGTAAAAGTGTCTTTGACCATCTTTCCAGGGACTCTCCAGTCACATGTAATGATACATCATGGGCTCTGTTGCCATTCCAAGTCATTGTAATGGAAAGAACGAGACAAAGACTGTGATCCCAGTGGGAGGTCTGCTGTTCTTGGCCTCTGTTTTCCTTCTGCTCTTTCATTTCCAGCTATGGATTCTTCTCAGAAGAGTGGAGTAAGGAAATCAACAGCTTTATTGGGTACACAGACATAATACATTCTGAATCTGGTCTTGGATATATTTCTCTTTTTAAAAAGGCTGACCTAAATAAAATGACTAGCAAATATTCAACTCCTTAAAGAAGAAAGCAACAATGTGAATTTTCTCTATTTAACAAAATCACATGGAAACCTAGGACAAAAACCCAAATCAAGCAGTTATGCTTTCATGTGAGGCATATAAAACTTAGGTTTTGCTTTATTTGAAATCTCTGAAATTCTCTTTCCTATCCAGGAGAAAGATAAGAGAGAAGATAAAGAAGAGTTCTCACTTACAGAAAATCACAGACAGCAAATCAGGTACCTAAGAAGAATTCTCTACTCATCTACTTGGCTGTGAGCTCTCAATATCTTGGCTAGAAGAGCACTGAGGAAGGAATATGCATGTTTTAAGAAAAATATAAGATGAGAAGAAAAGAACTTAAATACACTAATTCAGTATATTAATTCTGTACAATTTGCACACATGCTATAAACAAATAATACATTTGGATGCATACAGCTACTCATCCTTGGCATGTATATATGGGAGTGAGATGCAGCCAACAAACAACTTTGCAAATAAGGAACACAATGTTGCCTAGAAATGATGCTTTTCTTTGAAGAGATGAGTAATATTTCAAGATGAAAACAATTAGTATTGGACTCGTATCATATTTTTTCCAATACTTTCAAAAGAACTGGAAAACCAAGAGACATACTACAATAAACTTATAAAAACAAAAACATGAAAGGAAAATTAGTGAAGCTATTGAGAGCTGAGTATCTAAATTTGGACTTCTGAGTCTAGAGTAAAGCAGCTATATATTAGACCTGATTTTCCAAAGGACTGGGATCCCAGCATCTGCTATTAAAGATGACATTTTTGAAAGTGTGATCACCTACTTACGTGTTTTCACCTGGACTTCAGCTCACAATGCTGTTCTTTAGTCCTTGGAAAAACAGCATAAATGCTCTGCAGACAGTAACATGTTACAAAGAAACAAAATACAAAAAGAAAAGACAAACACAGTATTAAAAAAAAAACCCAAACAATATCAAATAAACTGAGATGTCAGCCTTTACCTCAGTACTTTTCGTTATCAAGGAAAGGAATGCTGTTATTTTTCATATGTCTGTTTTATTCCAGAATACTAGGAGGTTAGGATCAGACCTAAATGTAAAAAGCTATTTAAAGGTTCATCATTTGACTATGGAAACATTGATAAAATCAACCATCCAGCCTTCTCTGCTCTGTTGGCCTGTGCTACAGATAGACTGATTCTTTTGAACAGCCAGTTAGCAGTAAACATCTGGGAATCTCTTCTGTTTTAACAAGTGTTCTTCATCTTGGATGCTAAGTGTATACTGTTCAAAGCCAACAAAAGTAGTCCCTACTTGACTTATTTCCTGAGTTTACATGCACAGTGATAAAATGGGCTCAATTTAAGTTTAATGGAACTTAGCTCATTGCACTCCGGCACTCCTGATGTGAATATAGTTTTTCTTCAATTCTTTGGGGGAATCCTCTGTAAACATAAATTGTTTCTATGTGCATTTGTATTCCACCTAGAACTTTTAATGTAACACACAATTAGGGAAACAATAAAATATATGCAATACATTTATTTTGCTTGAGGCATTTGTTTTTGTTTACGCAATATAATATACATTGCTTGATTCACCATCTTTTATGGTTATCTTCTGATTGTTATACCATGGGGCTAAAGATTCACAAGAAGCAAGAGGAAGCAACATTCTCCAGTGGGATGCATCAGTGGAATCAAGACAGAGAACTGATATTGGCATTCCAGAAACAGTGACTAGATTAATTTCCTTGTGGGAGACTTTCTGGCAGTGAGAACCATGTGTCCCCCATGCTGTGTAGAAGAGTGCTTCACTCAACTCTCATCCTGCTCTAAGTGTGCAAATCTGTGCTACCTAATGCAATCCCCTCTGCTGTAGCGACATATGTGAATTTGTTTCGGTCTCTTGCTTGGTTGTTTTTTTTTTCCATTAACGGTACAGTTCAATTTCTTCAGTGGTCTAGTCATGGAAAGTCTAGAAGCACCTTTTTTTCTTTCATAGACCCACACTAGATTCCTCCACAGATCACCTCAACAGAAGGAAAAAGGAAACCATAAAGGTAGGATTGTCATAAATCACAAAGAAAAACAGGAGTCAGAGCTGAAAAGAAGACAGTCACAGCTAAATAAAGAACCAGTTAATTTTGACGGGCAAGAGAAAAGCAGTGCTGGGAATTGTTTGATTATTATTTTTAGGGCAGCACACAGTTTCATACAGATAGTTTTTCCAAGACTACCTCTCTGCATATTAGGTGACTTCAAAGACCTGCTTAGCCTGGGCAGGCAAATCAGCTAATAATATGCAGAAATTATTGTTAGCACAGGTACTTCTGTCTACACAAAAAGTGAAATTTTGTTCAGACAGAAATACAGTGAGCTCTGAAAACAAACATATTGTGGCTGCATGTGTATGCTTGCCTGCTCACATAAAATAATTCTAAAAGGCAAGTAAAATTAGTGATGTTCAATATCAGAAAAGGACATAAACCAGATAGAGGAATACTTGTCATGACTGATACTTAATAGCATAGTGTCTTAGATCAGCTGCCAGATGAATGACTGTTGGCCTTGGGCAATGCAAAGGAAAGGGCAAATTTTATAAAGGCAAAGGAAAGCCTTTATAAAATTTACAGTCTTATTTAGCTAAAGTTATTTGTACCCATAACTGATCAATTCAGCCCAGGGTTTGGGACTATTCCTGTATTCCTTATTAGCGCAAAGCTCTTACACAATGTATTATCCCCAGTCTGTGCTTTCTGGAGTGTCACTGTCCAAATAATTCTGTCATATACTGGCAGATGATGATTTAGCCTAAATTACTCAAACTCTCATCACCTTTCAGTTGAATATGAAGCATTAAGTGCCTAGGAAACACTAACTGGTATAGAATATTACAGACTGTCCTTTTAGTAATACTGGCTACTGTAAACAACTCAAACCTGCATCCCAGTCTCTACAGTAAAGATAACAACCCATTAAATTTGCAAGAGTTCCATGACCCAAACCCAGTATATTAGCATTATCACCTAAAGCTCCAGGCTTCCTTTAATAAATTCCTTCTCCTGAAGCAATGGCACTCCCTAGGAAAAGCCTAACAATCGTCCGTGCAAGGGACAGGCGTTTTCTGTCTGATCTAACAGCATGCAATGCATTCCCCAGGAATGAAGAACTAGCTTGCTACCTTCTGCTCTGAAGTCATTTTCTCAGCATTTTTTTTTGTCTCTACCATAAACATGCAGCAACGTGAATCAATCACTGAAATGAACCCAAAACACAAAACTTCTTGTGCATCTGCCACTGTGGAAGAGGTGTGAGAACGAACATGTGGCAGATGTTACTTATGTTGCTTAATGCATTATTGGAAGGTGTTCAAATATTGGGGCGATAAGATATCATGTGGAATACAGGAGAAAAGAACAAAACAGATGCAGCAAAAAAAACTAAGAAAGTGCAATTGTCCTGCAAGCTTTCTGGGTTTATTTCCCCTTTCCTCACAGCAACATTTTCCCCAGCTTAATGATCTCAGTCTATTAACCTTATAAGAAACAAATGTGTTATCAGGAGGTCTTTTTTCCTCTTTTTCTGACCTTATCTAAACACAAAACTTTGAATGCCTTGCCTTTTTTTTTTCTTTTTTTTTTCCTAGGTTTGTGTGGAAATTTGTTCCCCTAATGTGGTGTTTAATGGAGCTATTTTACTGCTTCCTCTAATATGTTTATGGTTTGTTCTGATACGTAGATAAATTAATAGAACTGAGGGCCAAAGCTAACCTCCAGGTCACCTATCTAATCTGACTTCCTGCATATCATGAGCCACAAAGGTTATGTCTACATCTTACAAAGTAGCATGATGAAGAGATGCCTGAGCTAACTCCAGGATCATAAATATTTTTGTCACATCATTATGGCATTCCTCCTGGGATGATTAGCTCAGTTGGATCACTACATAACGTAGCTATACCACTGCAGGATACAAGCTAATATTTCTACATGAGACTCTAAGGACAACCCAGCTCAACATATTTCAACATGAGGCTGCTTGACTTATGTTGGCATCCCCTCAATTTCACTTAGTTTCTGATGCTTGAGACAAGCCAAAGATAATGCTGAATATATATGCTATTTTTTAACTAATCCTTGCACATAATTCATAATTTGTGTGTTTTGTAATATAATATTAGATATAAGTGAAAAATTAAGATAAGAAAGTCTATCTTAAGCATTCAGCTAGAAAAGTCCTGACATATTAGAAGACAAGATGATAAGCAGAACATGAAATTATTCCCATTGTTTAATATGCAGAGGCTTCTAAGAGGACTAGAGTCATGCAAAATTGTCCACTGTACAAAAGCACTATGTGACTCTACGTCTTCAGGATCTTGCTCTTTATTTGCTTCTTGAAAATAAAATGCAGAATGCTTCCACTGGCAGAAGTTACCCTTAAAGTTGTTTGGGATGTGTCCATGTTTCCTGTGGAGCCAGGAGATCCCTAATTTAATCATTACAGCATATATTCCCAAATAATGAATCTCAGTGTTCCCATTCCTGAGCAGCTTGAAGAAAATCTGGCAGCAATGTGACCTGCCTTTCATTACAGTCCCTATAGATTTTGTTCATATTCCTGGTATGTATTGAAACACGTTCATTTTCAGGTTAAGGTACTTCCAACAGATCAAGCTAAGAGCAAGAAAACAAGATAATACCCTGGTTTTCACAGGCTGGGGAACAAAGATAGTAAATTGTACACATTTTGCTAAATGATACATAATTTTAAACCTTTACTTGGTTGTCTTACTGAATGAACTTCATCTACTTAGTCCTTCTTAGTACCTTGCATGATTTAGTCCCTAGTGAGGTGGCTTTTTCTGGCTACTTCACAACTTTAGGGTGAATGTATAGTGGGCTAAAAACATATGGTTCATGTTTCAATGGAAACACTTCTTTTTCTATATACAGCCTAGCAGGGTGAATGTTGGCTTTTACTATGCAGATGCAGAAATGCACTATTGTTCTGATTTTGACCTATGCTTCCCCTATCATCCTCTTGAGTTCAGGATCATCTATAACTTTCACACTGAAAAGCAGTGATATGATATGTAAGAAGTCACTCCACTTTTCATCAGATTCCACTTAAGGCAATATCCATCTTCCCATTGGTAGCCCTACCATGCAGGGTAATAAAAGGGATTTATGAGCCACCAAACAGTTACAAATGTATGTGTAAGAATCCGCAAATGAATCACAAGCATGAGTCGGGAGTAACTGGAGTTTGAGAGTGGTTTTAAATGCAGCAGTCTCTTTGGCTCTTTATACACAACAAATGTACATGATCGCTACATAGAAAATAAATTTGTTTTCAAAAAGTAAACAAAATCTCTGTAAATAGGAAATGATAACAAAAGAAGCAACTGTGGAACTGATGACTGCATTCTTCAGTTGCTTCTGTTGCCTCTAACTTGCCATTTGCTTTCTGACTTTCAGTAACTGCCCTTTTTTGACAGTTGAAATTGTATGCTAAATACCTGTTCTCCTTCCAACTAACCATCAGCCCAAGGATCTCACAATTGACTGGGACTTGAACACGCTTACTTCTATTTCTGTAGCAAGATAAAGTGGAGAAGTCCTCCTGCTGTCTTTGAGACATGTATTGGCGCAACTCAGTTTTCATCCCCCCTCAGCATGAAGCCGTGTGACCAGTGGTCATTTTCATAAACAGGTGCATTTAAAACAAAATACATTTTCTGACATAATACATAGGAAATAGTATGTTCTGAATCTTTTTTTTTATTTTAATACGGCATCAGAGTTCCTTAATTCTCTATTGGAGTTTAAANAAAAAAAAAAAAAAAAAAAGAAAGTGACTGACACTGAAGTGTATGAACAAACAGGGGAAAATATACAGACACTGACTCAGATATCCCCTATGAGCTTACAATGGGATCAAAGATATTTTATGTAGTTAAAGGCCAACAACATGGAGTAAGAAAAACAGGGAGAAAAAGAAGGTGATTTTTGCTCACTTTTTTCATCATAACAATATTAGTTGTAACTAAAGTATAAAAACTCAGGGCTATGTGACCTTTAGTTTGGTTTCTTTACTCGACTGCTTTACTTCTAGAAACATAGGAACATAACTTCAGAATTTTAGATTTCTTTAGCTGTGTTCATTCAACTTAAAGCACTGCCCGTTTTTTGAAGCCTTGCTTTAAAGAAAAATTCAGCGCCTGTGCAAGCAACCGCAATGCTACGGACAACTATAACTTTTGTTGTTCACTTAAGCTCAGCGTTTCTGCCATGAACCAGGCTCTGTCGACACAGCCTGTGGTACTATGCTCTCGTTTTTCAAGCCATCAAGACCTAGTCTCTCTTTAGGAACAAAATTTGAATGTGAATCAGTCTGCTTCCCCTCTTCTCCTCATAACAGAGTTTCCCTGACTGGAAAATTAGTTAGGCTTGATTACCAAAAGAGGTAAAACACAAGATAAAAAATAGATTGAATGGATATTCGAAGTGCTTTGGCTTGCATGTGATCTTGAGTCCTAAGTTTGAGCATAGACAGATACACTCCTCTGGACACAAATGCGTACACAATGAAAAGATGGTTTCTGTTGCAAAGATGTAACGCTGTTTTATACTAGTTGGATTTGGCTGCAAGTGTTTACTTCCAGCATGTGTTTTTTTATTTACTACAATTAATTAGATGGGTTTGGTTTTTTTTTTAATATTAGCTGTATATAATTGAACTTCTAGTTAACAGTTTTAATGTTCTAAGTTTGGAAGCTGTACACCCTTGTAATTGGTGACATTTTCTATAAACATTTATACTGTTGATAGAAAATCTCACATTCTGCAGGACACTATGAAGTATGCAGTGAAAATAAAGAGATGGCCCATTTCAAACAAACAGAGGAAAGTCAAGGCAGCAGATATTTAGTGCCTCGGTCCATCTGCCATTTGAAGACAGAGAATGTCTGTTTCTTGTCAGCTCGTAATAGGAAGCAAAGCAGGATGTAGGGGCTGCTGCAGTATGGACAAAAAGGGCACACCAAACATCATTCATGTCAAGCCCATTGTTTGATCCATGCTGCTTTATCCTTTACATCTTTGCATATCCATATCATTTAGGTTTTGTCTACATGAACATGACATCCAGCTCTTGAGCTCACAGTCAGTTTTCAAGAACTTCTAATTTACATCCTGATCATGCAGCTAGTTATCCTTTAAGCTTATTCATACAACTAATAACAGTTATAAAGCTGTTAATAACTTTAGTTCATGTGCTTAGTTAGTCTATGTTGTCTCCATAAAGCAACAGGAAAAATATCTTCCATAAAGTATTCCAAAGCTTTCAGAAACATTATTTCTTAAGAATTTTTGACTTTGCATTCTTTAGTTTCTTCTTTGGCTAATAAGATGAGGGGAAAATACCCATTAAGAGATGTACAGCTAGAGAAAACCTAAAACTAGAGAAAACACTAAAAGTGTCAGCATTTTCTCTGAGAGCAAAGTTGGGAATTTGGGTCCCTTTAATAGTTTGTGAGGAAAACAAGGCAAAAAATGCTCATGGTATAAGTTTGTTTGTATAAAATTGGCTACCAGTAGCGCTTTCCATGCTACTAGTATGTGAGACTTTCTTGCTTAGGATTTGAATTCAGGTTGATTTTTATACTCCTCCCAGGTAACAAGTAGTACAAGGACTCTGAATTTGAGCACTGGTGCAGTATTCCTGTGAAGCTGGAGCTAAAATTTGGCAGTCAAATTTTCCGTATGTGGAGATGTTTGCTTTTCAATGCAAGGTGGTATTTGCTTGTCAATGCAAGTTGTGTAACATACCTTTCAGAATATAGGAGTGATGCAGCTCTGAAGACAGACACACAGTGCATAGCCAGTACTAAGTACTATAAGTACCTATTTCACTGAAGCAGGGCTGTGCCCATTGAAGGAATGATCAACTATAGTAAAACAAACAAAGAAAAATAAAATCCCATAAGCCACTTCCATTTCATCCTTGCAGTATACCGAAAGGAAAACTACACTTCTGTTTTGTCTTTCCTCTATGTAATCTATCTCATAGTACTCATCCGCACATTAGGACTTGCAACACAAGTTGCAAATGTTACCTTCACTCCCATAAGAGAGTTGACCTACCACTAGGTTATGTATGTATGAACGAACAGGGAGCCCAAACGCTTGCTTGTCTTCACTTTCCAGCAATGAGCCCACTCAGCATTACCTCTGCATACCTTGCTTCCTTGACACCTTTAGATCATTGCACGCTTAACAAAACTGTCACTGTAGAGTACGTTATAGTGAACATAATCTCATCCCAGACTGGATGGACAGCTTACATTGGAGGCAGGGAGTAACAGGAAAAAGAATCTCCTCAGATCCAGGCCTCTAAACATTGACCTCTGAGACACAGTCAGGAGACAGCCCTGTACTGTTCAACTTGTTTAGGTAATCATTCAGCATTATAGCAAGCACTTGTTCAGCTGAATCAAAGTTCAATTTACTTTCTCAAGAAGCTACTCAGGTTTAGTTTATGAGTTTATCCAAATATTGTTAATAGGAAATATTCTTGGCTTAACAATCCTCTCCATGACCAGAAGGGTGCATTGTCTGCACAGAGTTAATTACTGCAAAACTTGAGACTACGAAGACACGTACCATGTACCATGGGTGTAGTCTAGCTAAGTATTTCAATGTTGAAATAGTGGCATAAGAAAGGCATCTTTTGACTGCCTATTGTAACAGTGCATACCCTCATGTGGAAAGCATTTTTACACCCTATTCATCAAACAGAAAAGCCTCCATAGACACAGTACAATTGTAAACAGAAAGATTTTAAGAACCTCACACAAGAAATCTGACTGTAAAAGTTTATGGTACTGCTGAAACTCCTGTTGATGCCATGTTGGCAACCGGTTGACTTCCTCAGCATCTGGTGCTACTACACTTGGTCAGATCAGTGGTGACTGGATACCAGTACACTAAGAATGGGAAGCTTGCTCTCAGGATGAAAGTCAAGAAGATTTAGGGCAACAGAGCTTAGAACAGACACCCCAGAATTAAAAAAAAACAACACTGACTGCAGGCGATGTCCGGCAGCTAACTCTGCTGAAAGGAAATGAAGCAAATAGGAACATTTAATGCAGAAAGCTTGTAACTTCAAAGGTAAGAGAGGGGAAATTTCATGACACACTGTCTGAAGAACAATTTCCCTGTGAATGCTGACAAGACCCATAATTAGTTGCTTATATGTTGTCAGAGGCATACACAAAATTCATATTCTGTAACTAAACCAACTAAAAGATTTTGTAGAATTCAAAGAAGCAATACATAGGATTGCTTCAAAGACAAACTGAACAGTGATCCAATGTAATTTCCAGTCCAACTATTATTTTTGTTTAATTCATATGTTAGACCCAACTGATATCCAGTGCAAGGTTGCTGTTCATTTTCCTTCAAAAATGATTTCTCAGGATTTTAGCACAGCTGTTCAAACTATAGTTTCTTCTCAGAAACCAAATATAAAAAGGAAATTGATCTAGAAATGCTGAAACTCTACCATATGCTATGGTTATATTGACAAAACTTCAACTGCCACTGAAAAGGTCTATTTTTCAAGGATTCACGAACACGCCATGAATATCTACAGTTCAGAAAATAGCCAACTATTCTGGGACATTACATGGTTTGTTGACTGCCCCAATAACATTCAGCTGAACTGCTGGTTAAAATGATTTCCAGGAGTACAATTCATATTTAAAGATTTTCTGCAGGCAAAAAAAATAAAGTCCTACAAAAATAAAATCCTTTTTCATCATTCAACTTAAACCAGATATTTTGTCTTGTGTTGATACAACTTGTTGATACAAATACTTTTTATGACACTTGTCCAATTGTTCCTAAGATAGTTTCTTCTATCCAAGCTGGCATAAATCTGTGCTGTCTACTCGGTAGTAAGAATTACACAACAGAGCCATATTTGAAGTAATAAACCCTGGGAAAAACAATTCTTATGCATATTAGAAGGCGTATCAGTGGAATTTAGCACTAATTTAATTAGTTAAAATTTCATTAAATCTGGTGTAATGAGATTGTTGTAGAGTGGATGGCTAAATTCATGTTTTGCTAATTTGGCACAAAATACTAGTGTCTGGACAATATTAGGCACAGTACTAGGAAGGCTGGCTGAGGAGTTGTTTCATCACTCAGACCTGAGTGAGTTTGGGGCATAGCCATATCTTTATTTTATAGAGTTCGTGGCATAACATGAGTCTTGGCTGTATAAAGGCTTACATCATGTTTCTGAATCATAGCTGGGGTCTAGTTAAGTGTAGAATATTGGCATTTTGATGGGTCACCAGCTGTTCATGGCAAGGAGGTTGGTGCAGCTCGATTCCCTACACATTAGCACCATCCTACATGGGCTGTCATCTTGACCCCTTCTTCTCCCTTGTATATGCCTGAACTGAATACATTCAGAAAGCAACCTTTATAAATTAGGAAAATTGCACATCCATATGAAGGCTAATATTTGAAACAGGACAGAATGTGACTGTACTTTACATTAAATCCACTATGGAACAAAGTAGTTAATGCATTTCTGCTTATGCCTCTGTTTCTTGCATCTTCCAACAGAAATTGGAAACTTTTGTTCCACCAGAAGTGCTACAAACATATATGAAATTACCTTTGCCATCTCTAGACAGCTGATCATTTTTACAGACACTGCATCAGCTCCTCAGCACGTGAAAGGTAAAAGATACTCAGACTTTAAACATTTGAATGTAACTTAGGTTAAGTTAAGCAGCAGGTCAGATATCCCACAAGGCCAATCTAGAATTTCTAATTATTTTCCAATTACATTTATCATTTCCTTCTGGAATGTGAAATGGAATGAAGTGGAGTAGGTCAACAGTCAACCTATTATTTCTTGAGAAAGACCAATTCCTTGTCATCCAACCCAAGCATTAGAAAGAGTAGTTGAATGCACATTTTAAATTATTTCAATACCCTTCTGTTTAGATTTATTTTATTTTTCATTGCTTCGTTTGTGAAACCGAGGCTCCTAGGACCTTGGTTTCCTCTCCTATATTCCTTTAAAGCTCTATATGCTTTCAAAGTAATACATATGTCTGGTATAAACAGATGTACCTATAACTTGCTGCAAACAAGATTGTAGAGTGTACCTTCTTACAGAAAGTCAGGTTTTGCTTGGGGAAGTGTCCAATCACTATAAATAGACTCTTCAATGAAATGGAATACTTCAGAACATTACTATGTTGCTGCAAAAAGCCCCATGGATCATTTTCTCTTTTAGTTTAAGCCAAAATGATTTGGAACAAACAAAAAAAACCTGCAATAAGCCATTCTTAAGCCAAGCCATTCACAGAGGTTTGGATTTAGACAAATTTGAGAGTAGAGAGGAAATGCTGAGACAACTAGTACAAGTTTTCTTAGAAAGTAATCTCTGAGAAGCTTTGATTTATTTGGGTTAGAGTACATGGTACACAATTGCTCATTGTTTAGATTACAGGGAGGAAGTAACCTCTTAATGTGTTGCAAACTTTGAGTATAGGAAAAAATTAAGACTAGGCAAGTGTTGAAACCTGGTTGAACAAAGGCTACGTAGCAGAGAAAGGAGTTTCTCTGCTGTTTCCCCATTACTTTTAACTTTGCCGTAAGTAATGTAGGGTCTCTGAGGGACAGAATGGTTTCTTCTTCTGAGACTCTTCACCAACTTTTTCTCCAACAGAAATGTTTTTTATACAAAGTCAAATGCAATTCTTATTCATATAGCTTTGGCAAAAGCAAACAACAAATACTTAGCTAACAGATCCCATACCACTTTTAATGTATATTTTATATGCATATGTGTGTGTACACATGCACACATATTTGTACAGATTTCAGGGAAATTATTAGTTCCTGGGTCTAACACAACCCTGGTACATATCCACAGAAATATTTCAGATCAGACATGGACTTAGCCCTCTAAATACACTACATTTAAGATGTTAGAAAGAGTCTATTCTAAGTTTAGGACACATTTCTTTGCTTGCCATGGCTACTGCATAAACCTAAGTAGAGCATCTCCAAAATAGGAATAGAAGAGAACACTGTTTGCAGCTTTGCTAACCCAGGGCTGTAGACAAGTTTGTTTGGGAAGATGAACATTGTTAACTGAGCGATAACTGTTGGATACTAATAAAAACAGTTGTCAACTTGATGTGAGTCAGCTTGGGCAAAAGACAAGTGCCAGAAGAATCTTACGATATAAAATTTTGACTGCTTTCTGTTTTTTCCCACATAGTTTCACAAGCTGGCACAACAAGGAATCAAGATGCCACGTTCCAGTGGGAAAATAGTTACCATTCAGTTAATAATTCAGAAGCCACATAAAACTTTAGGATGGTTCATAATACTAATATATGCACCAAACATCACAAAGGTCTTGTCTAAACAAGGACTCTTAGGAAATATAGGATAAATCAATTGCAGTTACTAATTTAATGTGCAAGTACATTAAGCTCTTGTTCCCTTTAGACTGTCAGATTCAGGGGCACAGTGGTTTTATTTCAGTTTAAGCTAATCCTATATAAAAAGAATTAAAGCTCCTTTACTTCCTTAAGAGGTCACAACTAATGGGTAAATCCATTTCTATTCTGTGCATTAGCTCTGGTTGATTCCTCCTAACTTTTCTTTTTCCTGCATAGACTAGCCTGAGCATAATTTTTGGCCCTCTAATCGGGTACATGGTTCAGGTACCTGATCACTATGTTGATTTCCAGGCATACCTGTAAGGTATGTAGGTTAAAAGAGTCCAGAAAAAAACAGAATTTTCTAGGAAAGCTCACTATAGAGTTTGTCCTCCACAAGATCTCTTTTCCATTCCTGCAGCACTGGGATCAAATGTAACAATGTGAACTGTAAGAGGATACAAATCTTAGGCCTGCTTAAAATAACAGCAAAATAGGTATCTGTCAGCAATATGTTTTGCATTACATTGGACAGAACATAAAACCAGGAAAACAACGTAAATCACTGTATAACATAAGAAGCATTGTAACAGTGCTATAATTTATGTCTGTTTTTCACAGCACTTGATTTCATTCCTGCTAGCCTTCATTTTGTGTTTGCTATGGTTCACATTCTGCTTCGGAAACACCTTGCTAATTTTAATATTAATATTAATTTAATATTAATATTAGCAATTAACCCCAGAGAGAGAAATGGCAGCTAGATGCGTAAGAGAGGAGCTAAAGGTTGGCAACAACAAGGTGAGACAGAGGAGAAAAAGAGAAATGCCAATGGATACAGATACGAAAGGTTAATCTCTTTTGTTTCTCCCCAAGTGAAGGAGAGAAAACAAGGAGAGCGATGAGGAAAGAAACACAACTAGAGTCATGGAGAGGGCAGAACATACTAATTTTGTTAAGCCTGCATGTTAGAACTGCACCCGTAGTTCAAGAATATTAAGCTGGGTCTATCAAGAGAGTGAAGCACAAACAGCAAGCCTACCAAAACACAGTCTAGTTTAAAAGCAGGAACATTTTTTTCAGGGACAATTTTTCTTGCAGTTTCAATCCACTTGCCTTTGGGTTTTCTGTTTCCATCCATCTTCTATTAGTGCTTGGAGACAGGACTGCAATAGAATCACAAAATATAGATTTTTCTCTGAAAAATAATATGGCATTTTGTTCTGGAGTTATGCATGGAGCAGGAAAAAAACAGGAATGAATGAATTAAATGACCAAATATCTAGAGCAGACATTTCATTTGCAGTTTCGTCACACAAAAGTCACTTCCAATCATGGACACTAAAGATATGGTTCTTTTCTAACACTCTCCAAGATATACCTCATATCTATATACGAATTACTGCTAGTGATTCTTTTAGTAACTGGAAATTAGCATTTCCTTACACATTGTTAGTTTCATTCAGACAAGTAACTTTTCACCCTTTTTATAAGTTTAATATGCAGCTAAACTTAAACTGTCCTGGTTTTATCTAAGGACGCAGCTTGATCTTACAACTAAACTGATTTAACCACAAACTGCTGTCAGAAGCAGCAATCTTGCTTCCTCTTTTCTCCCACCAGCTATTTATTCCCACCCCTCCGCCCCCCTTTTCATAGAATCATAGAATTGTTAAGGCTGGAAGGGACGCTTAAGATCGTTTGTTTTCACTGGAGAGAAAAATATTTTCTTTCTCTTCCTTCTTTTTTCCTTTCTTTTTCTTCTTCTTTCTCTTTTTCTTTCTCTCTCTTTCTTATTTCCTCTCTTTCCTTCTCTCTCTTCCTCCTTCCCTCCCCTCCCTCCCTCTCCTCCTCTTCCCCTTCCTCTTCCTTTTCCTTTTCCTTCTTCCCTTCCTTTGCTCCTTCTTTCCTTCCTCCCCTCTTCCTCTTCGCGTCTCCCTTTCTCTCTTCTGCCCGGACGACCCCGGCGGGGCTGGGCTGGGGTCCAGCGGCGGTGCGGGAGGAGAGGCGGGAGGGAGGGGAGCGGGGGAAGGACGGTGGGGGTCCCGCGGCGGCCGCCCCCCCGGGGGGCGCGGGGCTCGCTGTCGCGGCTGCCGGCAGGGGGAGCGCACAGCGCTGCTTCCCGGGGGACGCGCACTGAAACCTCCTCGCCCGAGCCCGGCGATGGACGGGCGCACGTAGCGAGGACAGGACTGCACGTAGAAGTCCTTTCCCATCTATTACAACATCTTTGATTTAAAGCAAGAGGTGGCTTAAACTGAGTAACAGTTTTCCCCTTGTCCTTATAGCAGGTTCCATGCTAGTCGATTAGAGTAATCACTATTTATTTAACCATTTGGTCAGAATTCAAATCTGGGATGCGCCGCAAACACGCATGAAACCACTTCTAAAGAACAAGGAGGTACCAGAGTAACAGCTTTGGGAGAGCCAAAAGTGGCCTTGCAGCTCTTACAATTTCCATAAAGCAAGTAAATTTATGTAAGAAAATACTAGCTAGCTAACACGAATAAAGCAACGTGCACTCAAAAGTCAGGAAAGCCAAATGCTAAGCTTTAACTTCCTCAGTTTTAACTCTTCACATTGTATATCCTGTAGTTTTTATAGCAGACCATAAATAAAAAAATGATACATTAAGCTTTCCATTTAATAAGGAATAGAAAATAACACATGTGTACAACTTGGCCAAGTAAACACTGTGGAAACAGTCTTAAATTTTAGTGTTTCCTGAGTCTGGATCGAGGATGTTTTAGACCCACATCTGGATCAAATGATGTGACTTGAGTCCTTCTCAGATATGAAACTATGGCATAAGATATTTTCTTATACTAGTATAACTCAGGTCCAACGGTTTGGTGGGGGGTTTTTTTTCCAAATTTTAATGTATTTATATTGAAAAGCAAAATTTATATATTTTACCATCAAAGTAATTAATTTGGAAAAGTTGCAATGCACTGGAAAAGGAGTGAAAAGGTTAAGAAAAAACATCCTGTAGTGAGATAAATTGTTCTTCTTGAGACACCCACATATAAACAAGAGAGTGTGCAGTTAATTGGAGCTGATAATGATCTGTCTTGCATGAAATTACACCAGAACTACTACATCAGTTGCAAGTGAATTGTTGCTGATTTACATAAGCATGAGCGCAATTAAACAAGACCTTTGGTTACATTTAAAACACAAGATCATATTTTCCAAGAGCCTACCTTTTTGACATAATCATTTGCTCTGCCTTCATGGTACTTATAGCAGAAAACTCCCACAGTGAACTCCAGTTCTCCTTTATTTGTATAAAATAACATTATCTTTTTTGAAGGCTCAGCTGGAGTCTCTGGAATGTGCACCCCTTGCTTGTTTTAGAGCTCTAACTTTGAAAGTGTCTACAGTTAAATTTAAAGGGTAATATGGGTGCAGAAGAGCATATAGTACAGATAAGTAGAGCATATTTTTGAGACACATGATAACATAAGAAAAATCAAGATGCATCTGGTGTACTGTAAGTACACTGTAAAGTATCCTATGCAGGTAACAGTCTTCAACAGCTGCAGAATCCCTGAAAAAGCGTCAGACTCAGTTTTGAACTGTGAGACACTCAGAGTAGGCATGGTTATGGTGATGGCCTCAGATGTGTTATCATGCCCACCTTGGCACGTCATACTTTCCTCAGAGAGTCGAACTGAAGAGGATTAGAGAGAAATGTATCTTTCAGCTTCCCAGTCCTTTCCCACCTGGACTCCAGATGGCCTCCAGGGGCCTCACGGGTGTTTCAAGCTACACCAGCTTCACTTATACCACAATGTCCAGTGGATCATGTAGGGAACCATGTATACAGATTCAGCCATTCCGTCTGCCAGACTTATTAGCTATTTCTGCTCTAAGATATTGGGTGAACAAGGGGTATCTTCCACAGCACCTGCAGGTCATCTCCATTAGAACATGGGGTTTGATTCACAACAGCCTAAGGACTCTCCAGTTCCTGAGTATGTGCCTTTAATTTGAGGCATTTGCTCTAACATGCAGTCACTCAGATCTTTGCTCAGATGTTTTGTCTGAAGGCATTCCTCCAGTCTTGGTACTGGCACTGGTACAGTTTAACATCTTCGTTGGTGACATGGATAACGGGATTGAGTGCACCCTCAGCAAGTCTGCTGATGACACCAAGCTGTATAGAGTGGTCAACACGCTGGAGGGAACTGATGCCATCCAGAGGGACCTGGACAGATTTGAGAAGTGGGCCTGTGCAAACCTCATGAAAGTCAATAAGGCCAAGGGCATGGTCCTGCACATGGGCTGAGGCAACCCCATGCACAAATACAGGCTGGGCAGAGAATGGATTGAGAGCAGCCCTGAGGAGAAGGATTTGGGGGTACTGATGGATGAAAAGCTGTATATGAGCCCGCAATGTGTGCTTATAGCCCAGAAAGCCAACTGTATCCTGAGCTGCAACAAAAGAAGCGCGGCCAGCAGGTCGAGGGAGGTGATTCTGCCCCTCTACT
>RSEF01000031.1:14642626-14685159 GCA_003993805.1 Himantopus leucocephalus
GCTTTAAACTGGAAGACGGTAGATTTAGATTAGATATTAGGAATAAATTCTTCACTCTGAGTATGGTAAGGCACTGGAACAAGGTGCCCAGGGAAGTTGTGAAGGCCTTATCCCTGGAAGTGTTCAAGGCCAGGTTGGATGGGGCTTTGAGCAACCTGGTCTAGTGGGAGGTGTCCCTGCACATGGCAAGATGATCCTTAAGGTCCCTTCCAACTCTAACCATTCCGTGATTCTATGATTCTAATGCCCAAGGACGTTTCCATATATACATGGCCCACGTTTAAAAACAAAGGCTTTACTCCTACTGACCCAGAATTGAAGAGCACCAGGCAGTTCCAGTTGTCTGGTTGACTGGGAGTTTGGAGATGTTAATGCTTCTGTCTCTGAAATTCTTGAATTATAATTCTGATGACTTATGTTTCTAAAAGTGATTTGTTTGAGGTAGCTATGAACATCAGAGATTGTAGCAAGCTATGAAATATTCACCACTGAAGTTCACTTGGAGCTTTAACTGGTTCTGGAAAAAAAAACAGTTGCAAGTGTCCTAGTAAAAATAGTTATTTCTTTGACATATTTTACCACCTCTCACTCTGTCAAAGCTCAGAGCACCAAGGGATTTGTCTACAACATGGGTGGGTTCTAAGCCCAGAGGTACTTTTCTGAAAGGAGCACCAAGTGCTCACAGCCTCTCCAGGTCAAAAGCCTGCAAACAAGTTCCCAAATACCAGGATGTCTTATTATAACTCTACATGCACTCAGAAGACATGGTCTGCTGAAAACAGGACTCAGGCACAACAGAGTGCTCAGCATTGATGCACATTTTTCCAGCTGCCACAAGGAAAAATCCCTGCAAAAGACCTGAACAATGCAACTGTGCACACAGGCACTCAAAAAACACAAATTTTGCCCCACGACAAGAAAAGGACCCCAAAGACCTCTAGGGAACTGCTATGTTTTATGTAAAAATGAGGAACATCTTGTATTCTTTTTCTCTCCATACTGATTTCTGTTCTAACAAATATTCCCAGAAATTACTTCTTTCTCTGATCACCACAAAAACGAAAAGGCCTTTGGAAAACCTGTCAGCTTGTTGTCCTTTTGCATTTTTCAGAGCAACACATCATTCTGATACAAATCAAAACTTCATTATCATTTCATATAAATTCTCTCTGCAGCTATTTTCAGGTGGTTTTATTCCTAAATTATTGAGCCATGTAAAATACACCTGTGGGCATGCCTGCCAGAGTCCTTGTAACTCAGTGGATAAGCACTGGTAACACACACTGAAGTTTCCTAAGCGTGGCTTTGGCAGATCAGAAGTGCTGAGATTTTAAACAAGATTTCATAGTGTTATGGTGAAGAAACTATTTGTCCGGTGGATTTACTATACTGTATGCTTCCTGCATATATTTTTATTTTCCTACATGTTCTGGCAAGGTTCCCAAAATATTAAACTCATAAGAAACACTAAAATACTTCTAAATGTGCAAATATTTTTTTTATTCCTTTTTTAAAGCACAACACTCGAAAGCATAGGGTAAGTTCCAATTAGAGTTTCCTGCTGTTAATAGCTGATACAGCGTGACTTTGTTCCAAAGAAGGGAAGACAATCATCAGGGAAGAGACTCAGACCATGCAGACCTTTACACCTTGAAGAGGTTTTTGCAAGAGCTCATTGAAACCAGTGATGTGTGGTGCATGTTAGGTGGTGTTGGTCTGAAGAGGGGTTTTCCCACTCTGCCTGGGTATTTGCAACACCTCCTCTTACCTGTATGAAAATTATTTGTTCTCAAGCCTGTGAGGGCTTAGCCCCGGGCATGTGCCTTGCAGCATGGTGCCCAGATGGGGCTGAGAAGAGGTGGCTGAGGAGTTCAAGGGTGAGCCTGCAGAAAGCCCAGAGGTTTCTCCACGGTTGCCATGAGGCAGCCAGCTGAAGGCGCTGAAGTTCACTGCAGATTCCCACAAAAAAAAAAAAAAATTAATGGCCAACTTCACTATGATCAATTTCAAACCAATCATTTAGCTAACTGGGCAACGTTCAAGTAATGTCTGAGCTGCATTACACGTTTCACTTGCTGTAAGTAAATGATAGTTTTAGCTGCAATTAAAAAGCAATGAGTATACTAGTGTGTAGCAACACAAGATTTATGTAAAATGTGATGGAGAAGGACAACACAGTTTTTGGTAGCCAAAATGAGCAACAGAGTAAAACTACATCAAAGAATTTCAGATTATACATTAGTAAGTGCTTTCTGAGAGTATGGACACTAACAGAACATATTTCCTGGAGGCTCCAATACCAACTTGCAAGAGCAGATGGGACAGACACCTCTAGGAAGGACACACATCCTTCCTGGGGTGGTGAGCTGAGGTCTTTCCTCTCCTGCCAACGCTGCTTTCTCTAGCTGGACATGAATCTCTACAAACACCACGCAGCAGACCTATGGCTACCCAACCTTGTTTGCCAGGTTGTACACTCTACTACAAATTCTATTTTTATGGGGTCTTTTCCTATTATTTTTAATATATACTTACAATGTTCTCTGCAGTGTTACTACAGCAGAGGCAGTAATCAGCGTAAAACAGACACGCCCAACTCAATTCTTTCAACTAGTTAGCTGTGGTATGAGTCGTTGTCTAACTACTCAGCATGGCCTGGTTTGCCTTGCTCCTCCAGTGGGTTAAGTCTATTCAGAACAGACATATAGGAAGAATCTGTATTTTATTCCCCTTTGAAAACTGATTGGGAACCATTAACATCTACTTATCATGGCTTTCTGTATGACAGTAATGAGGCTGCCTTCTTTGAAATGTTTTCTAAAAAGTCTTGAAAAGTTAAAACTGGCTTGTTCAGCAAAACAGCAAGTGGAAGGCAGAAGGAAAGGGAGTATTTTAAATATACAATTGCTTCAGGGCTCCCTAGTGCCAGTGTTTTGGAAACATATTCTGCATTAGTCTCTCTCTCCAATAAAAATTGGTGAGAGTCCAAAACTCCAATCTTTTGTTTTTGAAAATATGCCTTTGTTAGACCATTTTATGTAATAAAAAGTTTAAACATTTATTAATAAAGAAGTGTCTCCTTTTTTTTTTTTTTCTCACAGACACAGGGGATCTTAAGGCCCCAGTTTCACACTCAGTTTTCCATCAGTAGATTTTTGCATCTACCCCAGGAATAAAAATAACAATAGAAACAGAAAAACGTTACCGGAATGGGGTCTTGCAGAGAAGCTGTCAATTCTAATGACCAGTTTTTGGTGGGCTCCAGATAGGACACAAATAACATATAGAGTGTAACTAGAGTACCGAACGTGAAATACAGGACAATGTTAAGTAAGGAAATTAAAATTATGCTTCCTGCAGTAAATTAATCTGTGCTGGAGATAGAGACTCGCTGATGCTTTTGGAGTTGGTCCATATATGTAAGGTTTAGCACAAAGAGTGGAAGAAGAAACACGCAGCTGGGGATAGAAGGAGAAGGAGGAAAGTGCTAAATTGTTTCAGCCACAGCCTTAGAGTAAAGGCTCTGAATTTCAGGAGTCAGGGAAGCAGGCGTGAGCTAGAACATCACAAAGTCCTTTCTCTAGGGTCAGTCCAGCAAAGCCTCACTGACACTGTCATAGATACACTTCACAGTTAGAAAAAGACAGGTTAGTAAGAGCCCCTGACTGTGGCTAGGGGCAATAGTTTTTTTCATTATCAGCTTTTACCTGTTTTGGATGGTATTTGGAACGATTTCTCAATTTTATTTCAATCACTCTCTTACAGCAGCCCAGAAAATGCAGAAAAGCCTAGCAATGTCAGGCAGGGTGAGATGAAGTGGAAATTTTCCATTCCTGTAATCACAAGGGAGCTGGAATCAGATACTCAAAAATGTTTATAATCTTTAGGCAGTTAGTATTTAATTCATCTAGAAAAGGGTTGGTAACTCCGCTGTAAATACAATTTTTTAATGGGAGGATTTGTCCCCTCCCTTTTGAATCTGAACGGAAAAGTGATAAATCTTCTTTAGGTTTCCTTTGGCTAAGATGCTAACATGGGATGCTTCATCACATTTTAAACAATGAACATGTGAAAACAAAGAATTAGGGCAGTTTCAAGTTTGCATCCCAAGAAACATAGCTTTTATCACTGAGCAAAACATATAATGTAAAATAATGCAATTGGTTATCCTGGACATACTGTAAATATTCATAATATAACTTTTTCTGCCAGTTTCTGCCAGAATTCCTTCTCAAATTGTTACTTTGAAAAAAAATGTTTTGCCTTTAAAGCTCCTCCTATACCAAGTTCTCTTAGAATCATATCATAACCCATTTTTACAACACAAATCCCTAGAGAAAGCAAGAGGAAATTTCCAAAGCTCTTTATTTCAACAGAGTTGGCTCATCATAAGCAATTGTCTCAAGTACAATTATTTGACTTATCTGAAGACCAGAACCTTAGTAAACAGGAAAAACTGATATAATAAAGTTTATATTAAAATATGTTGTTTGCAGAATTATGGCCTATTGCTAAACCTGGCATATCTTGTAACCATTGGATGATTACCCAAGAGAACTTGGTCATTAACCTGAATTTTTCTGCGCTCACTTTTTCATTGGTTTATGCCAAAGCCCTGAATCGAACTCTAACTGAACACGTAGGAATGCCTGTCGAGGAACAGATTAATCATTTTAACTTCTGCTTAATACACTGTCCAAAACAGTTGTGACTGTGAAGGCAAATAAAACTGCCCAAACCAATATCAGATTCACCACAGGGTTCATCATTCCTGGCCGGTGACCCAGAGTGTCTGCCAGCAAAATAATCACTCATTTGTTGAACCCCTTAACAAAGCAGGAGTTTTCAGTCCGTATTCTCACATTATGTTTTGCGTAAAAGACAAAGACACGTATTGCTGCGTTGGCTGGCCTTGGTAGATGAGCAATACAAAGTTAGATCAGGAGTCCCTAAAGAGCAGAAGTAGAACCGACAACAAATAAGAAGGGTATCATTTAGCTTTTTCAGAGTAGATTTAAGAAAATTCATTTTAAATGTGGTTGCAGGAACACACATTCGTTTCTGGAAAGGCTCTTTCCTGTAATTTATGAGCTACAGCTCCTCAGGGGCTGAACACAGCCTGTGGTGCATGAGCTGTATTTGCAGCACAAGCTGTTCCTCAGAGAAGGCTGCAGCATGCCCTGTCCCCCTCAGGAAGTGGGGAGAAGGACACCAATACCATCTCAGCTTTCTTTCTGAGCTACAGATCATTGCCAGTCATCATCTTTGGCAGTCACCCTGCTGAAGAGGAGTCATCTACGTGTTTCTTCCATGAGCAAGCATCAGGTGAGCAATTGCAGCCCTTCTTTTCTAATCTGTCGTGCCAATGCTGTGATCTATGTGTTTGGTGTGATTAGTGCAGTCATGTTTATCAATATCTTACTGATTTCTGTTACAAAATATAATGTTATATGCATTTTACAAAACAATATCAAAAATTCTAAAATTATCATTATGAAAATTATATACAATATATTCATTTGGTAATTATTTATTTAGAAGGTGAACAAATATGTGCTTTCCCAAGGTAGGTATTCTGAAGAATATACGGTTAATTTCAGAGAGCTGACTAGTTAGAAGAGGCCTAGCTGAAAAATAAAATTACTGAAAAGAAAATTGGTTCTGTTTTACCTCAAATCAGGACAACAGAAGGTCCTTCCAACAGGACTAGGAATTCCTACTTACAATATGATCCTTCCTGGAAAAGTTTGTACTAGGTAGAACCTCATTTTTTATTCTTTGCTACATTCATTCAGTGTCACTAAAAACACGTATGTTAAAATGTTATTTAATATATTAAAATAACATATTAAAAATACACATACATTAAAATATGAATTAATTATATTCATTGTAATTAAGAGCAGAAGTGGTTTTCCACCTTTTCTAACCAAAAATCTGTCTAACTTATTTCAATATATTGAACATATTCTGTGAATTGTTTTTCACCACGCTATTGTTTGGCAACTAAGGAGTGAATGATAACCTAGTATCTAGGTAAATATCATGGTAACATTTTAAACAATTGTAATTGTATTTTTCACAATGAATATTTTAATTATTGACATGATTTTAATTATGAAACTGCAGCTATTAAACCATTTATGTGGCCTTTAAATCTTTCAGACAAATATTGCCAGCGGTCAGGATTTCACAATCACTTTGTTAACTATCTAACAATTTCTTGCACAGCTAGATAATGCTGATTCAGGTCTTAGCACTATTGCTTTTGAGCAGTGTACTACAGTTTGGAGCCAGACTTTCATATATGTTATTCCAGCAACAAAATTATAATTAACTCTTTGTTATGCTGAGACCCCTGCTGAACATGTAGATCTATTCCTTTTCCTATGAATCTAGAAGTCTATTCCAGATATTGTTCCTTGGAAATCATTAGAATAAATAAAGTCTAACTGTACTGTAGTATTTAGGGTAGATGAGCTGAGCAACCTGAATTTTCACCAGCTGCAGGCAGTTACCTCTGGAAGTTAATGGCTGAGAGAGAGACATTCCAGGAAGGGGAAACGCTTTCAGCCCTTTTCAGAATTGAAATCTTTAACCGATGCAAGGTAAATAGTCCTTGTTTCCTAAGCTGTGGCCCAAAGTGATGGGTCTGAACCACTTCCAAACATAATGTAGGTTTAAGACTTCCAATAGAAGAGAGATGTTTCTGAAGGGCATTTATATTAGGGCAATTTGAGAATTTTCCTTCAGAATTATTTGTTTTTCTAAGCAGAATTTTCTATTTTCATTTAAAAAAATTGCACTTCTTAAGATGAAATCAGTCAATTCTGACTGCGGATTGTTTTGGGGAGGACATAGGAAGTGCCAGGAAATAGACTGCCAGCACTGTGAGCCTGGAGCACCTTGGAGGCCACCAGCCTCAGAGCAGGGCAGGACACTCAAGGTCCCACGTTCAGCCCCTTTACGGCGGAGCTTCCTGGCCTTGACTGCGGCCGCTGAGCTGACATTTCCAGGCTTCCTGATTCTGCTGTAGGGCAGTAAGACAGAAAATACAGACCAACACTTTAATTTTGTTAAAANTTTGAGTTTCAGAGATAAGAAGAATTTTGGAGGAGGGTTTGTGACCTGGAAAAAAAACTTGACTGTTTCTCAATCCAGCTTTAATTTTAATTAGCACTAAAAGCAATAATAAAGGAATAATCCTGTCTTATTTCAATAAAAATGTTGAGTAACACTTGAATTTTATTCCTATTGCAATCATTGTCACAGGCCTGACCTAGAACATTAGATTTTTTGCTATGCTTGCTGAGCAAAAAATATAAGCTTATGCTTAACTGATGTCTGGAGAAAGGAACAAAGACCTATTTTTGTTAAAATGAAACAAGAAGCCAAGTCTACGTACAACAAATGTGTGTGGGATACCTGCTCCCAGGTAATTTTAGGCGTGATTCATAAAACACAACTGAAACCTTTATTGTGAAAACAAGGAACCTGGGAGAAAAATGGATGAAGAGCGGCTAGTCGGGGATATGAAACCAAAGACGGCAGAAGTAACAAACAGCTACTGTAACTGAAGCATAGGTGTAGGATTTAGAGGAACAGACAAACATAAGGATGAAGGTGCCAAACTGAACAGTAGTGATGACAGACACCTCGAATAAAAAGTAATATAAATAAAAATAAATCTAATTGAGTAAAAAAATCAGTCTCTGATGAAGAATGATCATCCAAGTTTATTGGGAAAATGTTGGAAAATTCTGTGAATCCTTTAGATTAGATTTGGACATAAACAAAGATCGTGGTAATTTTATTTGAGGCAAATACTACTGCAAATTTATGTCATTATGGGACACTATAACACTGGATATCCAACCTATGAATAACATAGGGCTATTTAGTCCTGGATGAGGTAGCTCTCACCTGACAGTCAACTGAACCCATGAGAGGTGAGGGTCTTTTAGACTTTGTTTGGGCAAATAGTAAAAGCCATCATAAAACAGTTGGGTATGAAAAAAGAACAAGTGATCATGAGTTGCTTTACTTTAAACGGAAGGACAAATAAAAGCAGATCTGCATTGCAGGCTCTCAATTTCAGGTAGATGAACTAAGAAACTCTGGGAGCTAGTTAATGAAGTCAAATGGACTAAAAAGGTAAGAAACTACATAGGAGACCTGAAATGTTTTTAAAACAAAAATGCAAACAATATTCATGGTTTTCATTGCAAATAGTTCAAACAATAAACTTAAAGGAAGTGATGTTCAGATTTAATCCAGTGAATAAAGAGCTAAAAAAGGGTATCTGCTTATGCAGAGGAGTGGGGGAAAAGACTGGCTAAAGTTAGCTTAAAATTCAGAAATTATGGGATAAGGCAAGAAAAATAAAAAATCTACAAGCTACTTTATAGAAGACTAATACTAAGACATAGGAAGTTCTCTAGCCACATAAATGAAAAGGAAATAAAACCAGAGGGCTAGAACTGCTATGACACAAAATAAAATCATATAAAACAAAATAAAATAAAATAAAATACAACAAACCAAACCAAACCAAACCAAACCAAACCAAACCAAACTAAACTAAACTAAACTAAACTAAACTAAAATAAAATAAAATAAAATAAAATAAAATAACAGATAAATTAAAATAAAAGTCTATGTAACAGCTTCAGCTGGTATTTTCCCTCAGTTTCCAGTAGAAGTTTTGATGCTTAACAACAGAAAAAATGCACAACCAAAATGAGGGAATGAGAATTAAAAGGATCACAGCCCAGGTAGACTCAAAAAAGTCATTGAGTTTAATATCTCATTTAATGGGAACAGAGTAATCCACCTTACAGAATCCTAAAACTGTGATAAAACAAACATTTTGATTCAAAAAGTTGCAGAGGCATGATGTATACACAGTCTTCCAGGCAGTAAATCTCTTTCCAAAATATGCAATACTTTGACCTATGTCCCTGCTTTGTATGACCAAATTTGAAGTTGATTGTATGAGTTCATTAGAAGGGGTTTCCTGATCACTGAATTATGAGGTATTTGGTTTGGTGATAAATGACAGTCCCAGTCCCTCATTTCCTCCTTCAGAGTCAGTAAGTGGCCTTGGAATGAATTTAGTTCCCATTTTGGGACACTTAGTGGAATTTGCTGAGTGGCAAATATTTTGAACAGTAAGTAGCAGTAAGTGTTAAAAAACCTAGTCCTGAATGCTTTCCACTGTCACTTGACAATGTCTATGTAGTTGTGACCATGTTTTGGTGTTTATGTTGTACTTACAAAGTTGGCATTAATATTGTCAATCTCTGTGAATGCTTTAGATTGGATGAGATATACTTAGAAAATTTGCTTGTAAATCTACAAATATGTGATCTTTACATGGCAATGGGCATTTGAAGGGATGGTTTTGATTGCTGTTAAATGATACAATGAAATTCAATTTTAAGGCTCTGAGTTCTAGGTCAAAGATCCTGCAGCCGTGAGTCACACAGTGTTGTTGCGTTATAGAATCACCCAGTACCTCAGGTGCATTCCAAAAATACTGCTTGATTAACCTATTACCTATGGGGTTTGTGCCAAACACTCTGCCTTTCCACAACTATCATAAAAACACAAGGCCAGCATACATTCTGGCCCCATGCTTTGGCTGATTTGACAGCAAGATTCTGTGCCTGTGCCTGGTCTAGAACCTATCTATATTTCTAAGAATTGGACTGTAAAGGCGTAGTATGCCAAAAAGATGCAGACAACATAATCAAAATGAGATATGATATAAGCCAATACAAAAAATTAAAAAAAAAAAAAACAAACAAAACAAAACTCTGGGAAAAATATACTGAGAGATATACATGATTGTCAACTCTAAGTTAGTAGCCAAGGCTCACTTTTTCATTTTATCTAATTCAGAAACCTTTGGTGTCTATTCGGAATACAGAGGTACCCCAGTATGTGTTTTGATTCTCATTAGCTCTTTGTGGCACTCCACTGCCAAGGAACACTTGAAGGCATCAGAAGTGCAGGTTGTTGAATATCCAGACAAATTCATGACATTGGATTACAAAGTTGCCGTAGTTATTAGTTTCCAATATTGCACTTACAGATGAATTGGAAAAGCAGTTCAAACAGTGACTGGCAATTAAAACAGAGAATTTTATAGGTCTGTAATTTTTGGAAAATGAGTTAAATCGGAATTAACATAATGAAATCCTTGTTGGAATTTTAATTTAAACTCAAAGTTTATTTTTATCAGATTTAAAAGAACATCTGGCTCCTCAAGTAGTTCAAGGAACACTCATTGCAGAAAATAAAATGCTTTGCTACCTCAACTTAAAAAAATTGATATGTTTAGTTTTCTACTTTCTAATATTTCAGTTTGTGTTATGTCTGGAACCCAGGGAGATGCATCAATAGGATCGAATCTTCTCTCTGTGGGAACCCAGAAAGAACATACTGTACCAGATGTTATTATGAACCAGCTGCAGAAGCAGAGCAAAAGTCAAGTTTGTCAAAATTCACTGGAGCAGAAGCTTTCAGCATCTTATTTAATCTAGCAGGATTTACCAAGACATGCTTCAGCAAGAGCTACTTATGAGTAGCACAAGTTGTTCATTCTAGTATTCTTCATCCAAGTTAGTATTAACATTCATCTGATAATTCAATGTGGAAGAAGCATTGCTATCATCAGAAAATACGGCTTCACAAATATCTCAGTGACAATCATCACACACGTATATGGTTTTCACTTCTAAGTTCATTGTCAGTCTATCAACTAGAGTAAAATGGTTTTAAGCCTCCAGCTTTTTCTTCCAGTTGGACTCCAGTCTCCCCGACCTAGGTAAAAGCTTCTGCTCTGTGGCAAGGAATAAGCTAGGTTCTGAACTGTCTTGTCATACCTGAGACCAAGCGGTTAGACTACAATAAAGTAGGTGTCAAGCACAATAGAGAAAAATAGCTGCTGCAATGAGTTTCTAGAAACCTGTCACTTCCACCAAATATCTCTTCAGCGGATGCCAAGAAATCCCTATCTCTATTCTCCAACTCAAATGCTGTGGTGCCTGTTGTAAGAAACTCTGGTAGGAAGACAATTCAGAAGTGAGATTAGATTTGTTGCTGCTCCTTAAAGTATTTAAAATGGTAACTGGAAAACTTGAGCTGTAAAAAGTGGAACTAGCTACTGCTTAGAGACTGTTTGTTCTGTTCTGCTTATTATCCATGATGGCAGCAAACAAATTCCTCTCTACACTAATTGTGATGATGAGTTCTCCTATGATTATGAAATCCAGGGAATGTTTTCACCACACGATTGTCAGACTTAATTTAGCAGAGCTCTTTCTTAAAAGAGAAAAAATAAAGGGGGCTCTCTTTTCCTCAGCTAGCTGGATGCTATTTGTTTCAAATGTACTTACACCCTTGTAAATCATCTTCTGCCATTTTTTCTTGTTGTTGTTAGGAGCATCATGAGCTCATAAATCAGTGGACTTTTCACATTTTTAGGATTATCTCTAGAAAATCTTTATAACCCTTAAGCTGACTCCCACAAGAGTGTTTACCACACTTAAACGTCTTATGGGACAGTCTGCCTCCACACATTTAGCTCACATGGCCAACCACTTCAAATGTACATTAGAGAAATCCCTGATGCATTTGTTCTTAGTAGGACTTCAGTGTCTGCTACCTCCTGCCACCAGAGAATTTCCATGGTCTTTGAGGCAACTTAAGGAGAAGTGAGAGTTTCTTAATGTGGCTGTGTGACAACATGCTGGAGATGTTACAACATTGTCTTGAAGGACTTAAGTTTTGTTCTCAGTTTGATGCCTCCTCTCTTCACAGTCTCATCCAGAGTCTTCTAAAACCCTTAAAGCCTTTGATAATCTGTGGTTTATTTCATCATGTGGGCGTGCATTCTATAAATGGTGCTTCTTAGTGAATGACTTCATCCAGTGCAGACAGCAAACGCCTAACGGTGATGTTAGCTAGCATCAACAGGAGCTGGTTGATAAGTGTTTTTTATCTTTTTTAGATGAAGACTAGAAACAAAGTTGTCACAAGTCCTATGGACCTTACAGCTACTAATAACATTTTTATTCAGGAGAGTGTTAGGGTCACCTGGATTATTCTTATGTGGACCCAATGGATCAGAAAAGGAGGAACCTAACACTGAGCTCATGAGAGAGCATTGTTAGTAAAACAAGAAAGGCCTTCAGAGAGACAGAGGATTTCATTAAAAATCCTGGGCTGAAAAGTCTTGCTGGAAATGGAGACTAGGTGAAGACAAAGTGCAATTATTTCCCCATTTTGGGGAGGAGTGTGGATAAATGAAAGGCAATTCATAACATAGGAAGAAAGGTAAGATAAAGGAAAATAGTTAAATCAAAATGAAAAATCACCCTCCTTATGTATTTATGACTTAGATTTATGAGATTCTTATTCCTGATGGACAATTTGCAGACTAACAAGCTTTTAATTGTCCTTGATGCAATTAAGGGTGATGGTCTTTTGCTAAATCCTGAGTTTCAGCCATAGTTTATGTAAGTCGTTCACATTACTCAACCTATAATGATGTACTTGGCTTCATTGTTTGTGGTCTGGTTCTCATTTGTCTGGCATTACATTCTAAGATTGCAATGACTCAGATTTCCTTTACTTTTACAACAAAAAGCACTAGCATGTATTGCATGAGGCATCTTAAATTTATTCACTTGTTTGTGGTCTTCTTGTGCAGGATTCTCAAGCAGGTGTATCCAGACACATACCTCTGCATTCAGAGGATAAATAGGAACTCCCTTCTATACTGTCACTACAGTGACTCTTCGCTATATAAAGATTGACTTATATTTTAATTTTTTAACATATTTTGAAAATTTTCTGTCCACAATGTTCCTGAGAAATTATTTAAGCATAGTTGTTTATTTTTAATAAGATATGTCTTTCTTCTTAGAACTTTCTTTTTTTAAAGGCATGGAGGAGAAAGCTATACTCAAACTATATTATGTAGGAGAAAACAAAAATTGCACATAATCTACCTGGCAGTGCTTCCAGCAAACCCTGCTTAACCTTTGTTCAGACAAAGCCCTGCTAAAGTTTGTAAGTCTTTTACCTGGAGCAGGAAGGCAGGAGTTGGCCACTCTCCTGCCAGGAGAGTGATACAGTATGTTTTCACTTATAAAAAAAAGAACTGATACACATTTTAATTGGCTTTAAGTCAATTAGTATTTTTGCTGTAAGCAATAAAAAGGGCTATCCAAATGTTCATACTGACAAAGTGAAGTGGGTTCAAGAATTTTAATAGGCTTTGAGATATGACTTTATGTATATTCAGAAAGGAGAAACAGTGGTGGAAACTTCAGCACGTGGTCACCAAAGCATGTACTCAGATTCCCTTGACAGTCTATACTTCAACTGTTTCTGCATTCTGGTGGCTTCAGCGTCACTGGGGCCAGCACAGCTAGGATTATTACAATTAAAATTATTAAAATTAAACCAGAGGGTCAAGTGTATGCTATTGTCTTACCTTCACTTTGTTATCCACGTACACGACTAGAATACAATATGTTCAGAAAGAAAAAGCCTAAAGAAAGAAAGGATGAACTGTAAGCAGGTATAGAGGTTTTTGAAAAATAGAACAATCAGTTTTTCTTCTGGGCCTGGAAATAGGATAGATTTCAAAAGGACATTGAATTTAATTCCAAGGCTCTAGATTCCTATGGATATTCCTTTCAGCCTGTTACTCCAAATTGCTAGGTGGCAGGGAAGAAGGTGGAAGAGGACATTGAAAAGACCTAGCAGAGACATGCTTTTGGGGAAAAGAATGCATGTTCTTCTACTTTGGATGGAGTATATTCTTCCCAGGACTTCAATAATCAGTAGGACCTTGCTAGTAGGCTGAGCTCAGAGGCACTGTATAATGATTACAGAGGACTCTGGATTTGATTGACACTGTAAGAAGCAAACCAGGAAGCCTGACAAGTCACATTTTGGTGACAAACAGCTTTTCTTTGCACTTGCAAAGAGTCACATAATAGGTTTAGTTCTACACATAGTTAAACTAGAGTATTTAATAATTCTCTATTATGTTTAGCTGTAGCCTCTAAATTANCCAGAAAACAAACAAACAAACAAACAAAAAAACACTAAAGGGATGACCTTGAGATCCTGAACTACAGACAGCAGCAGCTGGATGCAGACAGCCAAAATTCTGTGGTCAGGGTCTGCAACAGCTCATTCTCTGTGGATAAATAACAGGACAAACCTACACAAAACACTCACCAGGAGGTTTTGAATAAAGTCTGTGTTGAAATAGCTGTATCTTAGCTATACATGGACAGATTCATCATTGACAACAGGAACTCAAAAAAAAATATCTGTAAGATGATATAATGACCATTTTGTCAACAAAAAAAAAGTCAGACATTTTCATGTTCTCTGATTATTGCAATGGTTTTAATAGAAGTTGCGTATTTCTTCAAATATCAAAACATGTTCTATCTTACTGCGGTGGCCAAAAAATTAACTGGGAAATCATAAGTCCTCCTGACCATGTAGAAAGCTTGTGTGTATGCCTGCAAGCTGTTGTTGGCTTATTCTCTTCCTTTATTTTCCGTGGTAGCCTCAGCACTGACCCCTGAAAACCAGGCACAAAAACCCAATTTGTTTTTCTTTTCTATGAACAAATGGCCAATAACAACGATAAATATAGAAGGCTGGATGGCTATTGCCCTGATTCGTTTTGGCAGTTCACAATAATCTTATGTAAAATTCAGTTGGTTCCTGGAGTTTGGCTGTATGTCATTATTGATGCATTTCCTGGGGTCCTAGATCAAATTCACTCAATCAACCCCCTAAGCAACTCCAAGGATTCCAGATCTCTTTCTCCAGGGCACACTGTTCCACAACCAGTATTTGTTTTCTCAGAAATTACTTTAGTAGCGTACCAAAAGAAACTTTACATCCCCACACATTAATTTATAACATAGATGATCCTGAGATTTCAATAAGCAGTGTAAAGTGATGCTGATGAAAGCAATCAGCTTTCAAACTGTTCAAGTACAGAACACAATGGATCTGTAGCCAGTGGAAAGGTTTCCCCTTCCCTTTCCAAGGTCACTTCAGTTGGCTCTGGATTAGGCATCATGATTATTATTTTCCCATGAGGACAATGAGGAAGGTCTGCATTCCTCGTTCCATTATGCAATTCACCTTGACATGCTTTTTACATTTGAAACTGTCCCAAAAATGTAAAATATGATAGTTTTGTTACATAGATGTTTTATTTTCAGAACAGCATTAACAGGAACATTAGAATTTCAGGAAGAGCAATAAAAGTAAAAACACACATTACATAATGTCGCTTAAAGAACCTGCAAAGAATTAGTTGAGACTGTAAATACACTCAGATGGACTGTAATAATTTTGAATCAGAAGGAGATCACCAAGAATCAAATTTCATATGGGCAAACCTCTACTTTCCTAACTCAAATGAGTAGCCCCACAGGAATCAGTGAACCAAGAGAGGAGTAATTTTGTTTATGCAAGGGCTTACAGAGAAGAAAAACATCTCCTATCTGTGTATTCCATGCTCTTTCTTCTCAGGACAGACATGAAAGCTATCTTTCCAACAGCAATTATTTAGAATGCCATCTTAACCTGCCTCCTTCTTCAGCTGAATGATTTGCAGAAGCAGAAGCCAAGAATGTAGAAAACTGAATGGAAAGGACCATCAGTCATCCCAAGCAGAAGTGTAAGATTAGGAAAATAAGGCAGCTTCATCCTAGGAGATGGAGCACCTCCAAAGCAGAGAAGTTTGTGCAAAGACCAGTCCCAAAGGCAGTGTCACCACATTCTTATAAAATCCTTCTAGTTTTCTGCAGCTCTGCACTCTACTACATGCAAAGTCAAGACTGAAAAAGATACAACGCATTGCTGGCTTACAGGTACCATTAGACCCGGGAGAGGACCAGAGCTCCAGTGGGTTTAACTGTGTCTAGACTTCACTTAATATGAGGTCTCGACCCATGGCTAGTGTGGCCCACTGGAGAGGAAGCCATTGTAAGATTCAGATGTGAACCCCAACTTTGATCTTAAACTATGGAATTTGAAAAAAACAAATTTAGTAATTAAGGATACTTTATATTGAATTCCCATAACTTTAAGGGTATTTCATATTATGCAGAATTCTAACTAGTAGCAGCTTATGGACATTTTTTTCAAACTGTATCATTTTGCAAGTTTTATCTTCCTCTATAACACTAGATAAAAACATGCAATTTTAAATACATCCTATAACTCCATGGATTTTCCAGCTAGTACCACAGAGAACCATTTGTTAGATTAAAAATTAGTATAAATTATGAGTCTAGCAAGATAATTTAAAAGAAATTATCCTCTTTAACTTATCCTTTGTCAAATAGTAGAATTATTGAAATTAAATCCTTACTAAGATTTATCATATTAAATATACAAGAGTGCCAATAAACACCAAAAATACAGAATGCCTATAGAATAAGACTGTCCATGTTGAAACTCCTTTACAGAATAATGAAGACTAGAAGAGCTATCAAAATAACCTGCTGTCTTCTTTTCATGCTGTATTCACTAATACAACCTGACCTGTTCTTCAGAGAGAAGAAACCACTGGGGCACTCAGGAGGGTGGGCAGGGTGCAAGTGGTTGTCCTCATGAACAGACATCAGAGTCCATCTCCCAGTCCTACAGATTTTGAAGTGTTAGTAGAAGGGCCAGGGACACCCTTACAGCACTTGCTCCTTGGCTGCAGGTCTCCAATCACCCTTTGCAGCACATCCATGCTTGAAAGCCCCTCTTTAACAAGAGCACCTATTGCCATACAGAGGAGATACGGGACTCCATTATCCCTTAGTCTAGTCCAGGATGCTGACAAAAATGGGATACCCTGTTCTCCTTGGATGAAGCTTCAGGCAACCTCCGTGATAGCCTAAGCTGAAAAAAACAGAAAGAAGAAAAAGAACACTGATGTGAAAAAAAAGTCTCTCCCAGTATCATGTGTTCTCCACACACAAAACCATCATAGTCCAATGACAAAACAAAGATGAAAACTGAAGATAACACACCCACATCAGAAAGGGAATTCAGAAGTAGCAAACACATGGCTTTCACGAAGAAACACGTGTCAAAAGTGAGTCTCTTTCTGACAATACAGAGTTTGCAGCACAAATATCAATATAAAAATATTTTGATATCTACAAGTTTTCAGTAGGCATACTGGTCTTCTCTTTCCCCTGTATTTTTCTCAAGAGACAGAGATTCTTAGTGATAAGAAGCAGTGCATTATGAAAAATAAAACTAATTGAAGAGATCTGCCTAGAATAAAGTAGCAGCACAAAGCTGAGCAATCATAGGCATGAATGCTCACAAGGCAGTTCAACCTTTCCAAGGCTAAGATATGAAAGCCTTATTTTAAAACAAAACAAAAGAAAAGAAAACAAAACAAAAAAAAAACCAAAAAGAAAAAAAAAACCACACCCCAAAACTAACATAGCATCAAAAGCAGACTTGATTAAATTTATTCACAAAGCTCTTGGAATGATTCTAGCTGGAATCTAAATCTCGTAAGTTTTGGCCCAGAAGAGAGAACACCAGTAACACCGTGCTAGATTTTGCAGCATTTTGCTTGTACAGTCTGATCAGAGTTTAGCTTGTAGGATCCAGACGCAGTTGAGCAATGTTTGATTATTATTATTTTATTTGATTTTCTGAAGTATTTGCACAATATTCTTGTTACTTTGAAGATACCTCACTTCAAGCTGTTCAGCTTTTATTCAACAAAGCCAAACACAATTTCTTTTTATGAAACACTGTAAATATAGAAAGCTGTAAATTAAGTTGCTTTGGAACAGAGAAAGCAATTTTAAGAAATGTCAAGTGATATATCTAGCTTTGAAATCACTCTCCACGGGAAGGAACAGGACTTTCCCTATGTTCCTGCCACATGGGAAGCAAAAAGGCTAATTCAATTTCAGGCCAGAAAAAAAGAAAATACCTACATGTTTACATGATAACACATACCAGTAGATAGAAGAGATACTTAGGAAAAGAAGAATTATGCTTATGACCACAAAACTTAGGTGTTAGCATAGGTATAAAGAGTACACTCCAAATTTTTTAAGTTATCAATCAATTACTGTATTACTTATTAGAATATATGCTTTAAATATTCCTTTACCTCAAATCATCACTTACAAGCTTGCACTATTGCTTACACACCACAGTGGTTTTGGAACTATCTTAATAAAACTAAGTAATTAAATAATTATTCCAGAAAGCACATATGTTACAATACTGATATCGACAGGTCTGTTAATAATATGAGCTATTCTTGCTGTTAATATGCCTTTCATACCATGAATCATCCAACCATTTCACTCTAGATAGACCTGAAAGGTATTCTTCTGTATGGCCTGGTAACTATTAAAACCTTACCACAAGCGAAGATTTTAGAGCAGAGCTTTCCAAACCGGTTTGGTGAGCAGAGCTCGAAGGGTTCCCCAGAAAATGGTGATGGGTGATGAAGCACTTCAACAGAAGCCATTCCAGCTGATCCCTACTATGTCACTGCTGTGGTCTGCAAAGGTCACCTCTTGGCAGCCTGTGTAATTTGCAGCATTTTGTGCAAGAATACAACCAGCACTGGAACCTGCTCTTCAGGCGCAGCACATGGGAGCAAGGACGTGCTTGGAGGAGGGAGTCGAGATGCTCTGTACAGGCTGAAGGGTACAACAGCCTTGGTGAGGCAGCTGAGTCTGAATGGGAGAGCACAACGAGAAGGCAGGACCTTTGTGGTGGGATCCTAGCTATAGAGGTTTGCAGGAGAAAGGTGGCAAGAAAGGGAGAGATGTTAGACTTCCATTTTATACACACAACGTGCATAACACAGGAACCACCAGATTTTTGAAAAGCCATCTGATAAAATTAAAAATAGAAGGCCAATTGGGGATATATCTAAAATGTTATTTGTTCAAAACAAGTTGTGAACCACTACTATAGCATGCTGGTCAAGTGGGTAAACTGCTGAAAGGTAAAAGCCCTAGAAAACCTGTAATCTTATTTCCACAAAATTTGCAAAGAGACTTTTGTTCTAAGTTTGTCATTACAGGCTCTGTAAGTGCAGGTACTTGCATAGCCAATTAAGTATCTAAAAAATTCAGTCAGAAATTTTGCCTAGAAGCTGAAAGCAATTTCTGAAAATGCAGCTCCATGGGCTCTAATGTGTATGATTCCACCGCCTACTTAGTGGAAAAGTTCCTGTGGATTTATACTCCCTTCCAGTTATTCAGTGCACAAAACAGGATTGGTGTTCAATGTAAATAGCTGTTGAGTGCAAATCAGCGATGATATATGTGTATATATATATATAACCTCAGAAGTTATCTCCAAGTATGTTTACAAGCCCTGAGGATTAATACATCTACATAATCACACCTGAAACTTCTGACTGCTCTACTATTATAGCGCAATACTATACTGCTTGTTTATTGAAATGAAATTATTCATTAGGACATTACAAGTAAGAATCCCACTAACACAAGCAGATTTTAATCTCCTTCTACACAATCTGAACAGAAAAAAGAGATACTATTAAAGATGATAGTGTAAAAATTGGTAGATTTGGATACCCAGACTCCTGATTACAACCCGTTTTCCACCACCCTTCCCTTTCATTTAAAGAAAATTTCAAAATAAAGAAATTCTATTTTTGCCCAAACTCCTGAAATCCAAATAGCATGACTCCTGACCAGGTTTTGTTAGTTTTCTGCTAAATTTCTGCCAGAGACCATTGCTTGTTCTTTGATTGAAATTATCAGCAACTTTTAGCCAGATCTATCAGCTGCAAGGAGATCTCTCAAGTCCTAAGCAATTTCTCTTCCACAAATCAGCTCCTATTAGGCATAAATCTTGCTGGGACAGTTCCAAATTCCCTCTTCATCCCTCTGGGATGTTTCTTAAATCTCTGCATCAGGTCCTCAGCAAAGGAATGAGGTCTTGGGTTTGGAATCAACAAGAATAAACTGTTTAGTTTCTTAATTACTAGGCTAGGCTCTCTCCAAAAAGGATTAAGTTTGGAATTCTTTTCCTGGCTACTTTTTCTAATCAAGAGCCAAGCATTTTCTGCTCCCTGGATGGGCGCATAATTCTTTTCATTTCTTTTGGGCTTCTACTGTCTTTATTTGCAGCTCAGAACTGCCTTATATTCAGGAATACTGTGCTGAAAGCAGAGATATAACAAAACTGCAACGACATCTACCTGGAGAGGACTCTGATAATTATCAGTGCCTTTTTGTTAAGGCACAGAAAAGCAAAAGTGCAAAAGTAATCCCTGGGAAAGTGATGGATAATAGAACACTAGCAAAGACAACAAATGTTATTTTTATATTCTAGCATTTATAGTCTTCACCAAGATGTTAAGCGTTTAATTTGCAGCCTCCAAACTCCGCACCAATCAAGCTCAATTTATTCAAGTGCAAATCCCAAAGCAACTTTTAGCATTGCATAAAAGTAATTTCCCATACAGAAGCCACAAGTGACTAGGATCAATTTGGAAATTTAAATACAATCTAGTTCATAAAAATCCTTTCTTCACCAATTCAAATCCTTTTTGCTGGTCCTCTGTCAAAAGTCACTCAATTATTTGGTACTACAATGGCATTGCGCACTCATCCAAACTGCATACAAGTCTTATGTACTTTCAAACCAATGAATTCCTTCCAGTCTTAAAGAAATTTCCTAGTCCTTTCTAATGGTCAGTTCTGTAATTGGAGGTGCAGGAGCATGGATGATGTTACTTTAAATTTGTTTTCTCTTCCTGTATGTTAAGGTGTGAACTCTAAATCGGGTATGCATATTTGGATAGCTTTAGAATCTTTCTAGTTCCTACCAAATAGCTCTCCTCTATTCCATACAAACAACTGAAATAATCTAAGTACTTGAGAACATCTTCCATTCCCCAAAACTTTGGTTACTTCATTCAGTGCTCACTGGAGAATCCAAAGAGCGTTCCACAGTGACTTTTCCCTCACTTTAATTATATCCAGAAACAAAATATGTTATGTATTTTGCTCCCAATGTTTTCATTGTCTGCTACAGGAGAAAACTGTTAACTATCTTGAACTACCTGTGCATTAGGGATCAGTGTCAGCACATGTCCTCCGGTTTCTGCCATACTTTAAAAATTGTTGCTGTAAAGGATGTCTAATCAGCTCATTGTTTAGTTTCATTTGTCTTTAGGTGATACACCATAAACTCCTACAGACTGACTTTCTGTCAATAACATGCTCTGGTTTCAGCTAGTACTGCACCAGACCAAATCTCCCAAGTTTTCTATTATTTTGGAAAATACAATAGTGTATGTTGAGAACTGTAGTTACAATTGCTGCTTCCTGCTTTTTCGGTTCTCTCTTCCAAGATATCCTCTAGATCTCTGACTCACAGCAGCTTCACAGCTCGTGTTCTCCTCCAATTAATTTTGTGGCATAAGCTGCAATAAACCCAATATCCTTGGTCTGGGTTTTGACTAACAGAGTCTTGGTCAGCTTTAGTATTCTCAACGATACACCTCTCAGGAGTAGAGCTGTCCTGTACAGAGCAAATATTTTAATTTCAAATGCCAGTGCATTCACTGCCACACTCCAACGCTAGTTTTATGCACTTGCATTTTTACCTTATTTACTTTGGTTTGAGAAACCTTCTCATGCAGACTTGGACTTTTCCATATGTTGTCACACTGACCTTAGAGGACAATTTTGCCATAATTAAGCAATATTCTGTATGTGTAATAGCTGCAGAATTCACCTCGTCCTTCCTCCCCGACTCTGCATTTTATTTTATTCCTCACACACCCAACTGAGCTGCCAGCCAGGGGGGAAAAAAGACTCAGCACAAGTATTTCACATATACTTAGAGCTTCAGAAAGGCTACAACATCATGAAATAGTATCCCAAATGGTAAGATTTATGGACACCATTGATTAATGTGGACTAGACAGGACAGAAAAATTTCAACTACATGAAAGCAACTACTAGATAAATCTAAAGCTAAGTGCCTTAACTAGGTAATTTCACATAATTTCTTTTATTTGGGCCAATCAAATCTGAAACAATATCAGCCAAGAGTGGGAGGACAATATGAAATTCAGATTCCTTTCTCAAAACTAAAATTTTTGATACTTTCTCTTCTAGAAAGCTTTCATGCTTAGAGAAATCAGATTCTTAGAAATAGAAAGAAAAATCTTCTTCCAAGACTCCATTGGCGTACTGTTTTCAAAAAGATCTTGGAGGACCATGTGTCAAGCACTTGGTTTAAGGAGGCTAGAGCCAGTTAGAGTGTTCTCTGTCAAAGGAAAACATTTTGACTGTCAGAAACTGCTGTGGTTTAACCCCAGCCGGCAACCAGAAACAGCCAGCTGCTCTCTCATCCTGCCCCTTCCCCCCACCCCCACCAAAGGGTAGGGAGAAGAGGGAAAAAAGTAGGGGAAAGGGAGAAAAAAGACCTCATGGAATGAGATAAAGACAGTTTAATAGAAACAATAACAGAAAATGAAAAATAACAATAATAATAGCTATAATAATAATGACATGGGTCACTCTCATGGCACGGTGAATTGGTACCTTCACGAGCAGTGATGGATTCCCATCCCCCAGCCAACCCTCATTCATATACTGAGCGTGATATCTATGGTATGGAATATTCCATTAGCCAGTCCATCATTCTGTCTATGCTTCTATGGAAAGCTGAAAAAAGTCCTAGAATAGTGTAAACATCACTTAGCAACAACTAACAACAATAGGTATTATTGACATTCCTTTCACAGCAATCACTAGAAAGAAAATTAACTCTTTCCCAGCTGAAACCAAGACAGAATTGAAAGCATTTCCAAAGTCCTAATAGATTTCCAAGAAGTCAAGTATTTTTTTCCTGGAAAATGAAATGCTTTTGCAAAAACATCCTGTATTTGAAAACTAAATTTTCTGTGAAAAAGAAATATGACTAAAAGCACTTGATCACTTTTGGCTAGACACATGGTGACATGTAATGAATCTATTTCTGAAGGCTTCTGACTTAACATGTTGCTCCCTTGATCATCAAAACTTTGCAGATATCCATTAACTAATAAATCTAGGCAATATTTTAAAATGCATTCCTTTTAAAAAAAACTTAAAATATTTAGAAATATAAACAGGACAATATTGAATTCTCAAGCATGAGGAAAGCAAGACTTTTTTCTGGGCATTGCCCTGCAAGAGGAAAAACCTCAAATATTCTCTGAAGCAAATAGAAGGATCATACTTAAGAATGCTATACACTCTGTTTAATGTATGGAGTCATCACTTATTCAGAAACAGAAACAAAGTAATCCCATGTCAGAAATTTTAATCTCTTCACTATTTACTATTGTTGTGTTCTCTTCATTGAGGCACTAGCAAGGTATTTTATCATGCTTAATAGCTGTATTATAGATGCACCCAGAACCACAACTGCAATTTAAGTTCTAGTGTGCTTGGTGCTGCACAAACATTAACAAAAACACAGTTCCCTTCACAGTCCTACGATTTCATAATTTGGATAAGATCCTAAGAATACAATTCCCATTTAATTCAATGGTAAGCACATAACTAAAACCCTGTGCAAGGCATTGAACATTTAGCACAGTATTCACTAAGTAGATCCAGATGATGGGCCAAATCCAGCTCTGATGTAGGTGGGCAAAATGCCATTGAAATCATTTGAGTTGCAACACTAGAGCTGAATTTGACCTTATATTTTTTGAACATGATGCCAAATGACTGCAAAAACAATGTAGTTTTTACTCAAGTGCAAATGAATGCGGTGGTTTCATCCTAGCCCCTGGAGGACATGTATTCAGAGCACAAAAGAATCACACAGTTTGGCACAGCTTGTAACTGCTTTTCTGCAAAGATCCAGGACTGGAGTGTTCAGGGCGTTGCAGGTCATGAGCAAAGGAGGCGAAGCAGGATAGCCGCATGGACATGGCTGCACACTGTTTGCCTCTTGCTAACCTCTTGCCAGCACTCGTTTCCTCATTTTCATCATTCACTTTAATGTTTCAAGAACAACAACAGCAATTTGAATTATTTTGAAGTCTCAGTGGATGTGCATTGTTCGTCCCCAGGGCCTACTGAAAGGGAACTCTATAACTTTGTATTTATGCTGATAGAACTACAAGCTGAATTTGTCTTACTGTGGCTATTAACACTTGGCCTGTCTAATGTTTTACCTTCAAAGATGTCAAGGGTCTTTCTTCAGGCAAATTTATAGAAGGCAGTGATAAATAGGACCAACATTTATAATACATGTACTTGTTAGCCATTCATCTTTTCATATTTAGACTTTGGCTTCCATAATTAGTAAGCATAAGGCAATTTTATTAGATTCCTTGAGAACTATATTCACCCTATGCCTCCAGGGACCTCATCCAGGATATAAATCCAAGCCTTTATGTCCTCCTTCAAGTCAGTGGCAACATCTTTAATTAGCAGAAATAAGCACATAACAGGTAACAATTTTAAAAAAAAAAAAAACAAACCAAAACACAAATCTACATAACCTGCAAAAAAGCTGCCCGGATCATGAGATAGCGACTAGATAACAGGAACGTAGTCAAGAAGGGCTCAAAATTCTGAATTAAACGTGTGCCTTCTCTCTGCTTTATGTGGGTGTTGAGTAAATTTAGTACCAACATCCCCTGACTGTTGCTTTTCCTATTTACTTTTTCTGTCTCAAAGGTAATAAGAAAAAGCTGAAAGCTTTCCAGAGAAAAAGAGAAAGAGGCAGAAATGTATCATATGTGGGGGAAATTTCCTCACTTTGAATGTGAGGGGGTGGGGGGTGGAGATTGGTGTCCACAAGTTCAATATTCAATAGAGGAAAAAGATGCAAGACTTCTGGTTTTGCTGGTATTTCATAAGAACAGCTTTTGTTCCGCTCTTTGTTCATCTCATTTGTACTCTTCCGAACTGTACTGTCACCAAAGAAACTTCCCTTAAAGCAATCACAAGTATAACACCCCAGGGCCACAGAATAGCTGAAGAAATAGTCTGCAGCAGTACTTGTTCTTTTCTTACATAGAAAATGTGAAAGATAATTTATTCCTCACAAGCTTCTCCTCCACTCTCTTAGCAGTTTTTATCACCGGTTTAATTCTTCCTTCCAGCATTCTCTGATCTGTCCAAATGAGATATGTGTTCATTTTGCAGCTGTGTGGATCCCATGCTACCCCAACTTGCAGACCAAATCTACAAAGCAAGCTAAAAAAATGAAGTGAACTCAAAGCAGGTGATACCAATGCGAAGCGAGCAGAAGCAACTCTTTCATCATCTAGCTGGACTATTAAGAGGCAATTATGAAAAACACAAATGGAAGCTGAGGATTTATAGGGAACTTTCCCAAAAGCAAGTGAAATTAAAAGTCTAAATTCATGAACCTGGTTTTGACCATCTTGATTTACTGCTCTTCAGGTTTCTGACTTGGGATTTTTAATTTTAATTAGGAGTAAATGCCATTTCATTTTTTCCAGGATATTCTAGAAGACAAAGTTTCAGATCTTACAATTCATTTACACGTCTTTCAAAGAATCTACTCAACCCACAGGACATAATATTATTATATATTGTTATATATAATATTGTTGATAGGACGAGGGGGAATGGCTTTAAACTGGAAAAGGGTAGATTTAGATTAGCTATTACGAAGAAATTTTTCACTCTGAAGATGGTGAGGCACTGGAACATGTTCCCCAGAGAAGCTGTGGATGCCTCATCCCTGGAAGGCTTCAAGGCCAGGTTGGATGGGGCTTTGAGCAACCTGGTCTAGTGGGAGGTGTCCCTGCCTATGGCAGGAGGGTTGGAATTAGATGATCTTCAAGGCCCCTTCCAACCTAAACCATTCTATGATTCTATGATTCTATGTTTCTATGATTCTCTATCTACACAATCTTACTTCATCTGGCTGCAGTGACATCAGAATTAGATTCTTCACAAGAACTTTTAAACTGCTGCTGAATAAACATTTTAGATTTATCTTCTGATAGGTGGCAGATACACTTTTTCCTGCCCTTTTCACTCCAACAGGTATCAGGAAATATATACAAAAAAAGTCATGGAAAACAAGGAGTGTATTTCTCTATAAGTCAAAACCTAGACTTTTAAAATAAATAGATGTGCAACATATTTCTTATAAAAACATACTTTACAACCTTTTTTTTTTTCTAACTCATATTTTCTTACAGCTGGGATGTCTGGAAAACTGTAGTAAACTGACTTCCAATTCCAGTAAGCCCCCCCAGGAAAGCAGCTTTCAGTTCCAGGAGAAAATTTTTACTTAGTGGCTAAAAGACTTCCAAGTTCATGATCCAGAACAGGCCAAGAGCACTTAAAAGTCAACAACATCATAAATTAGCTAAGTAAAACTAAAGCACTGAAGTATCTGAGGTTGATTTTGGGGATATCAAATCAGAACTTAACTCAGACTTCCAAACTCCATTTAATTTTCTTATAGAAATTCTGTCTCAAAAACCAGTCTGTACCAAAATACTACATCCCACAAAACCCACCACTGAAACCTTGAACAGGCTTTTGCATTACAAAGGCCAAACTTTTTTTTCCCCCTTGACCATCTTTTTGCTAAATCAGACTTCAAATAGAGAGCTTTTCTGGGAGGAATTAAAAAACACTCACAAACTATCCCCATTTTAGATTGACTTTGACATTTCATAAGGATGTTAGAGCTAAGTCTAGCCAACTCTTGGGTGGAAGACTTCCAACCCAGGATTCTGCGGCACGTAGGGCTGGTGGATAGGTCACATTCTTTCCTCCAGCCATACAAATTGATGTCCTAATATGGTGCTAGGTGGCATTATTCTGTGAACAGACTCTTTCTCAAATAAAATGTAACTCTTCATAACTAAATACCACTATTCTGTTTGACAAAAGTGTGGCGTTAACCCATTCTTTGGCAAATCCAGGGCATGAGCTACCTTAGTCCCACAGCCATTTCAACTAGCCTGTTTTGGTTCAGTTCATATATCAAACTTCATGTACTGCTGCGGTTAGTCAGGATATAGGCCTTCATGTATATTTTAAAGATGCTTTTGATTTCTAAGTAGGGTTCCGTTAAAGTTACGGAAACCTTTGAAAGCATTCAATTGTAAAAAACATTCATTTGTAAGAACTCAGTGACATCCTTTAGAAGAAAGGCTCCAGATCTGTATGAAGAGTGATTCAATGAGACAAAATTTAAAACCTTTGCCCTGTGCTGTAGATAATTCAGACTGATGCTGCCCTACTCTGTGATCTGCTGTTTGCTGTAAGAATTAATGGATGAGGCTTTCTTTGCAGTGTACCCTTCACACCTTCCTTCTTCCTCTTTCTTTGTGGGCATCACTGCTGTACAAGGGTCTGTGAAGGAGAATTCACTGAGACAGGACATCTATTTCTTTAGGGGACTGAAAGCCAGAAACTTGGACTGCAGTACCAAATGTACCATTAACATCCTGTGGCAGTTTTAATCTGTGTGCCTCCATTTCACCTAGAAGAAAATATATGGCAATATTTTTCCATGCTTATGACATATCTTGACATAACTAAACTGTGGTATCCAAGTGTCCCTTATTGTCCCTTCCATATTTCACAGACAGAGCATATATATACAAGCAGATTTGCTTTCGAAAAAATTTAAAGCAGCAACGAAGGGGAAAAAATCCCACCTCCTTATCGTGTGATCTTCCAAAATTTCTTTTTTGTCTTGGTGTTGCAGTCACTTAATGTAGTATCACTTTCAGATGACTCTTCCATCTGTAGTCACTTGTAATTCCTACGTCTGTTCGGAATGCCCTTGGGGTTACCAATCTCTTGTGTTTAGCTCAACTTCTTACTACAGTCAAAGATTTTTAAAAATAGCCGCACTGGGGACCTCTAATAAAAGGGAAGCTATTTTACATTTATTTCTTGCCACCCATTCTCACTGGCAATTTGATGACATTCTGAAAACATTTGGCATTAGGCAAGCAATGTGATTGGGCTAACTAACAATGATGTTCTTAAATACTGCACATTATTGAAAAAATCCTCTAACAACAGACAACCAGTTTTCATGACAGGAAAGCCTTAGAACTCTGTAGACATTAAAGCTATGTTTTCCCGAGCATTTCAGGCTCAGGTTATTATAATAGGATATCTGTTGAAGGTACATTCCCAGGTTTAGGCTGTCTTTAGAAAAAGTATAATACACTACAATAGAGAGGTATCAGATTTATCATGAACACATTTCATGAAAAGGAGCTCCCTCTTTATTGACTGTCAAATGAAAGAAAGAAATAGTTCAAAATCCAGGGGGGAGCAGAGCGAGTGTTGTTTTGTCCTTTCCCTGCCCCAGTTCTCTCTTTCTAGCTTAGCTGGTTTTTTATATATTCTATCCTGTGGAAGGGCATTTTGCGTTTCTCTTCCCTGGTCTCCAATTTGTCCATCTCATGTGGAAGATAATAAGAACGGGCCAGGTAGCAAAGGCAGAGCTTGCTATGGTCAAGACAGCAGAAGAATCTTTGGGCAGCGCGAGAGCAGAACCATAGCGCTGCAGCCTGCGCCGCTTTGCCTCCCTTTTAGAGGGGCAGGTTATGGCTGGGAGGAGGGGCAGCCCCCAAGAGATACACTTTCACACTCCAGTCAATTTGCAGGCATCAAACAGCTCCATGGGGTTGTTGTGCTAACACTATCCCATTTGTTGTCGTCTTAGGCTCTGGAGAAAACTTGAGTAACACTGAGTTTACTTAGCTGCAGAAAGTTTGGTGAACTTCAGTTCATTCTGAGGCCTGTTAACAGCAGGAAAAGTCCAGCCTACAGCTACAGAGGATTCACTGCTTGATGACATTAATAAGATCCAGATCCACGAGGTAGAGACAGCTATGATCTTCTGTATCCTCTGCCCTGCAGGGTGAGTATGCTAAAGCTTTTCATCCCCTTTATAACGTTCCCTCTCCCCAACACAAGTGCTCAAGGAGAGGGGAAAACAGGATAAATTAGTACCCTAATTTTGCATTAATAAGAATTTGTAAACCTCTGCTGAGCAGATAAAGCTTAGAGAGACTGCTGTAAAGGTACTCCAGCCTCACCAACTTTTTAAACATTAAGACCAGAGAAACAGAAGCTTTTTACAAACAGCAACCAGGAGAAGATAAACATACGCGTAAAGAGGCTGACACAAGGGGTTCTTTGATAAAGTCAAGATTCTGGAAATACAAACCACAGCAAAAATCTGAGGATGCATTAAGCTCTGAACATACTTCATGAAAGTAATTTCTATGCCTACATTGTCTATTACGTTAAAAATGTGTTTCTTATGAACAGACACAGATATTACCACAATGTTTAATGAAATGCCTTTGATATTTTTACATAATATCAGCATCACAGCTGAAAAATATAACAAAAGTATCTGAGGGAGAAAAAGCAATGTGCCTCTAGCTTTTTTAGCTTTGTCTTTTCAAAAAATGCTTCCATTTCTAATATGAGCAATTACATTAAGGGCAACAGTTTGCTTAGTGTCAAGTATCATTTTCTTATGAGTTATATATGCAGCGACTGCATGCCGCAAGCTATTCAGACTAAACAATTTACATTCTCTATTCAGAAAACAGAGAGGGCCCAATTCTGAAAATCGTGGCTTGTGGGTAGTCACTCATCACTGGTGGTATTTCTTTGAGCAGAGGTTAGCAGGATTAAGTCCTAATCTGTGCACCTGACATCAAACCATCAAGGAAAATCCACACAGACAACAGATGTTTATCCTAAAGTTTAACAGCAACACACACAAACCACACCAGAGAAAACACAAGAGACCTTTTGAACTGTATTCATTACTGTCAGGGAATATATACATTTCATTTCATGTGATAGAATATTTTCATTTATTAAATCTAACTTGAACAGGTGAAGCAGTAAGAAATAGTTCAGTTAATAGCTTATCTTTTAAAGTCAGATGACATTGCTATAGCTAAAAGGACTATCAACTGAAAGTGCAAAAGATAAAATGAACAAAGTCATAAGAGACTGAAATGTACACTTGTTACTGCTTTAGACCAGTAGCTTCCAGCAGGGTGTTTCTTCAGTATTGACAGATGAAAAACTATTATCACTAGAAGCTTTCTAGTCATGGGTTGTTTTACTATCCTTATAAACATGATTAATTTTCTGTCTTCAAAATAACTTTCATGGAGTAGACAGATTTTACTGTATAAAACTTAAGTTCAGAAGGAACCATTATCTCTAAATCAGTATCTTGTCTGTGTGATTTTTGTCACCCTTCTACAGTACGTGCATTTCCAAAATGTGCATGACCTACAAGGAATTTTAGCATTTGTCTAATTCAAAGTTGCTATCCATGCTTGGCCTCGACTTTAATTACCTGGGTTGTGTGCCCGTATCATGCCACAGAGTTGGGATCTCATTTAGGTAACACATTGTTAAAATTGGTAAAAAAGCATTGCTTTCAGAACGAAAGCAAAAGAATAAATAAGAATTTGTACATGCAGAAAGTTCAAATGTTGCAGATGGTTCCTATCAAAAAGACTGATATCTGGACATAGCTTTATTGGAAAGCTAAATATTTATAAAGTAATTTGGGCTTGTATTTAAAGGTCATCTAATTAAACAAATAAGTAACATTAAATTAGTCACAAATGTTCTTCAAATATTGGTCTGTGCCATTTACAATTAGCCAGTAGAAAGCTGACTCACACTTCTCACATCTGACAAAGTGTTACTTTTGATTTTTAAAGCAATAAATGTTTTAAGCTATATCAGGCTACTAATATTTAAATGGGAATTGAGAATTGGCTTTGAGTCATATTTGGCATGATCTACTTTTCCTCCCAACAGTAAAAATTATTGCTGAATTTCCCATTAACTTTCACAGCAATGTTCTTTGGACACAACCAGACAAATTCGACCCAGATTTACACCCTGGAATCCCAAGCAGAGCCAGTAGGGATGCAAGCTACGGCCCAGCAGCTATCTGCCAAAAGGTGGCATGCTGTGATGTGTCTGTTTGCCATCAGGATACTGCTGTGGTAAAAACTAATATTACAGTTATCCCAAACACCTTTTCAAAGCTACTGCTCTTACTTTGAACATTTAGGCAGTGTTTACTTCAGAGAAACACTAATCTGAATGTTAATTTGATCCCTGCAATTTAGCACCTTTGTAGTACAGCATTTGTAATGGAACAGATAACTAAGTGGTTTCAGAGGAAGGATTTTAATGAGACAGAGAGATGTCTTTTTTTTTTTTTTTAAGGATGATACCAGTCATATCTAGTCATTGTAGTACCCACTATTCTTCTGTTGACAAAGGCTATTTCAGCTTTATTTAATACCTTCTTGATTTTTACTACAGAAAGGGTAATTACATATAGTCCTGCACTGAAATGCTTGACCATTTGCCAAATGATGTGAAATTAATTAACAAATATATACCAACAAAAGTGTTCCCCTAAATATAACAAACCAACAAGCTGGAGAAGGTTCTTAGCCCGGTACAGCAACATTTAACAAAGCCCAGGGTTATACACATCAGTTTCAATTGTGGTAGAATTATTTTCACTTCAAAACAGTTTATGCCCAGAGTACATTCAGTTTTAGTTTGCAATGCTGAAATCTATGATATAGAACAGGTTTTGGTTTGATCTAAACTGGCTTCAGTTTGGAGGTCATTTTGTTAGCATGTAACAGAATTGATGAATTCTCAATTGTACTTGATTCCTCTTTTCCATTCTGGGCATAGCTCTGCTCCTGAAAAAAATAAAATAATAGGGAAATACAACATATGCCCACATCTTTTTCTGTAGCATATGCCAAATAGTAATATATGGGTTCCAGTTTCTGCTTCAGTGATAGTCCGCTGCAAAATTCCCATGGGTACAAAACCACATTGTGTCATATCCTCTTGACACAATATATAACAACATCCAGAAAGTTTAATACTCTACATAATATATTTCAACATCAGAGATACAATTATTTTTAGACATCTAATTCTCTAAGCCTTCCTGTGTAATTGTAAGTAACTTTGGCCATCACATTTGCCCCCTGCCCCACCCCTTCAAAGTAAGCTGGAATAATATCTGTCAAGAGCTCAGAAGTCACTACAGAGCAGACTGGGAGATTGCCATCAACCCCAACAGTCTACAGAGCTCCCCCATCCAGTGAGACGCAGAAAGAGGCTGGGATTTTCAGTCTGATACAAACTTCATAGCCTTAACATATTTGTAAAGGTGAATTTGAATGCCATTGTAATTCACCTATTTGGTACAAATTTAAATCCATGTGAGCCAGCAAAATATGCCTGCCTGATAAGGTTGTGTCCTTCTCTCAAGGATTTCGCTCCTTCCCTAATTAAAGGAAATTGCAAAACTCCTGCCTGCTTCACTGGGAGAAGAATCAGATCCTTTCAGATCTTTACAGGGACTACACCCTGCTATGCATATTTTTACATGAGAATCATCCATATCCAAAAGTGTTTCTGCAATGGGAATTAACACGAAAAATGAGGCCCATAACACAGAATCCGGCATAGACAGTCAGTACTGTTTTCTCAACCCCTAGCATTTAGCCACCTTATTTAGTCCCAACAGGCTAGTTATAATCCATTTCATAGGCTGCAGGATGTAGGAAAGATCCAACAGTCAATAACATTTAGCTGGAAAAATAACAAACGTGATGAAAAAATAACAAATGTGCAGGGCGTCCTGCTTGCTTCATTAACAAGCCCTAAGCATACATGTGCTCAGCTGAATGTCACGCTCAATCACACTGTAGGACAGCATAGTAACGAAAGCAGCTCTCACTGCAGTTGCTTTGTGTCCTTATCAGACTGTGCTGTCCCTTCTTCCCAGTAAAAATAGTCAAATTCTCCGCTTTGGCACACTTTAAAAAACACTGAAGTCTTGTTATACAATCACTGCTAGCACTTCCATAATTAGCTTGAGCTCTGGCTTGGAGGTGGTTGGGGAAGGAGCAGAAGGAGAGAAAAAAGCTGTGTGTTAAATATTGTAAGACTTCCGCCGTTTTATATCTAACATCAGAAACAGAGAACTTCTGCATAAGGTCATTCTCATGGTTTTCATTATCGCATATAGTTAATCAAAAACACTTCAACCCCAGGCAACCAACACACTGCAAAGAGAATATTAAGAGGGTATAAAAGCATCCTACTCACTTGGAAACTAATTAACTTGGTTAAAAATGAAACAGTTTTTTAAAAAGTACTGTAGTGTCAGGAAGGTCTTGTTGATACCTCAGATTTACTATGTGTGCACACAAATGAAAGCCAATTTTGCTTCTGTTGAAGGTAATCGCAAAAGTCCATCACCAGTGCAGGCAGATCAGGCCTTCAGCATTAGACTTAAATCTTGAAATAAATAGGATAGCTATATAGTGGCTCAGGTTTTAAAACAAAACCAACAGGTTTTAGGTGCCTGATGCTCGTTTAAGAGATATTTAGGCACTTAATTCCAAAATAATAGCCCTGAAAATCCTTCTTTAACAACTTCCTAAACTTTGCAGTGCCTCTATTGTTGTGAATATCTATTTCTAGTTTGGCACAGACTAAACAGCTTCTTTCTTAACTTTTATACTGCTTCCTACTTAACTTACCACTTACCCATGGCCAGATGTAGACCCAACGCTCCCGGGCCAAGACCCTTCCTTCAAATTGCAGGGGTCTGCAGTGTTGGTGCCCCATTCTGACACTGTCAGCAAGAATCTTTCTATGCTCAAGGGAGAGCAAGTCACTGTAGTTAATGGATTTGGGGGTACAACTCTTGATGAAGCTGTTCCACTAAACAAAACAAACAAACAAATGCATTGAGATGGAAGAAGACAGAGAGAAAGAGCAAGGCTTTTTTCAGCATGGTGTGCAAAACCCCAGTCTCCTGAACAGACTCCAGAAGCAAGCAAATGCATCATTTCTCTTCTGCAGGAAACCTATTTCTCAGCATGAGCCCACATTCCCACTTCTCATGAGATGGCCATGTTTGAGTGTCCCACCCACTTGGCACCCTATGAGGTTTCCAAATTGAGATCCCTCTCTGAAACCCTGAATGAAATACATAAAACACCCAAAAGCAGAGCAAAACCCACCTTTGTTCACTGCATTTCACCCAGACTAGCTTGGGTGACTCTAATCAGCTGGCTCGGATTCCATCTTGAGGTTTTTCTCTGTATAGAATTGATATTAATTTGAGGTTATTTTCCAGGCACCAGTTTGATAAGAAGAATGCAGCTTCCTTAAGATGTGCTCAGTCACTGTCAATTTCAGTCCTGACCTTGCACTGAAAGCTTCCTGGCTAGATCCTATATCTATACGGGAAGCCAATGAAATTCTCAGCGAGTGCCTTAATATGTTATGGGAGTTTCTGAAGAATGGAGGCCCTGATTTGAAATTGTGTCTTGCTGGCATGGATTAAAATTAGAACAGGCAAAATGAATAAATATTTCTATTAAAAAAACCAATCACATCAAATTCTACATTAGAGCATTTCTAGCATCATGACAATTTAAACAAGGATCTCAAGAACTTAGTACAGAATAGGTCTTTAAAATCGTTACTGATGCCTATTGCGTACTGCGATATATTAAGTTATTCTGTTGCACTGATTAATAATAGATAGAGCACATTAGAGTGGTTTTATTTACTCAGCTTTCTCTCACATGAAACTAATCCACACATACATTATTGATAAATAATGCACACCTCTCCAGTTCACATCTAAATTATGCAGAATTAGGAACAGCTGACAAACTAATACACGACTGTTCATCCTATTAGACATCACTCTAGTTGTTGCCAGCATACCAGGTGAACTGCAGTTTTGAGTAAAACCTGTAGTTTTATATAGAGATGTTTTTCCACAGACGCCACAACAGTTGGCATTCAGATCGATATGACTCTCATTACTCTTTTGCTCAGATAAAACATATTAGAATTAACTTAAATATATACAGAAGCATCATTTGAAAGCAATAATGCAACTTTATGGAAATAAAAAGTTTTGCTGTATTTTACAGTATAATAATTTGCAAATGTTTCAGTACTGCATTGCACTATAGCTGTTCCATCAACAATAAATAACCCCCTACCAATGCTCACTCCTGCCTTGTTTTCACAAAGCGGTGCTTATTTTCACCTAGGAACTAAACACAACATTGTCAAGCAACATCTCTCAACAGTCATGAAGTATTTAGCACAATATTCACCTGAGAGCATCACCTAGCACAGATTTTCAAAGCAATAATCTTAGGTTACATTTGCATTGGGTTTCCAAGAGGAAGTATGAGTTTTCCTATGTAGATACACAAGGCCAAATTCACCTCATCAGTTCACTTAATTCACGTCTGGAATGAATTTGGGCTATTCTCTATTCAACTGTGTTGAATTAGACTGCGTCTTCAGCTTTATTTAGATGGAAGTAATTACCTGAGAAAAGCCCCACAGAATATTTGTTGTTTAGAATTACAGAGAAATACGCAAAATTTTGCATAAACCTCATTATAAACTGTATGTTCTGCCATTTATGACTTATCACTTAGGTGAACAATTCATAGGGTCGATGATGTACATTGTGGGGTTTGGGGCTTTTTTGATCACTGGGGCAATACAAGTATGAGACGAAAGCTTAAAACCCTAAAAGCAAGTCATTCTTCAAATACTGAAATCTAAATCCCATTTTATTATGCTGTCAATGAACTGCTGAGATTCTCCTTTGCTTGTTAACATGATAGCAGACAGATGAGAAGAAATAAAAAGTACTGGCCTGTGAAAGGCAAATCAAAAGGGGAGATTGAAGGGATTTCTCGAGTTACTCAGGTGAGTCTTTACGCCCCAGCCAGTGACCCAGCCAGTGGTCAGAACGGTGCATGTTCCGTTTGGTTGCTCCGAACGCTTAGACACGGTATCCAACTGTCTGCCCAAAAGGCTGAGAATTTGCAGTTTCTTTGTAAGCTTACAGCACAATAAACAAAAGAAGGGAATCTGATACTAACTAAACAGAGAATGAATAGTCAATAACATTGTATAAACGTTTTCAAGTCACAAATCGTTATGCAGCAGGAGTGACTTTGCATGTTACTGGAGTCTTTTACTGCTAAGATTGCTTTTTTGTTCCCTCCCCTTATTTTTTAGGTATAAAATGTATTTTTCTAAAACAAAACCTTCACCTGTGGTCAGATAACAGCATCAAATCCCTACCTTCTGTAAAAGAAAAGTAAACCATTGATTAAATAGAAGTTAAGGTGAATGAAGGAAATGGATAGCAGTATGGTTACAGAGATACTTAAATATTCTGCAGAACTGCAAAATAATTATTTTATGACTTTCAACATGGGTGGCATAATATTTATGAAATAAATTATTCCAGTAAAAAAAAATGTATATTTTTTCTATTGTTGGATCTCTAATTCTGAAATTTTAAAAAATATTTAAAGTACACCACCAATGCTTTGAGCAAAAAATTAAAATACGTAACAAGTTCCATAATCATAACTCAACAAATATGAAATGAGGTGGCATGTGAAGAAGAAACACAGAGGACAGAATGCAAACATGAGGAGATTTGTAGAACAAGTTTAAGTGCAGTTAACTAGACGTTATAGACCTAAACCTGAACACTCCTACAGTGGAAACATTATTGTATGCATCATGGTGTATATTTCTCAGAATGCATTAGCTGTCAAGTTTAAGTAATACCTTACATGCCCTTTTTGTAACTTGCAGAATTAGCTTTATGAAACCCAGCTGTTCAAAATAAAGGCTGGACTAGCAGTGCCATCTAGCATCTTTAAAAAAAAACCCAAAACAACAAAATCTCTGTGCACTTACAGAATTGGTAGGTTAGCATTTATTAAGACTATCAATCTTTGTAATAGACCTATGCATCAAGTCATAACCCTCAAGTGAGCAACAGGACATGTTTTGATAATCAATGTATTACCAAATATAACATCTGTACACGTCACAAACCATCTGGACAATAAAAGTGTCAGACAAAACTCTTTAGCCCTTGAAAGAGCGGAACTGAGATGGGGGAGAAGAGGGCTGCATTTACTCATGCGATGTTGGGTTATAATACATGGATAGTGTGAAGCTGTGATAAAGATGGGAAAGAGGAACAGCAAGAGGTTTTCTTCTTTAAGCAATATAAAATATATAGAATGCTTTAGATGACCAAAGAAAATATTTGCTTATGCCAATAAAGAGAAACATCTGCTTTGCATGGCTTAATAAATGAATTACCCATTCTGTAATCTAATGGACTTCTGCTTTGCACAGGTGTATATTGGCATGTAACAATGCATATGAAATATAATCATTTGCTCCTCTCTATATGGAGTTAAAAGGCTTAAGATTTGCAAAAGTATAACAGTGAGCGAAATTTTACCCACTTTTGTTGTTTGTTGAACAGAATGAATTGCTTGGCATTGCATAAGACAAAACATGAAAACAAATACTGCCTCTCAGAGCCTACAGTATAGAAGACAGGCTCTGAAATGACAGGATGTACTGGGAAGCCTTGAAACACAGTCATTAATTATCGTCATTGTTAGGAGCAAGCCTTTAGAACGAACTTGAGTGCAAACAAGGATGGGAAGACACTGTAGCATAAGGAGCTCAGAGAAAGAGAAGTGAGATGAGTTACTATTACTATTACAAGCTCAGCTGCAGCAGCCCCTTGGCACAACAGCGTATAAATACAGGTATAGGCATGCACCTTTGCGCCGTAACTAAGAATCACTTCTATATTGCATAAAAAAGAGGAATTAATTATATCACAGGCATGATAATTAGATTATGAATCATTCAGTTGAAAGCCCCTGAAGAACCGTTATATTGTGAAAAATTATTAATGCCTTGGCAATTTTCAAACAGATTTCATCTGCCACTGTTTTCACATGTTCCTGTGCAATTTTGTGTGGATGTTCCCTGAGAAAAGTTTCATTGATCTAGAAATGTAAATTTAAGATACATCATGCTGTTCATGAAACAAAATTCTTCCCCCACCCCAGCTCAGTTTTCTTGGGATACAAACAAAAACAGAGTGCAAAGAGTCAAACAAATACCTCTGGATCAAAACTAACCCCACCGAGTCTAGATGCCCAGTCACCCAGCTCAGATAACCAACGTGTCTGGTCTACAACACAACACCAGCAAGCTTTGTTTACACAGAAACACGTACAAAACAAACCGTTCAAGAGACAGTTTAATATAACAGTGTGCATCTGGCTTACATATTAGAAATAAACTCTTATGTCAATTGTAACTGCTTGGCAGCCACTGTAAAGTCACTAATGTAACTATCTCAAAATCATTGTTCTGTTAGCAGCCCCAGTAGAGAAGTGTTATATCTAGATATTTATTCAGGTGATTTTCTTTCAGAGAACAAGTGCCTTTTATCAGTCAAAAGCCTCACTTTATTATTATCTACTTATTATATCTGGTATTACATAAGGGGTTTTGAGCTTCAACTATGGCACAGCGTTCAGCTGAGTTAGATAAAAACACTAAATACGTATCCATGATATTCTCATTTTCCATGTCAGGATTTGGACTGTCTTGATTGTTTATTTTTCCAAAACACTTTTTTTTTCCCCTAGAAAGAAATGCTACTCTATAAGAATAGTTCTTTTTAAAATATAACATGTCTGCAGTACTTTCAAAAAGACCAGCAGGTGTTACATGGAGAAGTGGAAAAGAAAACTGTCAACACTATAGTCCGATAAAATGTTTTTACCTTTGTAAAAAAATATACAAATTGTGGCAGCATGCCGCATGTTTTCCAGTGCAATCACCCTAACTTTAAACCTACCAATAGAAAGGAACAACATGCACTTTGAAAGAGAGTCTAATGGAAATGTGGGAATGGAGATATGGCAGATGTTTTACAGAGCTCCCTTCTGCCCTCAGCTGCTTATTTCAAGATTGCCAGCAAGGAAATGCTGTGAGGTGGTAACCCAGAGAATGTTTTCTTTTCACACTCTTTTCAACTTTCTGTTTAAATGCAATTTAGTATCTTACATTTTTGCTGTGTCCTACTTAAGAAACTTTTATTTTCCCTTCTTATTTTATTTCTGTTATGGCAGGCTGGTGTGATCGGGAATTCATCCCCACTGGGTGAGTCTGCTTATAGACCTAGGGAGGCAAGGTACCTCATATACACGAATATAGCTATTTTTGCAGATCACATCAGTTTATTTAGAAGATTGTACCCCTGCAGAGCTCAGGGCTTGATGTCAGGGTGCACTTCATTCCTTTAATGTTTAAATAGTAAGGATGTTTCCAAAAGAAACCAGCAGTGGAGAATAAAATACAGGGGGGGAATACTAGACACCCCTCCACAAAACTAACCCTCTGGCACAAAACTGATTAGCCACCTAAGGCCACTGAGAGCATAGGCACAGGATGTTTTCCTAAAGAGAGGAGGGGCTAGCTTGACCTTTTAATTTATAAAGGGAAACCACACACCCAGGTGTTGCAGCTCTGCTCGCTAGGAGCAATTAGGACATAATCTGGCTTGTTTATTTTGTTGGGTTCAGAGGTCCATGCTGAAAGATCAAAAAAGACTTACAGTCACTCAGTAAGCTCCATGCATGTGATGTTTTTCAACTGGCTTTTGTGTTGGTACTGTCTAGTTATTTGTTTGTTTGGACAGAAAAAACAGTCTCTTTAAGTAGGAAATCCCACTTGGGCTACAACAACGCAAATTGCCCCTTCATGTTAAAGTTGGATTCTAAAGGAAAAGAAACTTGAAAGGAAATCTGTGCTTGTACAGGGAGCAGTAGCCATTCAGTTAAAGGTGTATTCTTAAAACTGATAAAGCCAGTCCTTTCTAGATGAATCCACTTTTACTGAATACTTTGTGGCTTAAGGTATATTGTTACAAACAAACTTAGTAAAGAGATTGATGTAGTATATTTTAACAAGCTTCAGAGGCTACGACAATTCTGCTTGTTATCTATAGAGATGTATAAAAGAAAACATAAAGCCATCAATTACAACAGGTGCTTTAAGGGACTCTTCCAGGCAACAGTGACAGCAATGCCACCACCAAAGTTGCACAATTACCTCTGCAACCTTCCTAGAATGGGAAAGTCAAGCTTGCATGGCTCTTCTGACCCAAGCTGTGCCAGCATGGCAAAGAAAGTTGGGCAGTATTTCAAACAAGCAATAGAAAAATGTTTCTCAGGCTGTCAACACAGAACCAATAGTGAGAAACAGAACACGCTGTGGTGTTCCCAGCTTCTGGTACCTTGAATCTCTCCAAAGATTTATAGGTGCTGTCCTAAAGTGCTGCCCATTAGTGTGGTCTCAGGTTTCTTTAAAAGATTCCTGCATCAAGGAAGTGCACAGTAGACCCTTTGGCCATGATATTGTTTCAAGGATAAATCTGACTGTAACAGCTTAAGTCACTTTTTTTTTTTTTTTAATGCAGGTGGAATATAGTACTTAAAGAACAATTGCTTGTCTCATCCACCCAGGAAATGTAGGGCCCTCTGTGGGACAAGACCTATCATTTATTATATGGATATGCAACTTTTAGCATATTGTAATGTCTTGGACAATCTTCAAGCAAGAAAGAGATTCTTCCCCCCTGCTAAAGTGCTTGGTAGTTGATCTGTCATCAGCTACCCACAAGAGAGAAGGAGGGTAAAAATAGCCATTCTTCACAACAAATTCCTTTCCAAATCTTTCAGATTCCCTGTCAATGCCTTTTCTGTGGCTACTTATCCTTGCAGCTACAGGGGACCTTGGCCAACAGGATGGCAGGCGAGCCAGTGGAAACTCTCTGAAATCTTGAGATTGGCACAGAAAGATGTCAAAACTTGCCAGCAGAGTTACATTACTGCAACAAATCACAACAGGCTGGGATACCACAATCTGGTCACTGCTCTTGCAAAGACTTGTACACAACCTCAAATCCACATACTGTTAGCCTGATCCAGAAAACACTGATATTAGCAGAGACCTTTTTCCAGCTGATATGACAGACCTTTGACTCAGGAATTATAAACAGCCTTGTTTGTATGAGTAGGGTTTCTTTAAATCCCTAAGGTTATGACAGCAGCACCTATCTGGGACATGTTGGGATATGGCAGCCAAAAGCATTAGAAAGGAATCAATACAGAGTGCTTTTTTTCTTGAAATATTCTGTTTATTTCTAATGTTTGCTGACATTTAATCTTACATCAACAAGAAACTTTAAATAAAGATGGACTGGCTGTTTGGTCTTGTCTTCACTATTTAGAAACTTCTTCTCTAAGGTTTTCATGGAAAGAAAATAAAAACCAAGTCTAACATCTCAAACTTCCAGAACAACACATAAGGCTAGATATGTGAATTTCTTGTCTTTTTTTTTTTTTTTTTGTCCCCACAAAAATGAAGCAAGTATGTTTTTCTAAAAGAAATGGCATATGAAAAATTTGGCACTACAAGGTCTGATTCACTGCAACGTCTTCGTCTTCCATTCCATTCTGAGTAACACAAAGACCAGTGATGTAGAAATGTCAGCCTTCATTTTATATGACATTAATATTTTCCACAACTTTGATACTATAAGAATAAAATTACAACAGAATCAGTTCTGCTATCTTTAGCTTTAATGAAGAAAAACTACAGAATTCTGTAAGGTTCACAAAACCCATTTTTCGTTCATCAGAGCTAAAAGCTAATTTGCCATGGCACAAGAAGGAAAGAGAGAGAAAATATATTTCTGAATGCATATGAACACAAGTTAAGCTGCGTTTTTCTTCTTTGTAACTGACGAAAAAGTTTAAAATCTCAAAAATACAGTAAGAGCAGAAAATTACAGAAGTTTCAGTATTTCATCCAAAAATAAATGTCCTGACCATAGACACCAATTGCTTCACTTTTATATAACTGGAAAATGTTTTCATTGTTTCAATTTTGATTTTTTGGGGGTAAGGCTATTGTACAGATTTGTGAATTTCTAGTCCATAAGCCAGTGGATGTCATACTCAGAGTTTGTTCCCCCTCACAGTGCTGACTAGAATCCATTGTTGGAGGCTTCTGGAAAGTCACTTTTAACCACAAGTTACTGTACCAGCTGCAGGAACTGCGTGGAAGATAGATACGGGAAAGAGGAGCTTTCTGTAGCATACACTAGAATGCAAGACAGATCTGATAGCCATAATAGCTATTCCTGGCTCTAGTGTTTATTGAAAAAATAGAACCTTTATCAATAACGGATGTAAATTTTATTCTGTATTTTAAAGAAAGCCTACCACGTAGAAAGCTACAGAGCTACAAAGCTGGTAGTAATTTAAAAAGAAAGGCAAGATGTAATTGAGAAACAGAGAAGCAAATTCAATGGCTTGTTTCTTAAAATTTTAAACTACATCAGATGCGCAAAATAGCAAATGAACAAATAAGCAGACGAGCAAAATCTTATTTTCATAGAATCATAGAATCATAGAATGGTTTAGGTTGGAA
>RSEF01000031.1:14695464-14708362 GCA_003993805.1 Himantopus leucocephalus
GGCTCACATGGTATGGAATACCTGTGTCCCCTGCCGGCTCCTTAGGGAAATTAACCCCATCCCTGCTGGAACCAGGACACCCCCTATCCCTTAAGTCATCTCGTTCTGCTAGGTGAAGAGAGGATAGGGAATCCTCCATATCATGCATCCTGTCTGCCTGACAGGTTAGTCCCAGGGAAGGTAGGTGTGGTTCCAGCAATCTGTCTCTCTCTCAGACTCTGTTTTGCAGGGTTTTTTGCTTGTGGAAGCTGGACAAATGTACACTGATGCTGAGCACTCTGCTGTGCATGAGTCCTTTCAGCAGACCATGTCTTTGGAGCACATGTTGAGGTATAATAAGACATTCTGGCATTTGGGAGCTAGTTTGTGGGCCTTTTGGTCTGGAGATACTGCGAGCGCTTGGTGCTCCTTTCAGAAAGGCACCTCTGGGCATGTCCCACCCTCGGTCTAGACATATCCCTAAGTGCTTTGGTCTTTGATAGAATGAAAGTTGATAAAATATGTCAAAGAAATAGCTGATTTTACTCGAACACTGACAACTGTCATTTCCAGAATCAATTAAAGATCCAAGTAAACTTTAGGGTTAATATTTCACAGCTTTGTACAATCTCTGATTTTCATAGCTTCCTCAAACAAATTCTTTTTAGAAACTTAAGTGGTCAGAACTTTAATTCAGGAATTTCAGAGGCAGAAACATTAACATCTCCAAACTCCCAGTTCACCAGACAACTGGAACTGCCTAGTGCTATTCAGTTCTGGATCAGTAGGAGTAAAGCCTTTGTTTTTAAATGTGGGCTGTTTATATATGAAAATGCCCTTGAGCCTTCAGACAAAATGTTTGAGCAAATGTCTAAGTGATGGAATGTTAGAGCAAATGCCTCAAATTAGATATAATCTTTATGAGAGTCCTCAGGCTATCATGAGTCAAACCCCATGTTCTAATGGAAAAAGACATGCAGGTGCTGTGGAAGATACCTCTTGTTCTTGCAGTGTCTTAGAGCAAAAATAGCTGGCAGCCAGAATGGCTGGTTCCCTACATGATGTACTGGACATTGTGGTATAAGTGAAACTGGTGTAACTTCAAATAACCGCAAGACCCCTGGAGGCCATCTGGAATCCAGGTGGGAAAGGACTGGGAAGCTGAAAGATACATTTCCTTCTAATCCTCTTCAGTCCCCCTTTCTGAGGAAAGAATGATGTGCCAAGGTGGGTGTGATAACACGACTGAGGCCATCACCCTAACCATGCTTACTCTGAGTGTCTCATTGGTCAAAACAGAGTCCAACCCTTTTTCAGGGATTCTGCAGCTGTTGAAGATTGTTACCTGTGCTGACAGGTACCTATTTTGCTGTTATTTTAAGCAGGCCTAAGATTTGTATCCTCTTACAGTTCACATAGTTACATTTTATGCCAGTGTTGCAGGAATGGAAAAGAGATCTTGTGGAGGACAGCTGTATAGTGAGCTTAGAAACTTTTCTTTTTTTGGGACTCTTCTAACCTACATACCTTACAGGTATGCCTGGAAATCAACATAGTGAACCTGAGTCATGTACCTGATTAGGGGGCCAAAAATGATTCTTAAGCTAGTCTATACAGAAAAAGAAAAGATAGGAAGAATCAACCAGAGCTAATGCACAAAATACAAATGGATTTACCCGTTAGTTGTGACCTCTTACAAAAGTAAAGGAACTTTAATTCTTTGTGAATAGGATTAGATTAAAATGAAATAAAACCACTGGGTTCCTGAATGTGACAGTCTAAAGGGAATAAGAGTTTAATGCACTTGTGCATTAAATTTATAACTTTAATTGATTTACCCCATATTTCTTAAGAGTCCTTGTTTAGACAAGCCCTTTATGATGTTTAGTGCATACATTAATAATACAAACCATCCTTAGGTTTAGCATGGCTTCTGAATTATTAACTAAACAATAACTAGTGTTGCATTGGAATGTGATGTCTTGATTCCTTGTAGTGCAGGCTTGTGAAACTGTGTGGGAAAAAGAGGAAAGCAGTCAAAATTTTATATCCTGAGAGTCTCCTGGCATTTGTCTTTTGCCCAGGCTGACTCATATCAAGTTGACAACTGTTTTCATTAGTATCCAACAGTTATTGCTGAGTTAACAGAGTTCATCTTCCCAAACTTGCCTACAGGCCTGGGTTAGCAAGGCTATTCCTGTTTGGAGATGCTGACCCTACTCAGGTTTATGCGGTAGCCATGGCAAGCAAAGGAATGTGTCCTAAACTTAGAATAGACTCTTCCTAACATCTTAAATCTAGTATATTGAGAGGGCTAAGTCCATGCCTGATCTGAAATATTTCTGTGGATATGTACCAGGACTGGATTAGACCCAGGAAGTAATAATTTCCCTTAAGTCTGTATGAATATGTGTGCATGTGTACACACACACACACACAAAATATACATTAAAAGTGATATGGGATCTGTTAGCTAAATATTTGTTGATTGCTTTTGCCGAAGCTATATGAATGAGGATTGCAATTGACTTTGTATTAAAGATACTTCTGGTGGAGAAAAAGTCTGTGAACAGTCTCAGAAGAAGAAACCATTCTGCCCCTCAGAGACCCTACATTACTTATGTGTCCTGGTTTCAGCTGGGAAAGAGTTAATTTTCTTTCCAGTGATTGCTGTGAAAGGAATGTCAGTAATGCATATTGGTTTAGTTGTTGCTAAGCGATGTTTATATTTTTCAAGGACTCTTCAACTTCCCATAGAAGCTGAGAAGGAGCATAGACAGAACAATGGGATGGCCAATGGAATATTCTGTACCATAGACGTCATGCTCACTATATAAATGGGGATTGGCCGAGGGGTGGGAATCCGCGATCACTGCTCGGGAATGTACCAATTCACCGGGTGGTGAGAGTGACTCGTGTCATTGTTATTGTTATTGTTATTGTTATTGTTATTGTTATTGTTATTGTTATTGTTATTTTCCTTTTCTGTTATTGTTCTATTAAACTGTTTTTATCTCGACCCACGAGTTTTTTTTCTTTCCCTTTCCCTCCTTTTCTCTTTCTTCTCCCTGCCCTTCTTGGGGGAAGAGGGAGAACTGCACAAGCAGCTGTGTGGTCCTAGCTTGGGTTAAACCACGACAGTTATGGCAGAGTTAAAAGTAATGGGGAAGCAGCAGAGAAGCTCTCTTCTCTACTACCTAGCCTTTGTTCAACCAGGTTTCAACACCTGCCTATTTTAATTGTTTCCTATACTCAAAGTTTACAACACATTAAGAGGTTACCTCCTCCCTGTAATCTAAACAATGAGTAATTGTGTACCATATGCTCTAACCCAAATAAATCAAAGGTTCTTAGAGATTACTTTTTAAGAAAACTTGTTCTAGTTGTCTCAGCATTTCCTCTCTACTCTCAAATCTGTATAAATCCAAACCCCTTGGCTTAAGAATGGCTTATTGCAGGTTTGGGATTTTTGTTTGTTCCAAAGCAGTTTGGATTAAACTAAAAGAAATACACGTCTTTTATAATATAAATATAATAACAACATAAATATAAATATAATATTTTATAATATAAATATAATAACAACATAATAACATTACGTCTTCAGCAATACAGAAAATTTAATGAGAATCTAAGTTCCTTGACACTGGATTTTTTTTTTTTTAACTAGTACAAGATACAGAAATAATATGACCAAAGACCTTGTATATAAATTTAATAATGAATTTACAGGTTTAAAGCAATAGTTTAGGTGGTGTCTCTGAAGTATTTTGTGCTTCATTGAAGAATCTATTTATAGTGATTGGACACATCCAAGCAAAAGCTGACTTTCTGTAAGAAGGTGCGCTCTACAATCTTGGTTGCAGAAAGTTATAGCTACATCTGTTTATACCAGACATATGCATTATTCTGGAACCATATAGAGCTTTAAAGGAAGATAGGAGAGGAAACCAACGTCCTAGGAGCCTCGATTTCACAAATGGAGTAATGAAAAATAAAATAAATTTAAACAGAAGGGTATTGAAATAATTTTAAAAGTGCATCTAACTATTCTCTGTAATATTTGGTTTGGATGACAAGGAATTTGTCTTTCTCAAGAAATAATAGTTTGACTGTTGACCTACTCCACTTGATTCCATTTCACATTCCAGAAGGAAATGATAAGTGTAATTGGAAAAGAATTTGAAATTCTGGATTGGCCTTGTGTGATATCTGATCTGTTTAACCAAAGTTACATTCAAATGTTTAACATCTGAGTATTTTTTACTCTTTCACATGCTAAGGAGCTGATGCAGTATCTGTAAAAATGGTCAGCTGTCTAGAGATGGCAGAGGTAATTTCATATATGTTTGCAGCACTTCTTATGGAAGGAAGTTTTCAATTGCTGTTGGAAGACGTAAGAAACAGAGGCATAAGCAAACATGCATTAACTACTTTGTTCCATACTGGATTTAATGTAAACTACAGTCATATTCTTTCCTGTTTCAAATATTAACCTTCATATGAATGCGCAGTTTTTCTAAGTTATCGAGGTTGCCTTCTGAATGCATTTGGCTCAGGCATATACAAGGCAGAAGGAGGGTTCAAACTGACATCCTGTGCTAATATGTAGGGGATCAAGCTGCACCAACCTCCCTACCATAACCAGTTGATGACCCATCAAAATGCCAGTATTCTACCCTTAACTAGGCCCCAGATATGATTCAGAAACATGGAGCAAGCCTTTATAGAGCTAGGACTCATGTTATGCCACAAACTATGAAATACAGATACAGCTATGCCCAAAACTCACTCATGTCTGAGTGATGAATCCTCTCCTCAGCCAGCCTTCCTAGTACTCTGCCTAATATTGTCCAGACACTAGTATTTTATGCCAAATTAGCAAATCATGAATGTAGCCATCTCATGGCTACACCAATCTCATGACACCAGATAACATTTTAAATAATGAAACTACTGCTAAATACCACTGATACGTCTTCTACTATACGTAAGACAAATTTTTTTGCAGGGTTTGTTACCTCTATTATATAATTCTTGCTACCGAGTAGACAGAGCACAGATTCATGCCAGCTTGGATAGAAGAAACTATGTTAGAAACAGTTAGAAAAGCATCATAAAAACTAGTTGTATCAACACAAGACAAAATATCTGTTTTAGGTTGAATGATGAAAAGTTTTTGTAGGACTCTCTTTTTTGCCTACAGAAAGACTTTAAATATGACTTTAAAATTTCAGGCATTGGAATGCATTACCCAGGGCAGTGCTGGAGTCCCCATCCCTGGAGGTATTTAAGGGTCATGTAGATATAGTGCTCAGGGACATGGTTTAGTGGTGGGCTTGTCAGTGTTAGGTTAATGATCGGACTAGATGATCTTACAGGTCTTTTCCAATCTAGGAGATTCTGTTATTCTGTGATTCTATGAATTGTACTTCTGGAAACCATTTTAACCAGCAGTTCAACTGAATGTTATTGGGGCAGTCAACAAACCATGTAATTTCCCAGAATAACAGTTGGCTGTTTTCTGAACATTCATGGCATGTTCGTGTATCCTTGAAAAATGGACATTTGCAGTGGCAGATGAAATTTTGTCAAAATAACCATAGCATATGGTACAGTTTCAGTATTTCTAGATGAATTTCCTTTTTATATTTGGTTGATGAGAAGAAACTATAGTTTGAACAGCTGTGCTAAAATTCTGAGAAATGGTTTTTGAAGGTAAATTGACAGCGACCTTGCCCTGGATATCAGTTGGGTCTAACATACGAATCAAATAAAAATACTAATTGAACTGAAAATCACAGTTCAGTTTGTCTTTGAAGTAATCCTATGTATTGCTTCTTTGAATTCTACAAAATCTTTTAGTTGGTCTTGTTACAGAATATGAATTTTGTATATGCCTCAGACAATATATTAGCTACTAATTATGAGTCTTGTCAGCATTCACAGGGAAATTGTTCTTCAGATAGTGAGCCATTAAATTTCTCATTTCTTACCTTTGAAGTTACAAGCTTTCTGCATGAGATGTTCCCATTTCCTTCATTTCCTTTTAGCAGACTTAGCTGCTGGGCATTACCTGCAGTCAGTGTTTTTTTTAATTCTGGGGTGTTCATTCTAAGATCTGTTACCCTAAAGCTTCTTGACTTGCATCCCTGGAGCAAGCTAGAAGTAGCCTTCCCATTCTTAGTGTATTGGTATCCAGTCACCACCGACATGATCAAGTGTAGTAGCACCAGATGCTGAGGATGTCAACTGGTTGCCAACATGACATCAACAGGAGTTTCAGCACTACCATAAACTTTTACATTCAGATTTCTTGTGTGAGGTTCTTAAAATCTTTCTGTTTGCAATTGTGTAAAAATGCTTTCCACATGAGCGTATGCAGTCAAAAGATGCCTTTCTTATGCCATTATTTCAATACTGAAATACTTAGCTAGACTCCACCCATGGTACACGGCATGTGTCTTCATAGTCTTGCAGTAATTATTCTGTGCAGACAATGCACCCTTCTGGTCATGGATATGATTTTTAAGCCAAGAACATTTCCTATTAACAATACCATAAACTAAACCTGAGTAGCTTCTTGAGAAAGTAAATGTAGCTTTGATTCAGCTGTACAAGTGTTTGCTACAATACTGAACAATTATCTAAACAAGCTGAAGCATATGTGGCTGTCTCTTGGCCGTGTCACAGAGGTCAATGTTTAGAAGCCTGGATCTGAGGAGGTTCTTCTTCCTGTTACTCCCTGCCTCCAATATAAGGTGTCCATGCAGTTTGGGATGAGATTATGTTCACTACAATGTGCTATGCAGTGACAGTTTTGTTGAGCAATGATCTAAAGGTGTCAAGGAAGCAAGGTATGCAGAGGTAATGCTAAGCAGACTCATTGCTGGAAAGTGAAGATGAGCTTTTGGGCTCTCTGTTCACTCATACATACATAATCTAGTGGTAGGTCAACTCTCTCCTGGGAGATAGTTGCATCTTGAGTTGCAAGTCCTGATGTGTGGATATAGATTACATAGAGGAAAGACAAAGAGAAGTGTAGTTTTCCTTTCTGTGTACTAGAAGGACAAAACAGAACTTGGCTTATGGAATTTTTTTTATTTGTTTTACTATAGTTGATCATTTCTTCAATGGGCATAGCCCTGCTTCAGTGAAATAGGTACTTGTAGTACATAGTACTGGCTATGTCTGTGTCTTCAGCCCTGCTTCACTCCTATACTCTGAAAGGTATGTTACACACCTTGCGTTGACAAGCAAATATCACCTTGCATTGACAAGCAAATATCTCCATATATGGAAAATCTGAGTCCCAACCTTTAGCTCCAGCTCTGCAGGAATACTGCACTACCACTCAAGTTCAGAGTCCTTGTACTACTTGTTACATAGGAGGGGTATAAAAATCAACCTGAATTCAAGTTCTAAGCAAGAACGTCTCACATACTAGTAACATGGAAAGCACTACTGGCAGCCAAGTTTTTGCAAACAAACTTGTACCACAAGCATTTTTTGCCTCATCTTCCTCACAAACTATTAAAAGGACCTAAACTCCCAACTTTACTGTCGAGAGAAAATGCTGACACCTTTAGGTCTGTTTTTCTCTAGCTTTAAATTTCTTAATGATTATTTTCTCCTCATCTTCCTAGCCAAAGAAGAACCTAAAGAATGCAAAGGTTATATCTACTTACAAAACCTTCTCTCCACATATCCATAATATCTCTTATGGCAAGCGATAGCTTATTACACTGGCCCAGAAATGCACTGAAGTAGGCATGGAAACTTTCCTGTCGAGGCACCCGAGACTCTGAGATCTCAAGTGACCTCTGAGACTACAGTTCAAAAATAATCTAATGCATGATGCAAGAACTAGGAGCAACAGAGTAATTTCATGAAAATTTAGTTAGAAAGTCTTCAGAAATAACTGCTTCTGAAAGCTATGGAATATTTTATTTATGGAAGATTTTTTTCCTGTTGCTTTACGGAGACATCATTGACTAACTAAGCACATGAACTCAAGTTATTAACCGCATTATCATTGTTGTTAGTTGTGTGGATAGGCTTAGGGGATAATTAGCTACATGTTCAGGATGTAAATTAAAAGTGCTTGAAAACTGACTGTGAGTTCAAGAGCTGGATGTCATGTTTATGTAGACAAACCTAAATGATATGGATATGCAAAGACATAAAGGATAAAGAAGCATGGATCAAACAACGGACTTGACATGAATGATGTTTGGTGCGCCCTTTTCCTCTGTACTGCAGTAGCTCTTACATCTTGCTTCCCTTCCTGTTTTGAGCTGACAAGAAACAGACATTCTCTGTCTTCAAATGTCAGATGGACCGAGGCACTAAATATCTGTTGCCTTGAATTTCCTCTGTTTGAAATGGGCCATCTCTTTATTTTCACTGCATACTTTGTAGAGTCCTGCAGAATATGGGATTTTCTATCAACAAAATAAATGTTTATAGAAAATGTCACCAATTATAAGGGTGAGCATCTTCCAAACTAAGAACATTAAAACTGTTAACTAGCAGTCCGAATATATACAGCTAATATTGAAAAAAAATCTACTTAATTGTAGTAAATAAAACCCCACATGCTGGAAGTAAACACTCGCGGCCAAATACAGCTCGTATAAAACAGCATTGTATCTCCACAACAGAAACCATCCTTTCATTGTGTAGGCACGTGTGTCCTGAGGAGTATATCTGTCTATGCTCAAGCTTAGGACTCAAGACCACGCACAAGCCAAAGCACTTTGAATATCCATGCAATCTATTTTTTATTTTGCATTTTGCCTCTTTCAGTAAGCAAGCCCAACTCATTTCCCAGTCAGGGAAGCTCTGGTATGAGGAAAAGAGGGAAATCAGACTGATTGATATTCAAATTTTGTTCCTAAAGACAGCCTAGGTCTTAATGGCTTGGAAAAAATGAGAGCATAGTACTACAGGCTGTGTTGACAGAGTACTAGAGGCTGATTTAGGGATGAGTTTAAATAAACAACAAAAGTTATAGTTGTCTGTAGCACCGTACTTGCTTGCACAGGGGCTGAAATTTTTATTATAGCAAGGCTTTGAAAAAGACAGGCAGTGATTTAAGTTAAATGAACATAGGTAAGGAAATCTGAAATGTTGAAGTTGTTCCATATTTTTCTAGAAATAAAGCAACCAAATAAAGCAACCAAACCAAAGGTCACATCTCTGCCCTGAATTTTTATACTCACTCTAGTTACAACTAAGATTATGATGATGAAAAAAGTGAACAAAAATCACCTTTTTTCTTGTTTTTATTGCTCTGTGTTGATGGCCTTTACTTAAATAAAATAGCTTTGATATCATTGTGGGCTCATAGGGGACATCTGAGTCAGCATCAGTCTATTTTCCCATTTGTTCATACACTTCAGTGTCAGTCACATTTATTTTTTTTAAAAACACTTTTAAACTCCAATAGAGAAGTAAGGAACTCTGAAGCCATGTTAAAATAAATAAAGGTTCAGAACATACTATTTAATATGCATTCTGTCAGAAAATGTATTTTGTTTTAAATGCACCACTTTATGAAAATTACAACTGATCATGTGGCTTCACACTCAGGTGGGATGAAGGCTGAGTTGCCTCAGTACATATCTCAAAGAGAACAGGAGGACTTCTCCACTTTATCTTGCTGCAGAAGTAGAAGCAAGTGTGTTCAAATCCCAGTCACTAGTGAGATCCTTGGACTGATGGTTGATCAGAAGGAGAAAAGGTATTTAGCATACAGTTTTAGTTGACAAAAAAGGACACAGTTACTTAAAGTCAGAAAGCAAATGGCACGTTAGAGGCAATAGAAGTAACTGAAGAATATAGTCATCAGTTCCACAGTTGCTTCTTTTGTTATTATTTCCCATTCACTGAGATTTTGTCTATTTTTTGAAAACAAATTTATTTTCTATTTAGTGATCATATACATTTTTTATGAATAAAAAGCCAAAGAGGAAATGCTGCATTTAAAACCAGTCTCAAATTCCAGTTACTCCTGACTCATGCTCGTGATTCATTTGTGGATTCTTACACATGCATTTATAACTGGCAGCTCATAAATCCCTTTTATTACCCTGCACGGTAGGGCTACCAAGGAGAAGATGGATATTGCCTTAAGTGGAATCTGATGAAAAGTGGAATGACTTCTTACATTCATATTGCTGCTTTTCAGTGTGAAAGTTATAGATGATCATGAACTCAAGAGGATGATAGGGGAAGCATAGGTCAAAATCAAACCAATAGCACATTTCTGTATCTGCATAATAAAACCTAGCATTCACCCTGCTAGGCTGTATATGGAAAAAGGAGTGTTTCTATTGAAACTTGAACCATATGTTTTTAGCCCACTGTACATTCACCCGTCAGTTGTGAAATAGCCAGAAAGAACCACTTCACTAGGGACTAAATCATGCAGGGTACTGAGAAGGATAAAGCAGAGGAAGTTCATTCAGTAAAACAACCAAGCAAAGCTTTAAAATTATGCATAATTTAATACAATTTATACAATTTACTGTCTTTGTTCCCCATCACAACAGTGCCTATCTTGTCTGTGATGATTCTTGTATAGCTGGCTCTTTAATGCAGAGTAAGCCTGCGAAAGCCTGGGTATTATCTTGTTTTCTTGCTGTTAATCTGTTGGAAGTACCTTAAACTGAAAATGAACATGTTTGAATGCATACCAGGCATATGAATAAAATCTATAGGGACTGTAATGAAAAACAGGTCACAATGCTGCCAGATTTTCTTCAAGCTGCTCAGGAATGGAATTACAGAGATCCGTTATTTGGGAATATATGCTGTAATGGTTACATTACATGTAACATGGGAAACAAGGAGCCATCCCAAACAGCTTTAAGGTTAACTTCTGCCAGTGAAAGCCTTCTACATTTTATTTTTAACAGGCAAATGAAGAGCAAGATCCTGAAGGAGTAGAGAGTCATCTACTGCTTTTGTAAGGTGTACAATTTTGCATGGCTCTAGTCTTCTTGGAAGCCTCTGCATATTGCCATGTAAAATTCTAAAAATGATGGGAATAATTTTATGTTCTTCTTATTACCTTGTCTTCATGTATGTTAGGACTTTTCTAGCTGAATGCTTAAGATAGGCTTTCTTATCTTAATTTTTCACTTATATCTAATATTATATTACAAAACACACAAATTATGAATTATGTGCAAGGATGAATTAAATAAAAAGCATATATACACAGCATTATCTTTAGCTTTAGTCTCAAGCCTCAGAAACTAAGTGAAATTGAGGGGATGCCACCATAATTCAAGCAGTCTCATGTTGAAATATGTTGAGTTGGGGTGTCCTTGGGGTCTCATGCAGAAATATTATCTTGCAGCAGTGGTATAGCTATATTATGTAGTGCTCCAACTGAGCTGATCATCCCAGGAGGAATGCCATAATGATGTGACAAAAATATTTATGATTCTGGAGTCAGCTCAGACATCTCTTCATCATGCTGCATTGTAAGATGTAGACATAACCTTTGTGGCTCATGATGTGCAGGAAGTCAGATTAGATAGGTGACCTGGAGGTCATCTTGGGTCCTCAGTTCTATTAATCTAACTACATATCAGAACAAAGCATAAACATTTTGGGGGAAGCAGTAAAATAGTTCCATTAAACACCACATTAAGGGATTTCCACATGACCCAAGACCAAAAAAAAAAGCAAAAGAAAAAAAAGCAAGAAATTCAAAGTTTTGTGTTTAGATAAGGTAGGAAAAAGAGAGTAAAAAGACCATAAAATGCTAGCACATTAATTTTTTCTAAGGTTAATAAAGAGACTGAGATCATTAATCTTGGAAAAACGTTGTTGTGAGGAAAGGGGAAAAAAAAACACAGAAAGCTTGCAGCACAATTGCAGTTTCCTATGTTTTGTTGCTGCCTGTGTTCTGTTCTCTTTTACTGTATTCCATATGATATCGCCCCAATATTTGAACACCTTCCAATAATGCATTAAGCAACATAAGTAACATTTGCCACATGTTCATTCTCACATCTCCTCCTCAGTGGCAGATGCACAAGAAGTGTTTTGCTTTAGGTTCATTTCAGTGACAGATTAATGATGCTGCTTGTTTATGGTAGAGGCAAAACATAAATGCTAAGGAAATTACTTTAGAGCAGAAGGTAGCAAGCTAGTTCTTCCTCCTTGGGAAATGCATTGCTTGCTGTTGGATCAGTCCCTGAAAATGTCTGTCCCTTACACAGACAATCGTTAGGCTTTTCCTAGCGAGTGCCGTTGCCTCAGGAGCAGGAAGTTATTAAAGGAAGCCTGGAGCTTTAGGTGATAATGCTAATATACTGGCTTTGGGTTATTGAACTCTTCCATATTTGATAAGTTTTTATCTTTACTGTAGAGAATGAGATGCAGGTTTGAGTTTTTTACAGTAGCCAGTATTACTAAAAGGACAATCTGTAATGTTTTATACCAGTTGGCGTTTCCTAGACACTTAATGCTTTGTGTTCAACTGAAAAGGGATGAGAGTTTGAATAATTGAGGCTAAAACATCATCTGCCAGTATACAACAGAATTATTTAGACAGTGACACTCCAGAAAGCACAGACTAGGGATAATATATTGTGTAAGAGCTTTGTGTCAATAAGGAATACATGACTAGTCACAAACCCTGGACTGAATTGATCAGTTTTGGGTACAAATACCTTCAGCCAAATAAGACTGGACATCTTATAAGGGCTTTCCTTTGCCGAAGCATTGCTCACTGATCTGGCAGCTGATCTAAACCACTGTTACCAAGGATTGGTCATGATAAGTATTCCTCTATCTGGCTTATGTCTTTTTCTGATACTGAATATCACTAATTTTACTTTCCTTTTACAATTATTTTGAATCATAGAATCACAGAATAGTTTGGGTTGGAAGGGACCTT
>RSEF01000031.1:14709362-14721851 GCA_003993805.1 Himantopus leucocephalus
GAAGATTTAGAATAGATATCAGGAAGAAATTTTTCACTGTGAGAGTAGTGAGACACTGGAAGAGATTGCTCAGGGAAGTTCTGGATGCCCCATCCCTGGAAGTGCTCAAGACTGGGCCGGATGGGGCTTTGAGCAACGTGGTCTAGTGGGAGGTGTCCCTGCCCATGGCAGGATGATCTTTAAGGTCCCTTCCAAGCTAAACCATTCTATGATTCTATGATGTATGGAAATGTCTGACTTAACATAATCTTGAAAGGCACAGAGCTTTTGGATGCTTTAAAAGGACAAAATAACTCTGCCTTTTTTTTTTTTAATAGTTTTTTATTGCTGTTTAAAGTAGGAATACATTGCTATAAATATGTTCAGTTTCTTCCTTCATCTCCTACACGTTTTGTATTTTCCATAAAAAGTGGCTTCCCTTAATTTATGAAAGTCAAGGCTTCACAGACAACGTCTTTCCTTGGAGAGGATCATTTGGCTTTCTTTGTTTAACACATATCTCCATAGGACAAAAAACAGTGAAAGATTTAAACTGACAGGCATCATTTGTCTGTTAAGAACAACTTTTCCTTTGTGCTTACTTCAGAGCAAAATAAGCAGTATGCTTTTTTTTTATTGCACTGTTTTTCAAAAGCTGCAATTTTTCAGAATAATTTTATGTGGTGCAGTTCACATTGCAGCAAACCAAAAGATCTGTGAAGAAAAAAAAAAAAGGAAAGCCAACTTAATTTTAAGTTCCTATGACTGTGTGGGGTCTTTGAAGGGACTTTAAAATGGCAACATGACTGTGTTTCTATGACTGTATATAGGCATTGGCTCTGATTCACACATCCTAAATTCCACCTAATTCTCTGTGCCTGGTGTTTTCTATTGGCAGGGCACCTCCTGCAGCCCAGATCCAGTCAACAGGAAATACTAGCGAGAAGGGCTTGGATGGATTTAAGATGCCTGAATCTGGAATATACTTTGGTGGAAATTCTTGGCCCAGGCCACTTGCCTTTCAGTCTCAGGTCTTGAACTGAAAACCATTAGATTCCGTCCCTCACAGTCCTGCCTTCTATATCCTCTTCCTCTAGAAGCAGACAACTTTCTTGATTCAGTGGAAGGGCAGCAAGCTGGAGGGTGGTGATTAATGTAAGAGCACATATAAATGGTGATTGAGAACGTAACAATAGCTTTGCTGCTGCTGTCATGAGACTGAGCCAATTAAATGCCATATTTTAGTATAAACCTTTGCCAGTATTATATTTGCTTTATTAAAGTTTCCAACAAGCCTTTAATGTTGTTACAACAGGATATTACTTTTTCTTCAGATCAAATGTAAATGTTCTGCTAAAAAGGAGTAAAAACATGCTATAAGGTTATATGTTAAACAATTTCTGCATACTTCCAAGCACTATAAGTTAATCTTATCTTACCATAGTAGGGGCACAGGTTTGCTATGGAGCAGGATGTGAAATGTTTATATAAACCACAGTTAAAAGAATTTCTAGGCTCAGTTCAAGAGTTTACACTTTCAAAGTCGTTCCACCAGTGCATTCATCATGATCCACACAATTGCTTTGTCTGAGTCCTTTAATTCTTCCACCCCTCTGACTGTGTATTTTAAAGCCTATCACCAGATTCCTAAACAGACAAGTTCAACTAGGTGTTGTAATTGCATCTCTTCACTTAGAAAGCAATCTGTAATCAGCTGAGCTTTTGCTTCAAAATGTTGTAAACTACAGACTCATATAATGGGAAGAGAACTAGTGAAGCTGTCTGTAATGTCTATTATCAGTGAAAAAAATGGATATAACCCAGGAGTTATGTCTCAATCGAAACAGGAATTACAAAGATGGCACCCTGATCCAAAGACATCTTTAAGCCTACCTGGATAATAACTTCACACAGATAGTGCTCTTCCGACATCTAGCATTAGCGTTAAGCTAATAAATATTGATGTTTTTATTGTGCCAAAATATTTTTTTTCTAATGGTCTTCAGTACCAAAGAGCTTGGACACCCTAGCCCTGATGCTTGGAAGGGGAGGCTGGGAGAGTAGGAGCGATGCCTCCTCTCTTGCAGCATTTATGCTAATGTATTGGGTTTACGTGGCAAGGTTTTGGTAGCAAAGGGGCTGCAGGGTGGCTTCTATGAGAAGATGCCAGAAGCTGCCCCTAGGTCTAACGGACCAGTTCCAGCTGGCTTCAATATGGACCCACTGTTGGCCAAAATGAGCCAAGCAGTGATGCTGGTACCGCCTCTGTGATAGCATATTCAAGAAAGGTTAAAAACTGCTATGCAAGAGCACATGGGAGTGACAATATGTGAGACAAACAGCCCTGCAGACACCAAGGTCCACACCAAGGAGTGGAGAAGGTGCTCCAGATGCCAGAGCAGAGATTCCCCTGAGCCTATGGTGAAGACCATGGTGAGGCAGGCTGTCCCCCTGCAGTCCATGGAGGTCCACAGTGGAGCAGATATTCACCTGGGTACTCACCCCACATTGAAGCAGGTGGATGTGACTGAAGGAAGCTGAAGCCCATGGAATGCCCATGCAGGTGCAGGCTCCTGGCAGGAGCTACAGACTGTGGAGAGGACTTGACGCTGGAGCATGTTTTCTGGCAGGACATGTAGCACCACAGGGGACCACACTGGAGCAATCTTTTCCTGAAGAATTGCACCCTGTGGAAAGGAACCATGCTGGAGCAGTTCATGACAAACTGCAGCCCATGGGAAGGACCCATGTTGGAGTAGTTTGTGAAGGATTGTTTACCGTGTGTGGGACCCCACACTGGAGCAGGGGTAGAGTGTGAGGAGGAAGGAGCAGCTGAGACAATGTGTAATTGTACACATCCAAATGCGTAATTGAGAGTGAAGTTGAACCTGGGAAGAAGGGAGAGGTGGGGGAGGCATTTTTAGATTTGTTCTTATTTCTCACTATTCTACTCTGATTTTGACTGGAAATATATCAATTTCTCCAAGCCAAGTCTGTTTAGCACGTGACAGTAACTGCTGAGGGACCTCCCTGTCCTTGACCTCCCCCTCCTTGACCCAGGACCTTTCATTGTATTTTCTCCCCACCACTTGAGGAAGGGAAGTGACAGAGCAGCTTGGTGGGCACCTGGCAGCCAGCCAAGGTCAACCTACCAGAACCAAATAAAATCACCACTCACTCCAGGAAATTCTTCCCTCTGTATTTCCTACATGGTTGAGATGATGTTGGAGAGTATTCCCTGTTCTTTGGTTTTGAAAAAACACCCTGTGAAATGCAATTGGACGTTTACTAGGTTCTCCAAAAGGAGTGGCCTCAGCTCAGCACCCAGAGCTGCTGGTCTCCTCAAAGCTGAGACTCAAGCTCAAGACCACAGTCCTGCTTGAGCATACACACCATGTGTATGCGCCCACAGGAGCCCTCAGCACAATATGATGGAGGCTGCTAAACAGCAGTGAGGTCACAAGCAGTTACAGGTGCTCCACTGTGACATCACAAGTGTCTCTGGGGCTGTTCCCCAAACCACCACCCAGTGAGGATCGTAAACATCCCAAGAGGGAAAGCCCTGCTTCACAGGATGTTGGCCATCTTTATCTTTCCTTGCCTTGTGGTGGGGCAGGGGTTTTACCTTAGACTTGTCAGGTCCTGTGATCAGAGGCTGGTGCCCCCAAGCACAATAGGCAGCCCAGCAATGCAGGCAGGAGACTCTGGTGACCTCCTTGGAGCAAAGAGAGCACCCTTACTCGGCTCCGCCGAGGTCTGCCAGGGGAGGACTCACCGTTTGTCAGCAGTGGGAAAGTCCCAGAGATGACAGAATGGTTGAGGTTGTCAGAGCTCTCTAGAGATCATCTGATCAAGCAGGGTCACCTAGAGCTGCTTGCCCAGAACCATGTCCAGACAGTTTTTGAAGATCTCCAAGGACAGTGACTCCACAACCTCTCTTGGAAACCTGTGCCAATGCCCAGTCACCCTCACAGTAAAAAAAAAATGTTTCCTGATGTTCAGATAGAATCTTCTGTGCTTCAGTTTGTGCCCTTTTCCTTTTGCCCTGCCAGTGGACACTATTAGAAAGAGCCTAGCTCTGACATCTTTGCACCCTCCCTTCAGATATTTGTACACCATCATGTGATCTGCCCTAAGCTTTCTTTCCTCTAGGCTGAATGTCCCTGCTCTCTCAGCCTTTCCTCCTGTGGGAGATGCTCCTGTCCCTTAATCATCTTTGTGGCCCTTTGCTGGATTTGATCTCCAGTAGCTCTATCTTTCTCTTGTACTGGGGAGCCCAGCACTGGGCTCAGCATTCTGAAGGTGGCCACACCAGTGCTGAGTAGAGAGGAAGGATCACCTCTCTTGCCCACGGAATCACGGAATTTTCAGAGTTGGAAGGGACCTCTAGAGATCATCTAGTCCAACTCCCTGCCCAGCTGGCAACACTCCTAATACAGCCCAGGATACCACCGGCCTTCTTCGCTACAGTGCTGGCCCACAGTGCCCACTTTCTAATTGGGTGCCCAAAGGACAGAAATCACAGACGACCTGAATCCACAAAGTGTCAAACTCTTTTAATCCCCACACAACATATTTGCTGCTCTTCAGATCATCCCACTGTAAGAAGATAGTGCTTTTAAGACTGCCTGAAATATCCAGGGATTAGAGATTAACACACATGGAGGGACGATTTCAGTGTGTGTGTGCACTTTTTTCCCAGGTGCTGTTTGATTTGCATTATCTCTAGTAGCAGCAGATTTCCTCTAACAGATAAACCAGCAAGATGCAATTCCTAAAATAACTTTAAATCTTCTTACATTACAATATGTTTTGAAATTTTATAATTCTTGTTTAGTCACAGTGTTCACAAATACAAACTTTTCCTGGCTGGTGCAAAATAAAAGCTTAGGGACCATAAATATCTGAAGTGGTCCTTGATTGAAGGTTTACTAAGGTTAAAAACATGTGTAAACAATTTAGGAGTCTAAAGCAGAGTCTCAGAAGGGCTTGAGGCACCGAGGACTGGATTTCCAAAGGTAGTTCAAGCTGGGGCCTAGAAATACTGAGAAGCTAACAACAATCTTTGATTGCTGTGACCCAAGTCTTCCTGGCTTTCAGTATGCCTTGGGTCTGCTAGGCAAGCTCTAACAGACAAACTCTACCAGGTGCACATGGGTGTAGCTCCATGCTCCTCTGCTCAAACTGGTATCCTCTTGGTAGCCATGGTGGAAAGGGAAATTCATACAATTCATGTTCACCAATTAGCCTGAGAGTTTAGGTAAGTTTTTTTACAACTACAAGAGTCTGTGAATTGTGGCAGTAGGACATAGGTAGACGCTCACTTCTTCTGACTCTGCTGCAGACGGAATCATCTTCAGTACAGTAGTGTAGCAGAGAGGGTGGTGGTGGAGGTGGTCCTACCGCAAATACCAACTGGCCTTTGGTTTAATGCCCTCCAGTTCCTGAAACAGTTCAGGACAGCTACATTCATTTGTCAGTAGATTTCTGTGAGAGTGAGGTGTGTACACAGGAGCTGGTGATTAACACCTCTGAAAATCTCACTTTGGTGTAATCTGGCAAATTTTACCATAAAACTTCTCTGCATCTCCTGGCATAGACTCAGCTGCATCTCTGTCGCCATCTTCCTCAGTGACAGTCATCTCTCTGGGAAAAAAAAGACCATGCAAGGGTAAAAATGGAAGAAAACTAAAGTGGAATGATTAAAATAACACTATAGTGAGCTAGTGATTTCAACAGGGTGGGTCCACCTGCACAGAGAAGTTTGCAGGACTGAAGCCAAAGTGCTAAAAGTGCAAAACCAAGCGTTCCTTGCTTTTGAGTCTGCAATTGATTATGCAAACAAAAATGGTACCCAGAAAGCTGGAGGCAAATTTTAAGGACCATAATCAAAACCAAAAGATGAACTGAGAAATATTTTAATCTGCCAAAATTTGTGTGCAGAGGTTCCGTGTTTCCTCTGCAAGATGTGATAATATTTTCCCGCCTAGCAGAGGATATTGCAAATATCAGTGTGAGTGCAATCAGAAGATTAAGCAAAAGGCAGGCCTGAACACGAGAGCCTCGTCAGTCAGGGAGTGAAGTAATCATTTTCAATATTTTATTTTTATAGGTAACCTCATAATTACAAACAGCTTCTCTTTCAAACAGTTCACATTTGACCTACTGACTTGCACTTTTTTTTTTTCACTTTTCATCCAAAATGTAAACTAAATTTTTCTGTTTCTTTCATTTTTTTAGAATCATGTAATTAGGCAAGAATGTGGTGACTTGCTATTAAAAGTTATTTAAAGACTGGCAGAGGCAGAAAGCTTTTTAAAAGAAATCAGGTGAGCTTGCATTGGTTTAAAAGGCACAGAGTATCTAATTTTGAAAATCCTACAAGATGTATATTTATACTTTTAGATAAAAGTTTTGGCATATTGACCCTTCATTTGCAAATTCAGTTTCTAATCTCAGGTGAACATAGCCTATCTAGTCCAAATTCTAATGATTTTTCTGTTAAGGAAAAGCCCACCTGATAAAGTTTATCCTTTTTTTATTACCGCCCTATGTTGAAACAGCATATAAACAGATTGTGGTATAACTGAAAATCTTGGTTTAATGCATTTTTGAAATTCTGGATAAAACAAAATCTTAAGATCAAGTTTTCTATATCCGAAGATTAAAAAAAGTCTGAGAGACTATAATAATAAAAGTTACTTTGTAACAGTCCCATTTGTTTTGAGCTGTCCAGTGTTCCATAATTTACTTATTTAGTCATTCTAAATAATTTATTTTTTTCATTGCAATAGAAAGACACAGAAGATAGTAGGACTACTTTACAGAATTTCCATGTAAAGTAACGATAGGCACTAGAACAATGTAACCAGAAAAGGACTGAAAGCACCAATTCTTAGTTATCATAACTTGTCAGATTTCTTTTTAGTGATCTTAGCTATCCAGTATATTAATTTAAAAGTATTTAATTTAGTTTCACAGCAAAATGTTGCTTTTCTGGGTGTTCTTCAAGTAATGAAAAGGATTTTAGTACAAGCTCAGTATGTTCATTAAGCTTGGTTTTCTTCTTTGTAATACAGGAAGGAATACAGTCTCTAATTGTGTTGTGCTTGTCCTTTCAATATTTTCAAATTAAAGAGTTCAGTTCTGATCTCATCTTTGGATGTCCTGCCCTACCAAAGTCACCGAGGTTAAGTCTGCGTAAGTGAAAGCATTTCTTTGGGCTACATGAATATCTTGAATTAAATACAGTAAGACAAGTTCTGTGTTGGTTTATAGCCTGCATAATGAAGTCACCTTCCATGGGGATTTCTCAAGTTGTAAATCAGCATACAATCTGGCCTGATTTCTTTTTATAAGATGCATAGGATAAATGCTGCCTTATCACAGCCATGATTCAAAATTCTCAGTGAACCTAAAGAGGAAGATCTGCTCACATAAGCAATTCATTGCCAAATATCTCCAGTCTTAAAATATGCCTTTACTTCAGTGAATATGCTGAAATATGGACATTTAATAGTTTCCGTGTGTTTACTGTATAGAATAATTTTAAGTGACTTGTTATTTTTTTCCTGATACAGAGGTTCTAATGGGCATTCTTGCTCACCCTTAGGGAGATTATCTAATCACATAAATATCCTATATGTTTTTTTCCAAATATTTGGATGCAGTTTGTGTTATTTTCACTTTGTTTCCCCCCTATGCAGTGATAAATTGAAAAATCTCTTTAAATTTCACACTGTTCAGATTGGGATTGAAAAGCACCAACACTGCAACTGAATATACTGCATCTATAAGTCTGCAAATGTCTTATTTTCCTAATTGTCCAGTTTTCAGATGATTCTTTTATTACTAACTTCTATTTTTCTTCCAGATTTCCCCTGATTGAATGACCTGAATCTTTTAGTTTGTAAATTTGCTGCTTCTTGGCAGCACACAAGTATCATCATATTTCAAACAATTTACAGTTTTTCTAGAGTGTTGGCTAAAGATCAGCAACTGGATTCAGTGGGTATTACATCTACCACATAGTCCACATTAAGTTGATTTAAAAAACCCCACTTCTATTATACTACAGTGTCTGTTACCTAATCTAGCATTAAATGCATTAATTTTAATCTAGTAACGGCTTTCTACTCCAGTTTATTGCAATAAGTGGAAATTAGTTAATGCAAAGCAACGTGCAGTATCTTTTAGCACAGGTAAATTTGATCATCTACATATACTTTGCATGTCATCTTCAGTAATACAGCCATTCATAAATTAGGTACTTTCATTGTACTTATCTCTTAAAACAAAGCATTCTTAGAATAGATCTTCCTGAAAACAATTTTCCAGTAATCGTCCGGAGCTGCCAGAGTCTTCATCAACTGCAGACTTTTGGAGACATCACAACAATAAGAATTTGAGGTAAACCAGGATACATCATTTGCTGACTGGTGATCGTTCTTCTTTTGTCAGATAGAATAAAAATATTCCTTGTTTTTGTTTATCCGCTCTTGTTGTAGGAGCTAACTGGGAACAAGAGAAGAACCAGTCTCTCTTTGGAGACTGGGAAATAAGTGGTAGATTAGTATTTCTGGTCTGGCTATGGGAAGTAATCCCTCGGCCTGACTCTCTTGGGTGTCAAGACTGGCAGGCAGGCAGTTGTTTGTACAGAACCTGTTACACAGTTCTCAGTGCTTCTCCATCCTGTGCCCATCAGCTCCTGCCTCTTGCAGGCTTTTCCTGCCCAAGCAGGAAGCCTCAGAGCAGTATATACCTTAGTGCCTATGCATAGCTGAGACTCAAAGTGTAGGCCAGTTAGTGTCCAATCAACTGTGTGGTTACAGCATCCTTGAAACACTTTCATGTTTACACTTGTCACAGATGACCATGGTGGATCCCTGAGTCCTTTCCTATGTGCTGTATTCTTTCCATATGCTTGACAAAGGGCATGCTAGTTCTTCAGATTCCTCGTATTACCACGCAATCACTATTATTATAGAATCACAAAATGGTTTGGGTTGGAAGGAACCTTTAAAGATCATCTAGTCCAACCCCCGTGCCACAGGCTGGGACATCTTTCTCTAGATCACATTGCTCAAAGCCCCATCCAACCTGACTTTGAACACTTCCAATGATGAAGCATCCACAACTTCTCTGAGCAACCTGTTCACACAACCATCAATGTCTCTGAAGTAATGAACTCTTTTGCACTGCTGGCTGAGGAAGGAGAAGCATCCTACCTTTGAGAGCATGGCTGACTCATAGTCCTGACAATCCTCAGACTGATGGTGAGACCAGTCTTCTGTGCACAGTATAAAGCTGCTTAGCCAACCGACCCTGTGTGGGAGGTGCCCCAAGTGATAGTCACTTATACACTGGGTCCATTGTGGAATTTTAAAAACTGCATTTTTCACGTGAAGTCCAGAGTTCTGCCAAACAAAAACGAATCTTGAGGTCTGCTTTAGACTACTGGATACTTTAGGTAAAGGAGTGCAAATGCATGGTGTTGGTGATGCAGCTACAGTGGATGTGCCTTGCTGCATCTTGCCTCTCCTCTGCCATGGGGTCCATCGCAGATGGGTCTCAAGCTCATACCTAACTGAGTCTATGGGCAAGAGGGCTCTAGTAAACTTCAGCCATCTCCAAACCTTAGCTGTTACCAAAGAAGGTATTTCAAAACACTACTTTTTCTCTTCTACATCCTGTCTCACCTTGGTGCTGTAGAAATACAAGGACATTATTGCTTGCTACCCTGGTTCTCTTGGCCAGGCAGGCCTCTAGGGACATTGTGTCCTCCCTTCAGATTATGCAATTTACTCCTTCCCAGCACCACTGAGCAGCAGAACAGCCAAAACATTCTCAGAGAGCAAATTACAGAGTTATAAAATATGACAGTCCTTTAGGAAGCAGAAATGCATATGTGAATATGAGGTTTCATTCAGATGTCAAATATGGAGACCTGTTGCTCAAAGTGTGGTGTGAAAATAATACCTATGTTTTCTAAATTTTACTTTCAATTCAACAGAAAACTGTCAGGCAAATCTTATGAATACTGAAATGGTCAAATCTGTTTCTCACAAATAGTTGTTAGTTTTTATTCAGCTAGTACTGATAGGCACCAATGCATGAATAAGGACATCAACATTTGTTTGAATTCTGGTAAAACATTATTCTAAAGTATTCATGAAACAGTTTGTAGCAGTTTTACATTTGAAAAAAAGGCTAATAAAAAGACATGTTTTTGAATGCAGAAAAGTGGAGCCATGAACTTCCATACATTTGCATTCTAACTGAGCACTTAACTGCCTGTTTGTGCTTTTGAAAATGCCCACCTGGTTTAGGGTAACAGGCGACAGGTAAAAGTAAATTCTATCTGGCAATCTGTATAGCTGAATTCACAGTTTTCTATGTTCTGCAGCTAAAGCAACCTCTGGGTATATTTTTTTCCTCATCCAAAAAACACCCGTGAAGATCATAACACTTAACATTGAACTTACAAACTCATCTTCCACTCTCTGACTCCTTGAAATGATCTTACTCCATCACAGAGAAATCAGCATCACAAATTTCTATTCCTTCTGCTAAGACCACATTAGTTTATCTGTTGGGAAGTTGAGTACATACTGTATTTTGCATGACTAAAAGCCAAGTATGACAAAGAAAACTTTGCTACAAAGCAAATGAAATCCCATAGATGCAACTCAGTTCCCTAAATAAATGGTGAAAAATTTAAGAAGTAAACAGGGAAAGAGACAAGCTTAGTCTCTTCATTTGCTCCTCATGAAATGTTTGACACGGCTGCCTACAATAAACTGCTCATAAATTGGCTTTGGAGCTTGCATTACTTACACAGGTTATTCAGCCTTTAATTGATCTGGAATAAATCTGAGGAACACCATACTCATGCTAAACTTCAGATAAATTAAGCAAGTTAATTTACAAAATGACTTAACTTCAGTAGACAGTTCAAGAGATTTATCTTTATTGGAGCTACTGTAACATTATTGATGTTATTTTTAATTTAGCTACAGGTGGGTGAAGGACTGCAGATGTCAAAGCTGCCAGCATCAGCACTTCCTGCATCGCCCTAAATGACCATCTATGAAAGTTAAAGAAGAGCAACTGAATTGGCTTCTACAGGAATATTACTAGGGATTGGTTTGCAAATCTTGGTTAAAGCGCAGTCTTAAACAGCTTTCAGTCATTCATCAAATTATTCAAGTATATATGTGCAGTGTTCGTACTTTTACCTACCACTGCTACTTGACCAGAGCAAAGCTTTTTTTGATTCGACAGAATAGGCAAGAAAGGACCAGAGCTGAGGCAAAAAGTATTGCTGGTAGAACTCCACTCAGCCTGAATGTGTTAAGACTTTTAGACAGTCCTCCATAAGAACAGCCATGCATCTCAGATTTCTTCTGAAGCAGACATATAGCATAATAATGTTTTCACCAATTGCATTAGTGGCATCACACTTCAAAGTGCGTTTGAAGTCTCATTTGAGACTATGACTCTAATAGGTTTTGTTGCCTTAGCTTCATAGGCTATCTTGCTACTTATTCCACATTCTGCAAAATGGAAAAGTTATAGAAAATATTCCCATGTTTGTCAAACAGCTGGTGAGTTTCACAAAATAAAAGACAGTTTATTTTAAACAATCCCCAAACAACACAGCTTCACTTAGTGAAGCCAACATGGCTTCACTAAGGGCAAATTGTGCCTGACAAATTTGGTGGCCTTCTACGACAGCGTTGCAGCTTTGGTGGATAAGGGGAGAGCAACAGACATCATCTACCTGGAATTCTGCAAAGCATTTGACACTGTTCCACATGACATCCTTGTCTCTAAATTGGAGAGACGTGGATTTGACTGATGGACCACTCTGTGGATAACGAACTGGTCAGACAGTTGCACTTAAAGAGTTGCAGTCAACGGCTCTATGTCCAAGTGGCGAGCAGTGACAAGTGGTGCTCCTTGGGAGTCCATACTGGGACCGGTGCTGTTTAACATCTTTGTTGGTGACATGGATGTTGGGATGGAGTGCACCCTCAGTAAGTTTGCTGACAACAAACTGCGTGGAGCAGTCGGCATGCTGGAGGGAAGGGACGCCATCCAGAAGGACCTGGACAGGCTTGAGAGGTGGGCCTCTGCAAACCTCATGAAGGTCAACAAGGCCAAGTGCAAGGTCCTGCACGTGCATCGGAGCAATCCCATGCACAAATCCAGGATGGGCAGAGAATGGATTGAGAGCAACCCTGAGGAGAAGGACTTTGAGGTGTTGGTTGATGAGAAGCTCAACATGAGCTGGCAATGTGTGCTCAGAGCCCAGAAGGCCAAGCATATCCTGGGCTGCATCAAAAGCAGCTGGGCCAGCAGGTCAAGGGAGCTGATTCTACCCCTCTACTCTGCTCTCGTAAGAACCCATCTGGAATATTGCTTCCAGCTCTGGAACCCTCAATATAAGAAGGACATGGACCTGCTGAAACAAGTCCAGAGGAGGGCCACGAAGATGATCAGAGGGCT
>RSEF01000031.1:14721951-14733594 GCA_003993805.1 Himantopus leucocephalus
CCCTTCCAACCTTAACAATTCTATGATTCTATGATTCTAGGATATTTTTGTGTGTCACTGAGGCTAGAGGTTCGCCTGTCACCATCACAGTGTATTAAGCTTGATCTTAACAGCTTTCCTCCTGATTCTAATTTTAATATATGCCTTTTTGTTTAATCTCTAACCTTTGGCTATGCTGTTGTTACCCTGCTGTGGAATGGAGACACTTAAACGTCACTTTGGTTTTAGAAATATCACCAGTTTTATATTTTAGACCGTACCACTGGAATCTGCAGCATATCTAGGCTAAGTTCATTCTAAAAACCTTTTAAAATGCTTCTGTTGCACTTTAACATGAATCAAAACAAAGATACTGCCATATAGTAAGACAGACCCTGTCTCAAAGTGACAACAACAGTGGCCTTTAGGCACCTAAATAATTCTGGGTCTCTAGACCCTGGATATATTTTGCAAGTCAGTGGACACAGTACACTAAAACGTTGATATAATTTCCCTTTTCTTTTTGCAGTAGCGCACACACACCAAACCTCACACTACCAGCAATGTTTTTGGCAAACTGTACCATTAATGCAAATTAAATTAGGCTGCATGACATTAAGCCACTTGGGATTTTTCCAGGGCATCAATTTAGCAACATGTGCTTTCAATCACTATATGTTCTGTTCCCTTGGAAACTAAAAAAAATACAATCAATTAAACATAAGCTGCAGCTTTTTTTGTGTGCGCAGAAGTCAGAGTTAATTTTCTTTTTTGACAATCGAGGGCTTGCCTGTAATTTCAAACGTTATGCTTGTATTTTTCTGAATGACAACAAGCAGCATCAGGAGTCTGCAGACAATTCCCTGTCTACCATTGTGGCCTTTCTTCACAGATTGTCACTCTCTGCTTGTCTCTGCCTTATTCCTGCTGTCCTGTATGGTCTTCCCTTACCCCTCCAAGCTGAAAAGTCTCCTGTCCGCCTTTCTTTCCCGCAACACCTTACAGGCATTTCTGCTCAGGAGACACATGCGTTTAGAGCTCAGTCTCAAGGGAAACTAGGTCTTATCTAGCAGAGATTTGAGTTCTGTAGCCACACAGCTGTGGCAAGCCTTAGACTTCTGTGAAAACAGGCGGTTGGATCCAGATGGAGTCCAGCTGTGTTAGTGTGGTGAGGCATCCAAGGTAGTAAGCCCTTGGCCAAGTGCATTAGTTCAGGTGCAGCACTGGACTGACGCTGCCAGACTGTGTTTGGACACGGACTGGCTTATGTCAGCCCATGCGGATGTTTCCAGTACTTCCAGTTTTGGGGTCAATGAGAGAAGGCTTGTCCACATTTGTTAGTGTAGTGGTACTCCAGCTCATGAATGAGGCAGAACTGGGTCATGCAAGCCCAAAACTGTGATCCTTACCCATCCATTTGGCTGGTACCTCAATTTTGTTGGTGCCTCAGTTTGTGAAGTTCTCTGGTCATCCCCTGATTGTGTCCTTCACTCTCTTGAACAGCGTTTTTATCACACGGCAGCAGGGCACATGCCTCTAGCCTACTGCCATATAGGAATCAAAAAACTAGGAAATATCACAGTTTCCCTAGGGGTTCAATTGATTAGCCATTATCAGAATGTACAACCGAAAACAAAATGAAACACTAAAAGGCTTTTTTTCCCATAAAAGTTGAGAAGAATTGGAATAAACAGGGGAAAGGAGAAAAAGAGGCTGTTATCGGCAAACTGTGAAAGTTCATGTTTGGGGCTGGGACAGGGCTCTGGCAGCAGCAGAAAGACCTATGGCATGTCAGCACTGATGTGGTTGTGTACATCTCTGAGGTAAATACAGGGAAAATAAAGCTAATCAAAAAAGGAAAATATCCTGGAGCAAGGGAAGAGATTAAGGGGAAAGAATTGTGAAAGCCTGTGATTTTCTCATTATTCTTGTTATTTTTATGTCTTTTTTTATTGTCCTTCAGTTCTTCAAGCCTTCTGCAAGTCCTCAGTGAAATGTAAGATTTAAATAGTTGCAAATAAATGGAACTCTGTTCCCATTCTCCCTGCAAAACAACTCAAAATCTACAAGACTATATAAACACAATCCTAATTTAGAGTTTTTTGAAGTGCCATGTTTTTTAAACTAATTTTATTACAGGGAGGGAGATGGTGGGCTGGCACACGAACTCTGACTCCTTTATTCATAAAAACTAGTGCCTCACAAATAGCAGCACTTATGATAATGAAAGCTCGCACACAGACACGCAAATGCACTCACACGCACATCTGGAAGATGCTGAGAATGTGCAGCAGGGATAACAAAAGGGACTGAGAGGAGAAGAAATGGAGGATTTTCTTTTAACAGGCTGTTACAGAAAGCTTATTTAATCTCATGCTTACTTCTAAATTAGGGGTGATTTGGCTGCCTCACGCAATGCAACCTCCAAAAGTGTTTCCAGAATGTAAATGGCAAAGGCAAAACACACTTGCGGGTACCGCCCCTCAGCATCTCTCTCTTTGTTTAGAGCCAGATATTTTCTTTTGAGAAATCTGTCAGGTAATTTGTAACCTTAAGTGTGTGTTATCTTAGAAGGTGTCTTTGTTTCACATTTTGTTTTAGTAGTTAAGAACTCTGTAGCACTTTTTAAGAGTCTCTGTAAATTTACTTTTAGGAACATATTCTTATTAATCAAAATCATCTGCTGGGCTTACAGACTGGGTTTTTTGCACAATTGTTTTTGGAAGCTTAACAGTGTAATTCCAGGGATGATTTTGGCCCCAGTGCTTTAGAATATGGGCCTGCAGAGGGACTTAATATAGGTCTTTGGGAGGAAGAACTTATACTGCCAATACATAGTCCTCTGCCAGAATTAGACCCTGTATTCTGTAAACTACCTCTGTTATNTGTATTCTGTAAACTACCTCTGTTATTTAAGCTTCTGCTTAACTTTATACATTTGCACACTTACATGACTATTAAATACTTGAATTCTTTATGCATTAAGGTCCCCAGAAGACCTTATTTGCTCAGTACACAGAGGGCCAGAAAGACTCTAAATATACGGACCAAGTATGGCAGGCAATGACGTGGGAGCAGATCGCTGCTCGGAGAGGACACCCGGTGTGCCACGCAGCTCCATCTTGTATGGCTTCCTCCATCCCCAGATGGAGAGGAGGCAATTAAAAGAGGGGACAGACAAAAAGAAAGAGTCAGCCGGACGGGCAGAAGAGTCTTGTGAAGATGTTGTGGTAGGCAACTAATGGGCTAGTGTTGTTTGCAAAGGTGGGTAATGTTCATTTTCAGGGAGGAGTAGGTAAATACAAAGCCTTTGATGTTACAAATCATAGTGTATATGTTCTACCATTCCTTTGCCCTCCCTGCTGTAAGAAATGAGTCCAGGTACTGGTGATTGCTGGTGTTTTAACACTATCTATTGATTTTGTGTTGAGAAGTGTTCAATACTGTTAAAATGTCTACATCCAAGGATAAGTCCAGACATGCTCATAGTAGTGAGGAAGAGCAGGTTTACAGCCCACTCTAAGTACAGCTAAACCTACTGTCTTCCCTGTGCTTGAATGGGAAAATGATGAGCTTAGACATTTGGAAAGGAAAGTTGAGGGAATTTGAGCTTTTCAAAATCATTTGTGAGATTGAATTTTAAAAGTTTTTCTGAAATCCCAGAAGAAGCTACATCTTGGAGGAGAGAGTTTAAATTTTGTTAGGGAATAGAAAGTAAAACCAGAGTAGAACTAAAGGAATCACACAAAAATATATTTATTTTTAGGTTAAAGCCCTAAACCAAGCTGCTAATTTGAAATGGAGGTACTCTTTTGTGGAAGAGCAAATATAAGAGCAATAAATGCTATAAATATTTTACTCTGTACACCATGCTGTCAAATAAAAACAGAAAAATGAAGGACATTGTCTGGTTCCAACTGCTGACTTCGCTTCTTTTGGAATGAAACAAAAATATAATCTGTTGATATATAACAGGCATGTATGATAGCAGCAGGATTTTAAAAGTGACTTTTTGTCTGAAAGAAACGTATGAGTAAAAAAAAAGCAAATCAGGCTCAGTGTTTAATTTAACATTTGAGAAGAAGAAAATGAGAAAATTGAAGGACTGAAAGTGCACACTGCGGGACACAAATAAAAGTACAGTGTAGACATAAGGAAGTACCTCAGAGATCACAACATTTCAGATGTCATTCTTGCTCTAAAATAAGGGGAAAAAGGCATATTGTCCAACAGGAAATTCTGGTATGTTGAAACTTACTCCCATTCTGAACTGGCATGAAAATATGAATTTTTTTTTTTTTGTGCAAAAATAAGTTTTTTACAGGAAGTTTCTATCCCATATAGTTACAGAGAACTATAAAAACTGTCACGAGTGACTCCAATGTCTCAAGATCCAGACAGAAAACAAAGTTTTTTTAGTTCTCTCTTCAGTTTTGGTAGCTGAAACCTGTTTTATCCAAATACTTGCTATCAGTTAATAACTGAATAATGAAACCAGCCTTTTCAGATACTTGAACGATGCATAAATCCAATTCAGAGTCTTCTGAATGAAAATGCAGACTTTTCACTGCTTCCAGTAGGTTTGGGCTGTACCTCAGCACTATAAAGGCAATTGCCCAGAGCAGCACACTTGCAGGCACTGCACAATGACTCCTCTTCTTGCTTTGCATAAATCACAACCCCAAGGCAAGCCAGCTGCTGCTGGGGTGACAGTGAGAGGGGCAGGAGCATGCAGAGGAGGTTACTGCAGGGGGCCAGGGCATTCCCTCCGGAAAGCAATAGCTGCCTCATCCCCTTGGCAGGTACATTCATGTCACAGTAATGTCCAAGTTTGCCTGTGCTGCTAAAACACCTTTAGCCAGCTTTGTACAACCCAAACGTGTTAGCTGAAGGATAGGTACTATCCATGTAAGTGATCAGGGATGGATTCAGCTTTGGTGTCTACCGTGCATGTGTCTGCTATGGTGGCTGGATGCAAAACTTGGCATTACAGAGAACAGCTGGAGAGCTTACTCAGCTGTCTAAATGTAGGTGTCTTCTTGAAAGAGAGAAATTGCCTTCTGGACTCCACTGACGCCATTTACTAGATATCCACTGATTATACAGGAAGCCTGGACAACTTACCTAACCTAAACACCTGCTCAGGTATAGTTACTAATAAACTGATGAGACTAATTTTACCCAAGATGTCCTTTAAATGACTACATAAAATGCATCATGTGTAAACTTTAAAACTGCATAAAGTGAAAATAGCAAATGTTTCTTTGGTTAGCCCAAGGGCTGCCCATTAAACATTTTAGACCATGGTTTTAAAAGCTCATTTAAAAGCTTACGATTTCTTGAAAAAACTCATGAAAAGTCAATTTGTATCCTTCATCCTCATCTAAAAGCTCATACATGTATGTTCATGAACTGGCCTTATCTGGAGAGTTAAGAGTGGACTTCTAATCTGAACAGAATATAACGACAGTTTGCTAATATTGTATTTATACTTGAACCTTGTCTGAGTCACCATCTTTTTGTTTCTCTTTACATCATTCTGAATATACAGTTACCTCTTCACAATGTGTATCTGTGCAAAAGGCTTGTTCAGGGGAGGATGTTCCTCTATGCTCTATCTACAACAGATATAAATATATTATGATTTCTTTTGCTACAGAATATATGTATTTTGGAGAAACAAGATTACTCATTTTTTGCTTCTTTAGCAGTGAATTTTCTATCTATGCTATAACATACTCTCTGCATGGCTGTCATGTTAAAATAATGCTAAGAGTTGCTGTATCTACAGAGTTTTTGGTGGAAATGCAATTGTAATTTTCGATTGTCTCATTTAATGAACAAGTAGCAACATCTTGTCGCCCAGATTCAGATCTCCTATGAGCAACATCTGGTCTTCTTTAGCAGTCTATTGTAAAGGCCATTATTCAATCTTTTATATGTTAATGACTTTGAATGCCTTCATTTTTCTGAAACCACAAAGCTATACATTTTTGCCTGATGACACTGCCATTTGCTGTATTGCTACTAATCCTGCCATGGCTACTATAGTAATATGATATAACAGTGTTGAAATGAATTATCAGAAACCAAGTGCATGTAAAACCAAGTGTACAGAAATCTCCTTCTTCCCAATCCAACTTCTGCATAGCAGCTTTCTCCGAGGGAAGCTCCAGACCATTCTCTTTTAACAAATGGCTCTGAAATACGAGTTGAAAGCCATTTAAATCTGTGTTGTGCACTACACATGACAATGTTGCATAAAGAATAAAAGCTTATTGTTATGTAGACATAATGACTACCTCATTAAAAATGCTTGGGATACTGAGTATCTGACAGCTTTCACTGGACACAACAAGTCAGATTCATTCAAGGAGTAATCCTGTGGGTGACCACTGTCTGTCAAACACTTTGCCACAGAAGACTATAGAGTTCCTGTATTTTGAAAGTATCCTTGGTGTTACAGGTTTATGCATACATTTCAAATCTAATATCAGAATAAAAGAAATTTTTCCTTTGGTCATTTAAGAATGTGTAACACTAGACCTGTGTGTTTGTGGAAATATTATGCATGATGGGCTGGGAGTTTATTTACATGTCACTCAATTTAAACTAAAGTCTGTGAGATGTTATGTGGGTTTATTGCTGTTCCTTCTGCAGTCTGTGCGTTGTTTTCCATCCTGTGCGTCATTCCAAACTCAGCAGCCTCCAGGGGACAGTGTGGACTACTACTTTGTGTTGTCACCTAGTGTGTTGACAGGATGAAGAAAAATGTTTGGCACAGCCCTTCATTGGTAACATATACTGATAGACATGACTGTGTTTCAGTCAAGCTGTTCAACATTTAAATGTGTAATTAAATATAATCGCAATCCATATTATGGCTGACAACTTTTGTTTTCTTCAGAGGAAGTATTTAGTAACCTTTGTAGTTTTCCTCAACAGTCACTGTTTGTTTTTCAGTAATTCATACTGCAGTGGTAATGGGACATGCCACTTGGCTCAAAAAATCCTTTTCTTCTTCAAATCCAAAATACAGTATTCTCATCAGCACACGAAAGGAGCCTTTCATGTTTGGGATCTTACCTGCTCATACCTGGTAACATGGGAGCTCAACTCAAGGGGAAGATCACTGCAGGAGTGAGGGGGGACTGCCAGTGGGAAAATGAGCGCTTATTAGATCCATGTTGAGTAAATTTGGTTGGCTCTGTGTTTGGAGTATACATACTTGATTTGACCTTAGATATGGTCTTTTGTGGATGTTGTGTAGTTATTTTTGTGTCTTTCTCTTTGAAGAACAAAAGCACCTAATGGAATGAGATAGCAGAAAATTCACAAGCAGGGAAGGCTGCATTTTCTCCGTTGTCTTATTAAACATGAGAATAGATAGTTCCCCTGAAGTTTCAAATGCTCAAATCCATGAGAAAAAAATGAGAAAAAAAGATCCTATCAATAAGACATTTTTATAATGTTGCACTTAATCATATTCCTGTGAAAGATAGTGATGAAAAAAATAAGTAGGAAACCCCATCCTGGATCAGAGCAGATAAAAGATGGATGGACTATTCAGGAGATGAACTGATTTTGGCTGCTATCTGTATCAGATAGGATATTACAAACTTAAATCTGAATGCAAGGTGATGTCGCCCAGTGGAATAAGATGAGAGGGAACAGGAACTGATGAGTTCAGATGTCCAGTACTAAGTGGATCCACTAAGACCATCTCACCCAAGCCCTGGCTCTAGGGAGGTTTCAGTAATTACTGAGTAGAGGGGTAATGAGTAAGGTTAGAATAGGGGGTGGATATCTCCCTCCAGCATTTTTCTCAGCTGGACCTATACAGCTATTTTTTTTCAGCCCCTTTGTGCAATTAGGATAATTGCATCACTGAATTAGGATAAAGATGATCCAACAAACAACGTAACTGGACATAGCTCCTGTACTGAGGAAGCTAGTGTTAATAGTAAACTGAAAACAGAAAAGCTAAGGTGAAATGGCTTGCCAAAGTCATACAGTATATCAGTAAAAGAGATGGGAACAGGATCTTGACTTCATACTCTCCACCAGCCCACTGTCTGCTGGACTGAGCTGCAGCAGCGTTATTCTATGAACTTAACCAACAATGTTTCTTCTTGGATATGTGAATTCAGGCTAGCATCAAATCCCAAATCAGGTTCTCAGCTGAGAATTAAGCATTTTAAAACTATCTAAACACAATGCCATCAGACAGAAATGATACCACATAGCTTTTGATTGGATTACAATGCAATAGAGCTGGCAAAACATGACCTAAGGCTTCATCTCAGTGGGGTTTTGGTGGAACCAGTGGTACTTGTAAATCATACTCAGTAAAAGCCAGCTTGTTGCTGATGAATTTTCGGTGGAAGGATGGTGACATCTAGTGGTATTGCTCCTGGCGCAGCTTTTCCCATTATGTCTTGAAGCATGCTGTCAGTAGTACAGCAACATGTTATTTTACATACTTAATTCATTCACTTTTTGAAAGTTTTAATAGTTTATGCAGTACCAGCTTTTCATCAAACACAGTAGCCTCTGAATTTTTCAAATATAATTGCCTCATTTTTCATTATACTGAAAAATAAAAGTTGTCATAAAGGAGTGATTCAGTAGTCTGCATATAAAGCTGTATCATAAAATCCTTTGCAAATATTGTGATAAGAACTTAGATTTTTCCCCCTAAATTCATGACTTTAGTTCAAGAGTTGCATCAGAATGACATGATGGACTCTTTCAGCAGGGACTGGGCTTCAGAGAGTGATTTACCTCTCCTAAAAAAAAGTGTTAGGAAAGGATGGAACAAATGACCCTGCAGGTGCTCTTCTCTCTCGAGTTCGTTAATTAGTATAGTCTAGATGCCTAAGTGTGACAGTTGAAATTGGTTAAGATGAGTCATACTAAAATGACTTTGGTTCTTCTCTCTCATTCAAAGTTAATGAAGTCTAATCTGTTCAGTCATTGAAAGAACTGCTGGAAACGTGTCTTAAAAAGAAGTTTGGACAATGAAAAATGAAAGATAGGGGTATATAGAGATACCAAAGTAATATCTATAACAGAAGATTAAGCAGTGCCAGGGTTTGTTTTTATTGCTGAAGCTCAAATACATGAATTACTAACCTGATGGACAAGCCCATGATCTGGGCCAGATGGACCCTGCCAGGTAGTTGCTGGGTATAGGCAGGGGACATTTCCAACAAGGTGGGTTTACAGGCCCCTTGATTTGGGAGCTAAGACAGGTTCATAGTAAGGAGGTATGCCGTTCTGTGCTAGTTCTTTTACTAGTACAGATGTAGTCTGTTATTCTAATGTGAGATGTATCAGCGAGATGCTCTCCAAACATAATAGTGGTTAAGTGCTTATAATGTTTATGATGCAGACTGAAAATGCAACAAAGAGAATTTCTAAAAATTTTCAGCATACACTGACTCCCTCCTCCATTGTCTTCACCTTTAGCTAGTCCAGTATCAGGATCCCCAGTACATTTGGTATTATATAGGATATGTAGTGTGGGCCATTTTGTTGTCCATACAATTTTATTATTATGACTGTATTGAGGCGATTGCAACCTAGACAGGCTGGAGATATGAAGCTCTTGAAGCTGAACAAAGACAAATGCAAAGACTTGGGACAGAATAACCCCCATGCATCTGTACAGGCAGTAGGATTGACTAGCTGGAGAGCAGCTTTGCAGAAAGTGGGCTGAGGGTCTTGATGGACAACACACTCAGCATGAGCCAGCAGTGTGCCTTGGCCATCAGCAGTAGGCCACCAGTATCCTAGGCTGTATGAACAGGAAGGCAGCCAGCAGGCTGAGAAAAGTAATTTTTCCCCTTTGTTTGGCACTTATCAGACTGAATCTGAAGTACTGTGTTGACTTTTGGATTCACTAGTAAAAGAAGGACATTGACAAACTGAAATGAATTCAGTGGAGAGCCATTGCGGAGGGATGTTCAGTGGCTGGCCAGCTGCCCTGTGAGGAGAGGCTGAGGGTCCAGGACTTCTTCAGAAGGGAAGGCTCTGGCAAGATCTGATTACTGTCTTCAGGTACATAATGGGGGAGCTTAGAGAATACAGAGCCAGACTTTTTTAGAAGGAGCACAATAAAAAGCTGAGAGGCAACAGGTACAAGATGGAACTTGGGAAATTTTGACTTCCTCTACAAAAAAATGTCTTTACTATGAGGATGGTCAAGCACTGGAACAGATACTGGAACCTACATCCTTGGACGTATTTAAACCTTGTTTGGACACAGTGCTGAGTAACCTGCCCTAACTGGCCCTGCTTTGAGTAGGAGGTTGAACTGGTGGCCTCTGGAGGCCCCCTCCAGTCTGAAGGCTTCGATGATGCTAAAAGGAAGCCATTCCAGAAGTCAGTAAATCAGCACTTCAAGGATATGTAGAAAGAAAAAAATCATCTGTAACTATATGTACTTATTTTTCTTCTTAGCTATCACTTGACTGTCAGTCAGTTGTGAATCATTAGCCAGGTCACGTATTTATCTTACAGTCATCCTCTAGACTTGATCACCAATGATAAATATCAGCTGACCTTCACATATATCAAAAGTTTTGTACAGTTAGGTAAGACAGCCTAAGTACTTGAGAATCTAGGCAATGAACGTTCCTCTACTGTTTAGAAGAATATGCAATTTTCTTTAATTACCAAATACACTGCTCTCAAGCCTCAAGCTATTCAAACTAAATTAATGATGCTTCAAGTGTGGAACATTTTGGTTGAGAAGGATGTGTACTGTGTATTTTTCCATCATAGAAAAAACAGACATACCAGATTCAGACATAAACTGAATCTGGTGCTACTATAGTCATCAGGACTACCTTCTATGATCTTTTGGTTCTTTTTGTGTGTTTTGTGTTGGTAAGTGTTCCCATTGAATTTTAATTACTGGGTTTATTACACCTTTGAATATTACAGCTACACAGATAACGAAGGGTCCATTTAATGGCTCAGTCTCCAAGCTGGCTGGACACAGATCATACATGATCCAGAAAATGTCTCTTTGCACTGTGTTTGGTTTAAACTAATAAGTTCAGTGTATGGATTTACCATGTCAAGCATGGCCGCACACTTCCCAAGGCTACACCAGCTAAACGTCTGCAAAGAGCACACCCATACCTTTTTCAGCTCTGTGCTATCTTCCCTAAGTGCTTCTCAGGCAGAAATGGCATACAACACAGATGGCAGGATACTCTTCATTTAGCACACTGCTAAATGAAGATCCACACTTCAGATCCATAACTTCCTTAGGCTTGTAATAGCCTGAAACGAAGTTTCCGGATATGCTGCAAGACCTACATTTTTGCCTACTGGTGAGAAGCAGCTCACTTGTGAAGCTGGAGAAATACAGAGGATATATTAGAGATATAGTCTGTGGAGGCAGTTGTCTTTGGGTTTTGATGAGCATTGGAAAGTCTTCTTTTTTCCTACCTACACTTTGCACTTTCCGAAAGTTAGAATTATCTCTTGGCTGTCTAAAATAAATTGTAAAGTTGGTAAATCTAAGTTGGTAAAACAGAGCTCAAATTATGCAGATTTGGGAAATGAGCGGTTGTCATGGTTCAGGCCAAATCGGCTACTGGGGATGCGGGGGACCCCAGATGGGACCAACAGATACTCCCCTCTACCCCT
>RSEF01000031.1:14741016-14753297 GCA_003993805.1 Himantopus leucocephalus
GTCTGCACAATATGCTGTTAATTTCATTAGTTAGAAGAGGCCTCGCTAAGAAGCGAAGTTACTGAAGAAAATTAGTCCTGTTTCACCTCAAACCAGGACACAAGTATTTCAACACAAGTCATGTATGATTTAGTACTCTCTTTAAAAACAAACTCCCTGAGTCTTAACAAGAACACTGGACAATTCCAAAAAGGTCAGTCGCAGTGTAGAGAACTACATAAAACCCTAGGCATGTTCAATTACCTCAAAACCAGACATACTTTGTTGATAAGTAAATATTCCTCGACAGTCCTTAAATCTTGTATCTTATTTATCAGAGACCCTAGTCATGGTTTGGGCTCGGATGTGGTCTACTAAAAACATCCAAATATCAGCAATGAAAACATCAAGTTGTCTACAGCTGAAATCAAGGTCACCAGCTAAAGGGAAAATTGTAGAGCCCAAACATATTTTAGAGTTCTGTGATCCCTGAGGTGACAGCTTAAAAATGCGTGAGCATGCTCGTAATAATCTTTGAAAGCAAATTTCATCATGGTTATGCTACTGCTAGATAAATGTCTAAAAATTTCCCTTGCTATGCAAATAAATTACCAACCATTCACCTTTAAGAAACATTTCTTAATCTGAGCTCACTTTCTCTTCAGAATGAGTAAGCATTTAAGACAAATAATTTCTTTTCAGGCATAAATTTTTCACTGGTCCTGAATATCAAGACAGCAGTTACCTAGTGACACAATCAGATGCTCAAATGAATTCATACTTAGCTGTGATAGTTCAACACAGAGCTATGGATCTGCTGAAAGAAAGTATTCACATGACTTTGATTTAGTGCAATACACTTCTAAGAGTAAATATACAAAAGACATCAAGGTATTCTAGATATTTATTTTTCAGTGTACAGTATCATACATTTAAAATAAAGAAATAAGGCCCAAATATCATAAAAGGTGTATATAGTGTTTGGTAGACAAATACTTGACTAAGAACAAGGCATATTCTAGCTCATACTTCATGGAGTTACAATGACGTTCAGGCACATAAACAGGAATACTTTATTGCTTAATGATTTACAACTCTTTTGGCCTATTTAACAGAAAACGAACCAACTGAAGTAGAACTTCATCATTAAAGCCTTTCACGCTACCGTCTTCCACAACATCATACAATGGCTTACTGTCTGTACCCCAACAGATATTCTTCCGAGGGTTATTTTGAATAGTTTCTACAGTTAGTGCTAAAGTATTTAGCTGGTAACAAAAGAAAGCGAAGTATTTTCCATCAGTCACTACTGCCTGTGACACAAAAGGACGGGTCACATCTGCTTCACTCCAGAATCCTATAAAATAGAGAAACAATACCAGTTATACAGGACTCAAAATTCCTATCCGCACACACATCTAAACTGATCCGGAAAAGTACTGGGAATTGCATCAGCCACTTAGTAAGGGAAGAAGTCCTGTCTGCTTTAGCAACACAAGCATTCTTCATCCAGACTAACTAAAATGCAACCAATCAAGGATACTTCCAAGATCAGGGACACAGTGGCGTACTTGCATTTTGTACACAGTTCCCTGTTGCTGACTGATAAAAACCCAACACTGATCAGCCAAAGTGACTTCTCAAAATTAAGTAAGTTATTAATGCATCCAAGTCCTACAAGTGATCTGAGGGGAAACATCTTTCAGCTACTCCATGATTCTCACGGCAGTGAACATTTATTTCACGATAGAAGGATGCGTACATATGCACGACCATAGCTGACTAAAGCAACCAGGCAGACAACACCAAGAACACTATGTCACGAAGTATTACTGCTTCAAACAATCCCTGCTAAGCATTATGTCTTTTTAAAATATTTTCTTTACATATTTATGCATGTGTGCTAGCACACACAGTAATATTCTTAAAATATACTTGGTATCATGTGCAATGAACATCGCTAGAAACTGTTACAGAACAAAGAAAAAGCTTCATAGATTTGAATCATGCTGTCCTTGTAACTCGTGCTTACAACTGTAACCAGCTTTGAAGCCAGGACTCACTTGACTTCAATGTTTTACATCCACAAAAAAAGTAAAGCTTTTTAACACACCATTACATAAAAAATTTGATGCAGAGCCAGCAATATACATCATAGTCAAAGGATTTTTCTTCCATGTCTTGATTCACAAGTGAAACTACAAACCAGCAGGTACCTTCCAGTAACACTAGGTAACAATTACATTTGCATGAATAAGCAAAACACTGATCTGGTCTATCCATCCAGGTCTTTCGAGGTTTTCAGACAAACATAGGCATAAAATCCTGAACTAAGGCTGCTGACATTTTTCTTTCACAGATTGTAGTTTCACAGAATTGACATTTCTGAAACAAGAAGCTAAGCAAAATAGTTGTTTCAGAAAAAAAGAAAAATAAACTTCTTGATATCTGCTGCCTTTCCCTGTAACTAATGTGGAGTGAGCACGTGAATGCAGGACTGAGGATTCTGCACAGGCTTAGTGTTACACATGAAAAAATATTTTTCTGTGTACTTAATTCTCCCTGAGTCAAAGTACTCAAAGTCTTAACTAACTCCCTTGTGTAAGGTCTGCTTCATTCACTGGTTCAATTAAATTTTCAAAGACCTACTTAAAGCATGATCTTCAGAAGAAAGAGCATGAGAAAAAATTGGTGGGGAGAAAAGGTTAGAGAACTTTAAAGTAGGCATTCATCACCACAAAGAATTTATCAAGTTGGCCGTCTCACCTTGATACATTGCTTGTGCTGCTGTCCAGGCAAAGAGACTTGCAATACCATTAGCTCGATAAACAACTTCAATCTGATCCTCAAGATTTGCTCTTACAAACCTCTCCCGTTTTAGTTTATCCGGAATAAGGTGAAACTGAGTGTGTCCGTAACAGCATGGGTCTGCTGCTTTTGATCCTGTGTTTCCCCCCCAAAAAAACCCAATTAAGAGTCAGTCACGAGAACACTCCTTATTATGCATACAAACACATCTTTACTATTAGATTCCAAACAAGACAAGGTTAGAATCTCTACTGTAGATCTGTATAAATGTTGAGATAACTCCATTTCTGGGTGAGACTGGAGGGCTTGCCCAATTCCAAAAGGCAAGAGTTCACACTTGTGAACTTACTGAAATGTCCCTGAGGAGATGTATCAAAATTCAATGTTAGTTTCCTGCCAATTTTCTATTCAACACAACTCCTGCAAGCGAATCTGGAAAGAGTACCTACGCACAGGAGGGTGCTACTCCACATTATCCAACTGACATGGAATCTCAACAGAGATATAAATACTACATATATTTATATAGTATAGTTATACATAAAAATATACGATTTTTTTTTTCTGTTGATGGGAAGGCAAAGATCAAGGGGGCAGTGTTTGTTTGGGGGTTGTTTTTTTTNTTGTTTTTTTTTTTTTTTTTTTTTTTTTTTTTTTTTTCCACAAATAAATCACTTAGCATTTCATGACAAGAAACTCTTACCTATAAATACCTTGTTTTCGTACTGCTTTTTGAACAAGGGCAGTTTGGATGGTTTGTGATCAATAACGGGAACATCTCCAAGATCTGACTCCAGCGGCACAAACTTGAAGGAAGTAGAAGAAAGAAAAGACGTGATGTAAGACACGTTTCTGACATGAGGCCTCACATAATATGCCACTTTCTGGTCAGAGAGCCGAAAGTGTAAGTCTTGCTTACATACACCATGTATATAACTTTAACTGAAATTTGTATTTTGCAACAGAACTTCTTGTCTTGTGATGAGTGCTAGTACATGGATCTTATACTGATGTCTGAATTTTCTGCAATATACAAAAAACATTGTGTGAAAAGGTGCTAACAAAGCTGCCAATTGGGACTATCTTCAAAACCAGAATCCACTTCTGTAGAAGATGAGTAAAAACATTTCTAGCAGCAGTCAACAGACTACCTTGAACTAACAGAGTTGAGTTTACAAGTACTCAGTGTTTTGCACTATGTAACATTTTAAGTTGCCTAGACAGTTCTTCCAAAATGCCAAAGTTTGCAACATCTGACAGTACTAACCTAAGCAAATTGTACAATTAAGTTAGCAAGAAATGTTCAGCATTTACAGAAAGTGGAGCAGTTTTCTGTTTGTGGTGGAAACTGGGCAAGAGACCCTCACAGGCTACACAGTTACAATTGTATAAACCTACAAGAAAAAGATTAGAATACTGAAACAGTTTCGAGAAAACTGAGCATTCAAAAAAACAATTATTAAGCAGTACTAACATGTAACAGAGTTGACATTAAGATTATATGCGCTCTCTCTTACTCCATTCTTTTCATCTCCAATTCCCTCATCTTATCCTCCTCCACTGAGAACATTCCATGCCACATTTTTTATTCTTGCTTCCACTTACAAGCATAAAATAAGTTAAAAACTCCATTTATTTAAGCGCAACAACACGTATTTCATCTCAAGCACAAAGAACTTGAAGTTCAAAAGACTGTCTCAAGATCTATAAAGCACTTACCATAACAAAGTAGTAAAGGCATTAAGACTTCAAAAATGCACAAATGTCCTACATGCCTGATTAACCAGGTCCTCCACAAACTACCTACTGCACAGTTTCAGTGGCAGTGAGAAATACAAGTGAAAATGCACGTGATTAACTTGCTGTTGAAAATATACTTCCTCACCTCTGGAAGTTGCTTTGGCACACGGATCTGGAGGTGTGGGTGATCGTCTATCTGAAATCGCACAGGATCAACTCTACCCTTTCGATGTCCATGAACAACAACTTCCTCACCATGATGCCAGTAATAGTTAACTTCAGGGTTTAGATCTGAAACAGAACAGAGAGATAGAGAGAAACAGACATCACCCCTTTGCATTTAAAAGCCTCCCAACTCTTGTTCTGTCGCCGCAGTAAAACAGAAAAATCAAAATCCACTCGCACCGCGTGGGACAGCAGAGATGAGATTTATCACTAATGATGGTCTGAACAACTCATCTACACCAGCGACACTCCTGCCGGGTTCGCAGACCGGCCCCACCGCCCAAGGACTCCCACCTCCCTCTCCCTCCCACCCGCGTTCCGCACCAAGGGAGGAGGCTGCCAGCAGCGGGTTGCGACCACACAGAAAAGCGGCCAAGGTGGAGACGAGCTGCGTGAGGAACGGGCCGGGCGTGTGATCCTGATCGCGATAGAGGAACGGTCGCTTCTTATTCTGGTAGAAGCTCTCCTGCAGGAGGGCGTCGCAGGCGAGGGAGCGCAGCTCGCCAATATCCAGATACGGCGCCGCTCCCGCCGGGGTCTTCGCAGCCCCTGGTGCCGCCGCTCCCGGCTCCGGGGCTTTCACGGGCTCCGGCGCCACCGCTCCCGCGGCTTTCGCGGGCTCCGACGCCACCGCTCCCGGGGCTTTCGCGGGCTCCGACGCCACCGGTCCCGGGGCTTTCGCGGGCCCCGGCGCCGGTCTCGGGGGTAGCCCCGGCACGAAGGCGGTCTTGGTGAAGCTCCGGTACCAGCGGTCGGCGTTGAGAGCAAAGGTCTGCGGGTACACCATGTACTTGGGCCGCTGCAGCTGCCCGTAGAGCCGCAGCTTCTCCTCGATGGAGGCCGCCGCGTGCACCCGCTGGTTGAAATGCTCCAGGCGCCGCCGCTTGGCCGCTTTGCTCTTCGCCGTAGCCGAAGCCACGATGGGCGGGTAGAGCGAGTCGGGGGGCTGCGGCGGGACAGTGGACTCCGTCTGCGAGAACCAGCACCGGCCGTGCCAGAGCAGCCGCCGCCCCTTGGACGCCGCCATTTCGCAGCGCTCCGAGACGGCCGGAAGGACAGCGTTCGGCAACTGGAACACCTGATTGGTCGCTGGAACCACGTGACCAGTCAACTGCCAATCGGCAAGCTTCTCCGAGAAAGCGCTGCCGGGACAGAAGGAGGCGGGACCTTTTGGGAGTCGCGTCGGTGGATGGCCCTGATCCCCGCCGCGGAGCAGAGCGACGCAGCTTCTGCGCATGCGGCAGAGGCGCCCAACTGTCTCTCTTTGGGCGGGAACTACAGCTCCCAGGATACAGAGCCGGAGGCGGCCGGAAGTGCCGGGTCTCGCGCGGGGTCCTCTCAGCGTGGCCTGCGCGGCACGCCCGGCGCGGCAGTTTCGTGAGGGGTGGGGTGAACTGCCGCCCTTTTCTCCGCAGTACGAGTCCACAGTGCAGAGGGAAGGTCACATCTCAGGCAGGAGGGTTGTGTTGCACAGACAAGGAGCCTTTGCATGCGTTCATTCGCGAAGACAACATTTTTGAAGCAATTTTCTACGTGCTCATCTTCAGGAGATAATTACACACCCCACACACGCCCCCACCCCGGTTTGAAGGACTGACCACTCAATCTAAATGACAGGGATAAATTCTCTCTAATATAAATAAATAGATTGAAATAGATTGAAGCGTTTTCTGTACAGGACAGAACCGTTTTCTATACTAAGAACTATACAGAACCTGTACAGAACCCTTTTCTGTACTAAGGACAAAGGGTTTGCTACAAGCAAGAACTGTAGCAGAAATAAGAGATAATTTATTGACAAAGCCGAGAAACTTGAACGTGCGTGACTCAGCCCAGGGCATGAGGAGGACAAGCAGCCTGATCGCAGCCATCAACATAAATCCTGGGCTGGTCTGCTCTGCTGTGCTGTAGGAAAGACTCGTTTTTACGTGGTAGTGGGTACCCACAGCACTGAGTGTAAACTGAAATAACAGCTTGTCGGAAGCTGCAGGAGCTGGCTGTAATGAAGGAATTCAACTCTGCTAAAATAATTGTTGTGGCATTTGTTTATGAAAGTGGAAAGAAGCTAAAATTGGCATCCTGACAGTGCAAGGAGTGCTACAGTTACTGCATTTTTAGCTTGGAGATACTTGGAAAAGTTGAGGGTATTTCTCTTTGGTGGACAGATGAAGCTATTTATTATTCTTACAAGCTTTCTTCTTTCGTTATTTTTCTTTTAACTTGATCACTCACCGTATTCTTGGGAAATGCTTTTTTTTTCTGTCTTTCCATGACATTTCTGTATTGTCGGAACTGTCAGAAATATTCAGACTAACTGGGAGTGTGAGAGGAAGTTATGAGTGGAACTGGGACAGGGGACACGTTACATACATCCCAGATAATCTGCTCCCTTTCATTAACTTCAGTTTAGCTTTCTGCTGAATTGGTGGTCAGAGCTGCAATGGAATTTGGAGGAATTTTTGGAATACATGACAAAGATTGAAACACAGCGTGTGGGTTGAGATTTTCAAAGAATATAGAATATAAAACCTTTGTCTTCTTTAAGAGGAAGTAGAATAGAAATTAAAATATTGTTAATGCATAGGTAAAAAGAAAAAAGCTGTCCTTTAGTTAAGATTCACAAGGTAATTTATAAAAGACAGATTTAAATGTTAAGTTGCAACTCAGTTAAGTATCGAGTGTTTAAACTTTGGATGTTTCGTTTTGAGTCCAGCTACTCTCTTCACCAGGCGGGTGAAGGCACAAGGACTCAGATCAGATGACTGACCATTTAGGGAGCAAGCTCCCTCCTTTTCCTCATCTCACATACTAGAGTCTCCCAAGTGCATCTGGAAGCCTGTTTTTCACTTGATTGATAAAAGACGTTGGCCAAATGTGGCCAAGGTAGAGCTATTGAATCTCTTCCCTTGTGATCGCCGCTAGCCACGTCGTACACTTACACAAACTATTACAGAAAATCATTACTTTTCTTAGGCATTTTGCTGCTGCATGTCCTGTGTCAAAACTTGTTTCCTTTGGTGGTTAGAAATATTCTTCTCATTTCATGCTTAAATGTATTCACGGTCAATTTATACCTCTTTGTCATTATGCCAACATTATCCTTTAGTTAATTAGATTTTTTTCTCTCCAATGTTTGCCTTCTAAAATATTGATGGAGACCAGTCATATCACTTCTTTGTCCTCATTGATAGAGACTAAACAAGCTCTTTTCACACAGACAGGTCTCCATTTCGCTGATCATCTTAATAGCCCTTTCTTGCATTTTCTCCAGTTTTGCATTTGTCTCAGGGATATGTGACCAGACTGTACCTATTATTTCATACAAAGGACTGTATTATCTACACCAGGATTACTAACATTCTACCACTGTTAAAAACCAGAATTGCCTGCCTTGGCAGCCATGCAACACTGTGAACAACTTTTGCATAGAATATTTTAAATGCTCAAGAAGTTCAATACAGAAACTGAATATAAGTAATGAAGTGAATGTTTAAAGGACCGTTTTTATTTTCCCTACTTTATTCAAAAGTTTTAAATGTTTCCTGCACCCTGATACTGACTATAACATTAGATAAGAGGTGTCAGGAACCAGTGCTATGCTTTAACCTACACTTAAAATCCCGGAACTATCTACTGGTGTACATTGTAGTATCATTCATCTTGATGTAGGAGCTGCAAGGGTTTGGATAAAAGGGCCCAATAGACAGTCTGGTTTAAAGTACATGCATGCTTTGCTGACAGCTCCGTCATAAGCTTTTGATAAAAATATATAATCCAGCCATAGATCTCTCAGTTCAAAAAAGCGAACCAACAGTTCAAAAAGGATCTCTTTTCCTTTTTTACTGAGATAATCCATGATATCCAAATTATCCTAAATCTGTAAACCCTTTGTGTTGGTTAAATGAATACTGTAAAAGAGCCTGGATTAGAAAATTCATAATCTGCCTAAAATGTTCAATAAAAATGCTAAGTAAATGCCATAGCCTCAAAATAAATCTCTAAAATTGAAACTAGAAAAAAACCCTGCATCTCAGTTCTAATGTGAAGGTCATTGGAGAGGGATAGTTTGAAGCCCAGAAGTAGTTCAGAAACCAGTGCAGTTCACCTAATTGAACCAACTCTATAGGGACGGGTGACATAGAAATTACTCTGTTTCTGAAACTTAGAAATGAGACAAAGTACATTAAATGTACACACTCAGAGAGGAGATTGCATAGACATTAATTACTGGTCAGGCTTGGTATCACCTATATACCAGCGTAGAAGCTGCTTAAGTGCACACAGTTCTTAAGTAACCTTCACCAGAGGTGCAGGCAGAGCCCAAATGGGATCACCGGGATCACATAATGGAGGCCTGTCTTATCCAAGGCCCAGCAGGAGGAGATATCAGGTGAGAGTCTGCTTCACCTGGCCATGGTGGGGTTGTGCTGTGTCCTATCGGAGTCACTGCCAGATCTCCAGCCACTGAGAAAGGGTTCGGCCCTCACACCTGCTAAGCCATTTTTCCCATACCTGTGCCATGATGCTGGCATTATGCACCTTCTTGGAGACCTCCATCTTACTTTAGAAGGCAGAGAAAGGACATAACAGTGAGATTGAAGCCCTTCAAATTCGGAAACCTCTAAAGGGAGCCACAAGCTAGACATAGATTTTGTTGTAGGCTGAGTAACAAAAGATACTGTAGTTTGATTCTAGAGCAGTGATGGCAGACCCTTGGCCCATCTGAGGACATGCTGAAGATTGATGATGTCCCATTCAAGTTCTCTTAGCAGGATAGTCCAAAGGTACACCAGAAAACAGGTTAGAAGCCAGTTCTGGAAAGTTTGTGGTGAAAAAAGTCTCTAGAGCTGTGAAAAACAAAGTTAGTAATCAATACAAGGTATTCCTCTTGTAATAGTATCTCAAGACCTTGAAGGAAGACTGACACTCCATTGTACTAAACATCACATCTTACACCTGCGTAACAAATAAAGTGGTTCTTCATTTTGTAATGTTTTTCTCAGTATGTTAGGTTGTAGAAAGGACTGACACTCTGTTCTTAGGTTAATGATACAAGGCAGACAACATGTCTTTCAAATTATTATTCTAACCAGTTCAGGTTTATTTAAAAATTTCTGCAGAAGCTGCAGTCACCAATGTCTCTCTTAAACTGGGGACAGATTTTGGACAAGGCATGCCCCTTCTTCTTGGTGCTCATCTTGCAGGATGAGAACCAGATTTCAACCAAACAGAAATATCTCCAGGTTTAACCAGTTAAGGTTTAATTTCCTGCCTAGCTACGTGTTTTGTTCATGAGTCAGAGCTAGGTACACAAAAGAACTTTAGTGAGGACCCTGCCTCGCCCTCTCATGCCTACCTAAAGGTCTGACTAATACTGGAACATGTATTTTTATTGCCAAAGTTAATAGACTAACTCAAAATACACGGGGTATTTAAAAACTGGAATGAATAGATCTCTCCAGAAGATCTTTTCACCCTCTTACTGGCCCAGCTCTCTTTAGAAGACATTTTAAAAGTTCATTATTATTCAGAGCGAGCATGATATTGGATATTAATTGGAGAAAAAGACAGTGTCGTATGCATACTTAAAGGGTCTCTCTATGACTTAATGGCTAAAGAGGGGGTGTCAGCTCCTTCCTGCCTGCTTCAGATGAGATTTCTGTGTTTACAGACTTTTCGTTTTATGTACAGTCTACAGCATTTACCAGCTTAGGTAACATCAGTGGGACTGTATCCTCCATGTAAAATTCCACATACTGCAATAGACGCAATCTTAACTATTGAAAAGATGGTCATTATTTTGTGACTTATGTCTTTAGCTTATTTTTAAACAGATTATGTGTTACAACAGCTGCCAGATGATAATTTAAAGCAACTCAGTGTAGATACGTGCAGTAGGGAAAAGCCGTTATCATCTTTACTAATTGAAATCTGTGGACAAAACCAAGTTTCTTATATGATTTCCAAATACCTTTATAAGAATATAAAATGCAGGAATATAAAATGGCAGTCTGAAGTCTTCCGTTATGCATCTTTCAGAACTGAAGTGCTTCTAGAACTACATAGCACTCCAAACAGCACCAATTAGAATTAAGTTTGCATTATGTTTCAACTGCTATTTTAATGTAGTTTCTCAGACAAATTCCTTTTAGCCTAAAATTGCCTATGTTCGTCTATAGATCAAAGATCACACCACACCCTCCCCCCACACCATTTAAAGAAAAATCAAAGCACCTTTGTTAAACGACTGTGGAAAGGGGNAAGGGGGGGGGGGGGAGGAGGAGAAATACGTGTTTCTGGCCAAAGCTTCCCTTTAATTAGGAAAAAATGTTAAAAGAATTAACTTCAAAGTTGGACCACTTTCTAGTTCTCACTTGAGAGCTGTGAGTCCAGATGAATCTAATGAAAGCCTCTCACATCATTTCAAATTAAGGAGCCTTCCAACTGGGAATTCAAAAGATGCACAGGCACATTCTACCTTCTGTGGCTTTAGATGCCATTACAGCTGAGAATGGCGGTGACATTTAAGACCACTCTGGCTTCATGCTGCCGTAAAGATAAAAGCTTATCTTGAAGACATGCTTTGACAAAGCTTAGTTTCACTGCATCCAATGCCCATTAGCTAAAAAAAAGCAGAAATCCTTTGGGAAAACTAGATTTCTTAGTTTTATATAGTATTTCAGTGCTATTGTGGCAGTTACAAAAGAATACCTCACATGTACCCTGTACATTTTGGGGAACATCTAACAAGTGGGCATCCCATATGTACTGTTTTAGGCCATTGCATGCAATTTTCCCGAGGTCTGTTTTGTATATGCAGAAAATCCAGAAGCGTGAGCTCATTTTAACTCCTACTCTTTGAGATAACAGTGTGAAACGAAAGATCTTTATTGTGAAATTAGTGAGTAAACTGAAAGGAACAGAAGTTGATTGACTGGAGGAAATAATATGCTGTCACTTCAAAAGGCAGATAGAGCTGTTTGGATTCTGATGCGGTGGCTAAGTGACAATTCAAACATTTACAGTAAGAGACTTTGTCATTCACACAATTACAATATTAAGCCGGTGGAAGAGGTACACTTCTATGAGAAAATTTGTGGAGTCGGCTATAGTGTTCCAAAGATGACGCAAAGGGAAAACTGATGAGTAGACTCAGCTCAGTATGAAGATGAAGGACTGGATGAAAAGCACAAGTGTTGCAGAAGAAAACTAATGTATATAAATATTATTGTAATATGGTATTACTGAGGTGGCAAGTGTTTATGTTTGTTCTTAAAAGGTGTCATGAAGGTAGAATTTCACGAACAGTGGGCATTTTGCTTACTTTCTCTTTCTTCTATTATTGAGGACACCAAACTTTTTCATGCAGTTTAAACGGAAAATTGGAAAACTAACTTCAAGTCCCATAATTAACCCATAGACTTCTTTCGGCAAATGAGAGCTGATGATCAGGTATACCTCTGCCGCTTTAAAAAGAACTAAACCACTGTCCTGGTTTGAGGTAAAACAGGACCAATTTTCTTCAGTAA
>RSEF01000031.1:14763490-14820460 GCA_003993805.1 Himantopus leucocephalus
AAGGTCCCTTCCAACCTAAACCATTCTATGATTCTGTGAAATAGGGCAGTTCATTAAATTAAATGTATCTTGGGAGAGACACATTTTAAAGTCTGTGAAGAGGGGGAAAGAAGATAGGAATTGCAGCAGGAATGCTCTTTTGGTGTCAAGACCCCTTATTTTCTCTCTAGTGCAGCAGGAGCTGTAGATCCCCCAGTCTGACTTACAGATCACTTTTGCTATAGCTTAGGAATGGTGTGATGAAGGCTATGGCTGTACAAAAAAAGAACATGCTAATGACCTCCAAAATATGTTTTAAAATTACATGTAACCTCTTTAAAGGTCTTAAGCATATTTAAAACTTAAATACAGTTCTTAAGCAGCATTGTTCTGGGAATATTAAGGCAGCGCATAAGTGCAAGTTCCGTCTTGGATCTCTGTGCAGGGCTGCAAAGGCATATACATTATTTATCCAAGTCTCAAGTCCTGGTAAGCAGTGTCCTGTTGGGCTGGGATTATGTGGAAATCAGGCAGATTCTGACCCTTTTCTCATGCGTTTCTTATGTAGAGGCAAGAGCAGTGCCTCTGAACAACAAAACTAACTCTTCTTCCCCATGGCAAAGGGCTGCCTAGCAGAATGGGAAATCATAACTGTCTGTGAAAAGGGACAAGGAAGGATTTTCATTACATCTGTTCAGCTAATCACTTGATTTCAAATTCAGAAAGGTATGTCTTGTGTTGATTGCTTTTAGTTTCTCTTAGTACATTTCTAAACTTTCACATGCGTTTCCTATGGTGTCTGCTGGCAACCAAGCAAGCTCAAGTCCCTGCAGACAGAAACCTAAGTCCTGTTTACCTCTTTTTACCTCTTTACCACTTTGTTAGCTGGGTTATTTTAGCAGCATTCATTCTTTGCAACTCTGTGGCCATCATAGTTGTCATTAAATGTCTGTTTATGAAGAAACATGGGACCAAAGGGGATTTTCTAGATCATTGAGTTTGTTCCCTGCTATTGCAATCAAACATTGTCTCAGCATTTGAACTATTGACCTCATGATTGCCTTTCTCCTAGAAGCCGAATTCCGTTTAAAGTAAAATACTAATTTTCTTTTTGGATAATAGCTATAATACCTTTATTTTGCAGCACTTGACATTAGAGAAAGATCTCTTTTCTCTGGTGTTTGTGGTTGATGTACCTCCTGTTTGTTTTAATTTTCTCTGCTAGATTTTACTCAGCTTGACTTCTAGCAGTCCTCACTTTCCCTGAAACCCACTTGTCTCCAGGATGCTAATTAATCCCTATTCTCATTGCTTTTTCCTCTCTGTTTACTTCTTGCTTTAATTCACAAGTGAATATCCGTCTGTCTTGGTCTGTAATCCTTTTCCTACAAAACCTTCCCCCTCTTGTTTTTTATTAGTTAAAACTGGAAGTACTGATAAGACTTAAACATACTGTTATATATTGCATTATGTACATGATATGGGATGTAGCCTCATTAAATACATTATCAGCATCTAAGAGCAGGTAGTATCCTAATGTACAAATACACACATATGCTATTGTTGGTTTATTATTTTGTAAGGGTAGGCCATTTTATGACCATGCTTCTATGAACTCCGCTGTAGAGATGCAATAGCCATTAAGGATGATTCAAACTCAAGAAATCAAGTCAGATTATTGTTGAAGTCTTCATTTGACTTCATTTGATTTGAAGATCACTGTTGAAGTTGGCAATCCCAAGCACAAATACAGGCTCAGCGGAGAATACATCGAGAGCAGCCCTGAGGAGAAGGACCTGGGGGTGCTGATTGACGAGAAGCTCAACATGAGCTGGCAATACGCGATCGCAGCCCAGAAAGCCCAGAAATCCAGGTCTGCATCGGAAGAAGTGTGGACAGCAAGTCAAAGGAGGTGATTCTGCCCTTCTACTCTGCTCCTGTGAGACCCTACCTGGAGTACTATATCCAGCTCTGAGGTCTCAGCACAGGAAATACATGGACCTGTTGGAGCAGGTCCAGAGGAGGGCTACAAAGATGACCAGAGGGCTGGAGAACCTCTCCTATGAAGACAGTTTGAGAGAATTGGGGTTGTTCCGCTTGGAGAAGAGGAGGCACCGGAGAGACCTTACTGTGGCCTTCCAGTACCTAAAGGGGGCCTGCAGGAAAGGTGGGGAGGGACTTTTTACAAGGGCATGTAGTGATAAGATGAGGGGGAATGGCTTTAAACTGAAAGAGGGTAGATTTAGATTAGATATTAGGAAGAAATTTTTCACTCTGAGGATGGTGAGACACTGGAACAGGTTGCCCAGAGAAGTTGCTCCATCCCTGGAGATGTTTAAGGCCAGGCTGGACAGGGCTTTGAGCTACCTGGTCTAATGGGAGGTGTCCCTGCCCATGGAGGGTTGGAACTAGATGATCTTTAAGGTCCCTTCCAACCTGAATCATTCTATGAATCTATGTTTCTATGATTTAGAAAATATCAAAATTCACAGTAGAAAATACATGGCTGTTCTGGGTCTGGGAATTATTTCTTAATGAAAAAACATTGCCTGGCTCTCCAAGAAAATAAAGCAGTGTAAGCTTGCCATCTGCAGTTACCTTGTATTTTGAAAGAAGGTGTGATAAAGAAAGTGTTTTCCCCAGGAGTAATGCTCCTTGTTCCACAAAGGAAGGCAGGATTGCTTGCCGTGTCCTTCTGAGTGTAGGAAAGAAGGGACTTTGGTTCCACTCCTCAAATGTTGCAGATGAACTTGTATGAAGCTGAGAGCAATTGTTGCTACGCAAAGAAACAGAGCATGAGGCAGAATATTTCACTGGGACTGCTACCAGCCTGTGGTTATCGATATGATTATGTTGTTGCAAAACCTGTATTTTTGGTGGTGGGGGTTTTCTTTTGTTTTGTGTTGTTTTCTCAATACTGCTCTGATCTAGGAAGCATTGTGCTCTAGGGCAGGAGGTCTAAGAGGACTGCAGTGAAAGTGTGTTTCTTTCACTGAAAGAAAGCACAACAAATTTCTTAAAACGCATCACCTATATTTGAGCAGGGCTGTCAACATAAACAAACGTCTTAGGAAGCTTTTGGGTTTTTAATGGGTATCTCAAACCACCCTGGGTTCAGTGAGAGAATTCTAATTTGGCAAGAGTCCCTGCAGAACCTGTCCACACCCTGCAGGTTTCCACCAAGATCCTTAAAAGCAATTCAGGTTGCCAAGCAGAGCTGACTACAAAGGAATACAACAAATTTACAGCTGTGTAGTACTTCCACTTCCCTCTTTGCTTCTTTTTTGTGACATTTAAAATTGAAATTGAACATCTTTTTTCCACGTATGACTTGTAGACTCAAGCAATCAGAATATGGCTGTTGACCCTCCATCTCAGCCTTCTTGTTTCAAAAGTGTTTGGCTTGAGAATGGCTATGAGTATCAAACCTTAGTATTTTTATTGAAAAAAAAATATCCACTGACCAGTAGTGTTTCTCACACAATGGATTGACATGATCAAAACCTGAGAGTTTAGCCAGTGTACAACTATGTAATTCTGTTTTATAAGCGCCACATGTATGATTAATGTACCTCTTGGTACATTGCATAAGGGGATGCCACGACTATAAAGGGATAAAGCAGCTCTCACTAAGAGATCCTGTTGCCTGAGTGGCTGCAACTGAGTCAGTTCCTGTAAATGTCTGTAAACACACTTCTCTCCCAGCCTGAGATTTTTTGCTCCAAATTCCTAGCAAGTTTTCATACTTCAGTGTGAATATAAATATGTTCCCTAGCTGTCTGCAGTCACTGCCAAAAGTTTAATGTATTTCAGATGAATTTTCTTCATTAGCTGCTACTTTCTTTTTTTTTTTTTTGAAAAATGGTTATGCTGCAGTTAGTTTTGACAAATTTCTTTGTATTCATGTTCAAGAATCTCTGAAACTTGTGTACTAAGGTGCAGTCATTTACAAAGGAAAGAACAGCAGTATCCTCAGCATGTCAGTGCTGAAAATGATGTTTGGTTTCCTATTACTAGACTATGAATCATGTGTAATCTTTCAGATTTTAATTCTCTCCGTTAGGAGTAGGATGAGGGTAGGTAGGCGGTTTTGAAAAGAAGATGTGTAAGTGCCTCATTTGATACAATTTAAGGTCTCTGGTTTGAAGCGCTTTGGGAAGAAGAATTTGAAATTATTATGAGTCCATACTTTGCTCCTATGTTCTATAACAATTTTGATACAAAAAGTGATTAGTTTGTCTCAGCCATTATGAAATACTCTAAATGAAGCTACACCAGCTGCATTCTCCCAGGGCTGATTATTTTCTTTGGATAAAGGGCACGTTGCTTGGATATGACTTGTCATTCATATATGCCACATGCCCCTCACAAACAATTATGATGAATGGTATTTTCTGTAGAACTGTAATACACCAGGGCCTAGGGAAATAAGAGATTTCATTTCTTGAAGTTTGCAATGAATATGTGAGAGCTGTGAAGAGTGCCTTATTGCTCCAGGCAGGTAACATAAATGTCAGAAGATAGAAAGTTAGAGGAAATCAGACTATTTCTGTTATATCTCTTCCTGCTCTGGAGAAGAATTTGGGCAAAGAGAAGATAAGATGGGGATTATTTTAGACAAATCAAATTATCTTAAATTTACTCCAAGACCTGAATAACACCGTGTTCCATTCCAAACCAATTGTCCTCAAAACGGGAGTTTAAATAGCCTGTTGACTGGTGTCAGTGCCTGTAATATACATTGTTCTACCTTGCTCTAATAAGAAGTATGCAGGTGAGGAATCTTTGTGTTGCTGTTTTCTTCCTTTAGCTGCTGTTCATCACCACGTGTGGGCATCCATCCTCATGTTCTCAAAGGTAACCCTGAGAAAACACTGGGTGTGAATGCATTGCTTTTTCAAGATTAGCGACGGTTGGCAAACTTTTTGCATCCTTTCATAAAAGAGATTTCTATCGATCTAGTATAAATGTTAGATCAGCTCCTTTGCTGCTACAAAAAGGCACTACCCTTCCACACATTAATACTCATTCACAGCATTTTTCCATTTAAACACCCACCACAAGCTGACATTCATACCAGCCCCCTGACTTGCAACCATGCACCTCTCACGTCATTAACCTGCATGTATACATTTATCCCACATTCCTAAATTCATTGTGGTAGCCTCATGTCATGGTTTAACCCCAGCTGACAATTGAACACCACACACTCCCCCACAGCGGGTTGGGGGAAGAGAATTGGAAGGGTAAAAGTGAGAAAACTCATGTGCTGAGATAAAAACAGTTTAATAATTGGAATTAAAGTAATGATGATGATGATAATAATAATAATAAATTTGTAATTAAAAGAAAACTAACAAAGAGAAGTAAACCCCAAGAAAGATAAGTGATGCAAATGAAAACAATTCTCACCACCAAATAACTTATACCCAGCCAGTCCCCGAGCAGTGGCCCCCAGGCCAACTTCCCCCCTATTTTTATTGCTGAGCATGACATCATATGGTATGGAATATCCCTTTGGTCAGCGGGGGGCAGCTGTCCCGGCTGTGTCTCCTCTCAAATCTTTGTGCACCCCCGGCCCACTCACTGGCAGGGTGGTGTAAGCACTGTTCAGACATACCAAAAACGTCCCTGTATTATCAACACTGTTTCCAGCACTAATCCAAAACATAGCCCCATACTAGCTACTGTGAAGAAAATTAACTCTATCCCAGCCAAAACCAGCACAGCCAGTGATCCTCGGGTAATGTTATTTGTAGTTCTCATGGGAAAGTATCAGAATTACCTGAGATTCAGTAGATTTGCTTGCTGTTATCAGCCTTGCTACTGCCCAGCTGTATGTCTGTTGCCCAGCTAACTCTATCACAAATTCCTCATATTCCCCTCATTCCCCATTTCAGTAGAGGCAATGTTTTCTACAAATCATTTTTAAGGGTGCTTTGAGTGAGGCAATGCTGTAAGGGTTCTCAGATCCACTGACTCAATGTGCTACAAGTTGAAATGATTGTTGTTATTTTCTCCTTCAGTGACTTCAGAGATTCCATTAATGCCAAAATTTAGAGAAATACAGATTTAAAGTAATATAGGAAGGTCATGCAGATAAGTAGTTGAATGTGCAAAGGTAAAGGGAGACAAATTATATCTGTGAGGATATACTGGAAGAGTGTAAGTAGGTTGACTTAGTAAGGTAGAAGGTTTGTTGGCTTCTGTGATTGAATGATGTAAGAAGTTTGAGTAGATAAATTTTGGCAGATACTAAAAGTTTTGTGCAGTGATATTGGCCATTTAGAAACTTTCCAATGAACAAAAGTACTATACCCGTCAGCAGCACGGGAAGAAGGCATGGATGCTTGTAGACTCTCTATTAACTCTGAGATGGAACATGCCATGACCTACCTCTGCTAATTTATTTGAAGAAAGATCATTTATGAGTTGGAGTTAGGAGGGCTCTTTAGTAAGATGAAAAGACTGTGATACTGCATGAAAATCTACTTTCTGGTCCTACATCTAGGATTAGTATTTAATTGAGAAAAGAAATCTATTGCTTAAGGATTTCAGTACATAAAATGATTGGGAAACCATTGGTGCTGACAGTGTTTAGATGAGAAGAATATTTAATTTACTGGGAGCTACACCCTACAAGGGAGCTGAATATGTGCTTCCAGTCAACTTCAAAAAGAAGTTGTTCTTAGAATGACAGCTATATGACACTAGTGTGCCTATTTAGTCATATCTTCAAATAATCTTGACGTAAATAACTCCACAGCCATTTTGCCACTCAGTTACAGGCAGTATTTTAAAAGAAGCTGATTATTTCTGACAATGAGAGTTGTAACTTATAAGCCAGTTGTAGCTTATAAGCAAGCTGCCAAACCTATTTCAAAACAATTTTAGTCAATGACATCACGTCTTTTCTTTGTTTTATTTTTCAAAAGAAAGGCAAGAAAACAACATTCGGATGCTGAGATGAATATGCAGTATCATTCTGGGTAGCTGAAAGGACTGGAACTTCCAGTGGCGACCTTTTGCTGTGTAAAACATGTTTACTTTAGTAACTTAGTTACTTTTCTAATACATCTGTGCATTCTTCTTTAATGGTTATATCTATGTCCTGGATAATGTTTTTTGGGGATAAGTAGTATCTTTTAGCACATGCAAATTATAAAGCTGGGGGGGCGGGGGGAGTAATCTTTCAGTCATATAATCCTTTCTTCTGGTCTGAAACAGAAGTGACATATTAACAATATGATGGGTCCAAGTTTACTTTGATGTTACACAGGTAATTTCAGAGGAAAGTGTTTTGATACTAATGGAATAAATGTTCCCTGAGTTTGTATGCAAGGAGGGTTCAGTTTGCCTTTTACTATAAATATTAATAGCTATGGAGAATCAGTAGCTGTCAGTTTTTCTTGGATGTTACAGCAGTGTTATTTTGAATAATGCCATATATTAATTTATGTTTGGCCAGGGCTGACATTAGTCCATTCATTTAACAATCCGGGGGAAGACAGATGGTCTGACTCAGTCCACAGCCAAAGGAATAGAGTGTTAAGCTTAATTATTATTTTTTATTATGTTTATCCATAGTTTATTATCATCTCCTAGTCTGTGAATATAAGATGACTCTTAGGTAGGTCTCTTAGGTAAAAAGTAATTTGTTGGTTTAAAAAGATGCTTTTAATTTTCCTCTGAGAAGTTCAGAATAGGTTTCCCATGTTGCAGGTTGTTCTATCCGTCATGGAAGGTGTTTTCCAATAGACATCCTGAGTGGCTGGAAATATTTTAATATTTGATCCAGCCAAGATGATATAAAACCAGATAGAAGAGAGATATAAAGAGAGAATGAAACAATTAGGCTTCCTTTCAGGCTATTAAATATTTGGTTTCATGCCAAGTAGCTTCTTAATTTCAGATGGGCTAATATACTTTGTCTCCACCAAAAGAGTGAAAGGGAGAAAGGGAAAATGAGGGTAAGATTATCTCTTTTTGTTTCCTTTTTCAATGTAACTATTTTTAGCCTATCTGGAGTTAAAAATAACAAAAGTGGAGTTTTTCCCCCTTCTCTAATAAAAGGACATTGGTTGGAGAGTTGCCAGAGAAGTTTCGAATACTCTGATTCCCTGGTTAACACGGCCTGGCAAGCAATGAACTCTACAATGTTCAGAGCCAAATATTATCCTCCATATTTTTTATTTCTGCCTCCTCCTTTTTGCTGTGCAGAACAGAAAGCAGGAGCTGCACAGTGCATATCACACTGTAGCAGACTTAAACAGATCAGTTTTGCTTTGGGGCTCTCATGAAAATTCTTCCATTGTGTTTGTGAAGGAGTGTGGGTTTGAATCGCAAATCTACAACCTTTGAGATTTAAGTTTTGGGTTTGAATAAATTCAGATTCTTTAAGCACAACTTGTTCATAACTGTGAAGTTTCACTTTGCACCCAAACCATGTAGAACTGTGAGTTGTGCGTGATTAGGATGCAGCAACAGGAACTATGATTCATGTGCTCCAGTTTTATGAATCTTTGAAGATTATAGATGTGAGGCTTTTGTTGGCTATGATGTGCTTTATATAGCTTCCGGGTCTGTAGCAAAGTGTCCATGTGATTGAAGTATCCATGAAAAGGCATAGTTTGAGATCAATCTAACTTTTCTTAAACACAAACACCTAAGTTAGTTCTAGATACCTTTAAGCATGCAATGTCATACCTACAGAAGGAATCTAGTCAGATCTATGAAGGAGATCCAATCCAAGGGGACAAATTCTCCTTGGAAACACTTGTCTTTCCATTGACCAGGACTAGGTGCCTTAAGTGCATTGGATAGCTGGAATGCTGCACACAGTTGCATTTTCAATCAGCTCATTAGCAGGAAGTGTCAGTTGTCAATAACCATTAAATGCAGACAATTGTTGCTGAACCATTACTGTCTTATGGATGATCTCACATTATGGGTCGGGGAAGTACTTGTGCACATGCTCTGACTTGCCTTTGGCATAGGAAGACTCTGGTTTGTTTATCATGATTTGTGAATCTTTGCTGTAGATTTTCCTATTACTTTACATTATTAGTGACCTCTGAGAGCTAAATAGAAGCCAGTGTTACTTCTGTTCGCATGGTAGCTAATTTTTTCTAAGAATAAAAGAAAGCATCTTAACGTAAAAAAGGGAAACCTTTTTGAAGATATTTGTGATTAAGATGCAAAAATAATATTAATTGGAGAGCCTTTAAATTAAAATTAATCCGCATTTGGTGTTTTAACAGGAAACACAGCAAAAAGCGGGACCCTGCCCAGTGTTTTCTTCTCCAATTAATCATGTGGACACAAGCAATTTTTCTATTTTCAGTTCCAAAATTATATGATCTCATAGGTTTTCACAACTCTACCACAGGTTAGTAAATGTCTCTTGCTGCTGAAACTGTATTCAGTACTAGGAGCGACAAGGGAAGAGTTCATTGCAGAGATTAATTCCAGAAAGAGAATATGAAGTTGGTGTTATTAAATATTTCTATGATTGCCAGAAATATACTTTGAAGACCTTATCAGCTTTAACCAGTTGATTTTGACTTTATCTGCAAAACCAGATGGCCTGTTTGGGCAGTCAAGTAGAGCAATTGTTTGATAATTGTCATTTTGCAAACTTGTTAAATGTGAAAATATCTTTTTCAGTGCTGGTTGTGGCTGCAGTGAGAAATTGCACAACTGTATGCCAATCGTTATGGAGTGCTGATGGGAGGCTGAATTCTTGCAGCATCATAGTTCCCATTCAGAGCAATGTGGAAAGTTTCCCTACCTTTCACTTAAGACACTGTCACTACCACCTGCTTAGAAACTGGAAGATCTGATTTAGGGTCCCTTGCCATTAGGGGAGAGACTTCCGTTACCTTGGGGATCCTTAGCTCATGTCATTGAGGACCTTCATACTCTGAGTTAAGGCAACAGAATTTGTTCCGTGTAGCAGAAACGGAAAAGGGTCATACTCAAGGGGGGAAATGCTATTTGGTGAACCATCACGGAGCACGTGCATGATGCACATTATGTACTGAAGCACTGAGCTACCGTAGTTATGAACTCAGTATAAGAACTCCTAGAGACCAGGATAGAAAAATATGAGGATTGGTAGATGTGCTGTGCTTACGGTTTGCATAGGAGTTGCAACTTAATAGAGCTAAGAAAAAAATATGCATTTAGCATATAATTATTAGGTAGATTCTATTTGGAACAGTTTTTCATTTGTATACTGTCTATTACTACATTTATTTCCGGCTGTACTTTAGCATACTGCTAAACTCCTGTATAACGTATATAATACTAGAGGGAAGGTGTTTTTAGGAAAAGGGTAAAGCTAGTTTTTTCAGTGCTTCTGAGTACTCTGTTTATTGTAGAGTCGAAGGACACGGATGTGGCACTTAAGGACATGATTTAATGGTGGACTTGGCAATGCTAGGTTAACAGTTAGACGCCATGATCTTAAAGACCTTTTCCAACCTAAACGATTCTATGATTCCATGACAGAGCGTCCATTCTGCAGTGATGAAGGATGTTATATTGTCTCTCTATTTTTTCTTTCTTTTTTTTTTTTNTTTTTTTTTTTTCATGTAGTTACCTCAAGGGTAGTAAAGACAGTAGTAGACAGTTGGCAACCATCAAAGAAATAATGAAGCATTTCATTTAGAGGCTGTAGAGCTGTTCAGAATAACACTTCAAGGCTAAGAATAGCACAGAGAATTTAAACGACAGTGCAGTGTTGAATTTTTGTTCTACTTCTGCAGTGTGAAGCCTTTGTTTCCCTCTCTTAGGAAGATCCCATGATTATTTTGAACCTATACGCAGCTGGAAAGCAGTTATATATGAACTCAAGAAGATGTCATTTGGGGACAAGGAAGAATAAAGGTCTCAGGAATCAGAAAGACAACGTCTCCCTCTCATTATTTTGGGTCACTGAAGGTTACACCTGAAAAGGTTAATCTCAGATAGGTATTTCTAGGATCACATATGGAGAAATAGGACAAGAGATGATTTAACAGATCAACAAAAAATTTGTTGGTTAGGGTAGCTGGTGCCAAATATCCAGTTTACTTGGCAATAAATTGCTTTTTATCTAGCTTAATCTCTTTGCTAAAAACTATCATAACTAATCCATACTCAAAAAAAAAAAAGTGCTCCTTTTTGGATTAAGGCATGAAAACTGATTAAAAATAGCATCTCTGCACAGACTCTGGAGTCCAGAGAGCAGGTAACCAGAGGAGAGTGCTACCTGCCAAACGTCAGTGCTTTTTCCAAAGTCAGAAAGTTCCCTAAGACCTTGCAAGGCATTGTTGTTTCAGTAAGATGGAGATTCAGCTAACTACCATGCCAGTTCATTTCCGCAATAGTCCCATTCCTGTAGGCAAAACAGCAGTGTTAAAAAAAAAGGTACATATGGGCAGAAACAGATTCTTAGATTTAAGAATTAGTATGTCATTGGCTCCATGAAAGGCATTTTAAGAAAAGTCACTTCTCATCCAAAATGGCATTGATGTTGCCTCTGGAAATGTTTTGTAATGGGGTTGTAGTTAGTGTAATTCCTAGGTTTGTGCCAACATATTGTAGAATACAACAGCCTCAGAAATCTGCCTTTGAAATTTGACATAATAGGCTCATATGGTTTTAATATGTGGTCTTAATGTTTTATGCTCAAAATTCCTGTAGAGTTACTCAAAATACTGTAGAAGTCAGTGACTGTATAACAGAAATTATATTCTCATTTATCACCTTGACATGTATATAGATAGTTAAAAGATGTGATGCTGTGCAACCCAGACTAATATGGAATAAAGAAATAGTTAGCAAATTTAACAAATAACATTCTGTAGATTCTGTAGGTCTTCTGCTATTTTACTTATGTAATATGATGTGTTCAGGATTTTTCCTTGAAACCAGTAATCAGATCTGTCCCAAATGTGTCTGCAATCAAAGTGTAAGTCCTCTTCCACAGTGAGCAAGAAATCTTAACTTTTTCCCGTACAGTCTTCCTGAAAAGGTGGAAATTGATGTGCAATAAAAAGCCAAAACTTTATTTAAATTGAAGAGCTCAAAGGTTCATGAACATCCCCACTTCAAGCAGCTGGTATAGTCTTAATAGAAAAGAATTTCATTGGGATATTTCTGTCATTAGTGCTTTTGTCCTGGAGAACAAAAAAGTAAATTGCTTAGTGGTTCATCATGTGGTTTTGTAACACCTGAACAAGGTGCGAGGTCATGTTTTGCCACCCTTAAAGTCAATACCTGACCTTGCAGGTATTTATTTGCTCTCTGAAGGTGATTAGGGCCTGCACTGCAACACCAATACTGCTGGTTTTAAAAAAGCAAATTAAATTATTAATTTATTATGTATGTGTAGATAACCACTCACTACATAATCTGTCCAAGAAAGTAGTACTTCAGGCATCTCAGATGTTTCAAATAAAGATAGATGTTATGTGAAAATCTCTACATCTGTAGTTTAAAAAAACAGTTTTTGAAGCAGTTTTAAGAGAGTCATGGTTGTATGGAAGATTCAGAGATAAGTTTTATAATTTGCAAGTTTTAAATTCCTGGGAAATGTATCTTGAACTTACAGGCATCTCCAAAGGAGATTTTCATCTCGCTATGGCACGCACAGATAGAACTGTGATTCTCACTGAATATTTGTTGTGCTGCTTTCATTTTATCCGGAAGGGTGTGGATGGGTAGCAAAACAATGTTCCAAAATTAAAAGCTCAGAAGACCTTAAACTGACCTCTTAAATCCAGATAATAACAAAGCAACACTGAAGGCACGACCTCAGAAAATGCAGTGCCAAATAATCTTGTACAGTACAGTGAAGGCAAAATATTGAACCTTATTTTAGCTCTGCTCTGACAGATGCACTGAAGCCTTAGGCTCAGGAGCGGCATGTGCTTTTCTGCTCATGAGCGACATTCAGTTCAAGCCTGTAAAAAAGAAATCCTTTGTGTCCGCAAGAGGAGCTCCCCTTGCTGCAGGGCTGCCGGATGCTGGGGACATGGGGAGTGCAGACCCTCGTACAGCTGGGGCAGGAGGTGCACAAGGCATTGCCCTGCGGGGTTTCTCTGTCCTCACTTGGGAAAGGATGTCAGGAATTAGATACAATAGAGTAGTGGTGGAGTAGAAGTGGCAATCCAAGGAAGACCTGTGCTTTGCTGGTGGAGGCTGACAAAAGAACCATGCTCCACTTCTGGCATTCATTCTTTACGGCAAGCCTGGGTGGAGTCCCATCACTTGAAGTGACTGGGCCTACATCAGATGTGAATCTTGATGCAAGATTATACGCAGTGAAGTAGAAAATAGGAGCCTATGTTAGACCTAGGGCTAAAGATCTGTGAGGACTTAATTCCACTTCCCTTAAGCCAAAGGTCCTTCTTTACCCAGCCCTGGGACTGGGTATCATGGTACAGAAATATGGGGTTTAAGGCTACTCTCAGCACCACTGTAAGAGCTAGAAATTCCTCTTTAGTATTGAGATACTCTGGTGGGCGGCTGTGGCTGTTTTCTGAATTCTGGGGTATGTTCTGAGGGATGGCTCTGACTACCTAAATCCACTCTCATCTGTCTCAGATGGAGAGATGACTGAAATGCTGCTGGCCTGGTTTTGTCTGCAGAGAACTCTGTCTGAGTGCTGCCTCTTCAGTGTTTTCCTTTGAGGATAGTTGTGGACTTGTGATAAGTCCTTATAGGAAAGTGGTAACTGCAAAAGTGTGTTTATGCTGACATAAATGTGTCTGCTTAAGGTTGTAATGAGGGAAATATTCCTACTCAAAAAAGCTCTTATGTTTGGAAGTTTGTCTTCTGACAAGGTGCTGCCTATATGAGGACAGAAGTACAATGGCAATGCTTGGATACTTCTCTATAATTTATGCACTATGCAGACTGCTTTTATTGTAAAATGTTACTTTTCTTCCTATAATAAAATGGCTTAAGAAAAGTCAAGTCAGCAGGTAAAATAGAAGTGCCGCAAATGAACTGTTTAGTCTTTTGCATTGTCAGTCCAAGTAGAATTTTCTGCTCTACACTTTGTAATTGAGTTGCTATTTATTCAGTCGAAGGTTTCTTCCGTTTGGAGTGAAGAACAATAATGTTTTGATCTTAGTTTGAAATAGAGAAAAGAACATAAATGCTCTGAACCTCCTAAATAATGAAATGGGGATTCTTAAGTAAAAAAATGCACACATGTTTAGAAATCAGATGCGAGAAATTAGTTTAGGGTTTCATATTGCAATTAGAAATTGTCACAATGACAAATGACAAATATAGTATGGAGGGCGCCAGTATACCTTCTATGCAATTAAACTGAAATGCTGCAATTACTTCAGGATACTTTGGTACTGGAAATTTATCAAGCAGCTTATGGGACAGAGCAAGAGGAAGGTCTGCATTCCTTTCACAGAGAAGATGGATGCTAACGTCTGGTGGGATTTTTATCCAGAGACGCTTGCAGTCATCAGCCTTGTCAGGATTTTTTTTTTATCTGACTAGCAGGAACTGTGACTAACAGTGTGTACAGTTACTAACAACACTGTGATGGCAGAACTAGGTGCTGTCAGTATTATCTCTTATAATACAGATATTTCTTAAGCTGTGGGTGCAGTGGGTGGTGTTTGATCTGTGAAGGATGAGAAGAACTGAAAGGGATGTGGATTTTTTTTCAACTGAGGCAGACAAACAACTCCTCCCAGACCTTCCACGCTGTCTCCCTGACTGTTTTCCCTAGCTTTTTGGCACAGCCGTGTCCAGGCAGCAGGACCATTTGCACCATGAGGAACTGAAAAGGCTTGACATTATCATAGTGTTTTATGGATGCAAAAATCACTGCCACTTTGTCTGTGTACAGCACAGAGCCTGTCAAAGGTGGACCCTGATAAAGTGAACGATGAGAAGCTGAGAGCTCAGCTGTTCCCATCCCCATCTGACATTCCAGGAATGTTATATCAGGATTACAAGCTTCAGATTTTGATGCACCTTGCTTGAGAGGGCAGAAGCTATAGGGAACATTGCAGAATTTGATAAGTATATGAAAGAATACATTGAGTGCAGGTGGTGTACGGCTTTATATTTTCATGTTCTTTTGAAAGGATAGCTTGCAATGCTGGGAGAATTCAGGCCTAGGGCATTACATAAAATAGTTGACAACGAATGTTAATACTTCTCTTTTCTGTTCTGGTCAGTTGTCCTTAAAGTAACTCCTGCAGACTCCATCTGGCCATCCTTATGTGACATTGAAAAAGTCAGCACTAGAAACTTCATCCGACTGTTAATTTGTTGCACTTTTTTTTTTTCTGTCCAGGCAGATGGAATAGTAAGAAACTTTGCTTTGCTGCCAAGAAACAAGAGAGATGATGATATCAAGTTCAGGTGCTTTGCTCTACTCCATTTATTCTTCATTGCAATGATGTTATGGAGGGAAGGGTAAACATGTATTTTCTCTGCTGAAGTTTCCCTGCATGTGAAATAACGAGGGGAAATATAAAAAAAGGTGGTTTCTTTTTGTCCGGAGGGATGTGTTAACAGCACTTTCATGTGTAAGATGTGAAGGTATTTGTTCTCTTGTTCTTATTGCTTGTGAGCCTTCAGATGGGCAAATACCTTAGACATCAATCTCAACATGCTTGTTTCTTCCTTGTTGTAGGAAGGTGGGTTAAGTAATCAGTTTGATTTTCCCCCATTTCTGCCCTTTCTATGATTTTTACCTTGCATTTAGGTATCTCTACCTAGTCTGTTTAATTGGGAGGGCATTTTATTTATATTAGGATAATCGTCAGTTGCTTATGTTTTTTTGAGGTGGCAAGGCAGCTGGCTGCTATAATGTATATTGGTACATATCAGAAAGCAGTCATTTTGTTTTTACAAGCTCAAGAGCTGACTGTTATCTGCAAAGATGAAAGCCATGGATAGAAGAAGCCTGTGCAGGACATACAAGGAGTTAAACTCACATGCTGGTTAGATGCATGCTGGCCACACAGAGAAATGCTTGTAGACTTTGAAAAGTTTGGATTTTGTATAAAGCCTCAACTTCGCTATCATGAACCTAAGGCAAAAATAATTTCAGATTTTTGTGAAAGAACAATGTTTTTAGCATTTTATAGTGAATTAGGTACTTCCAAATTTAGATATGCCCATATATATCAACTCTCAGCTCTGTTACGTGTCTCTTTATGGGACTGCTATAGATGGAAAACCAACATAACCAGCTTCCTAGCTATGCCTTTTGTATCCCAACAAACAATGGAGCAGTGGTGCCAAAGATAAGTCTTCAGAAGTTACATGTGTTCAGGAAATCATAGCAACTGCCACTGCTTCTTGAGAGCCAGTATAGTCAGGTGAAGCTTAGAGGAGTCATGACTTAATGTCAAAAACATCTCCAGAATGTGTGTTTATGAAAAGCTAGGTTTAATGTAACCCAAATAATTGGTGGTTTGACTGGACTAATGAGAGCCATTTGGTTTGTTCTTTATGGCCTTCAGTATAATTATATTATGCTATACTCAATCTACCACTATATTTTCAGTTAAACTCTGTAATTAAAAAAATTCCCCCATTGTCTGTTAGGTAACATAACAACGCCCTTTATAATCTTTTTTTAAGGAGATGGTTTCTCACCATTTTTTCAGTCTGGCTGGAGTAGAACCATGTAATTTCCTAAAGGTACTTGCTGACCTTTGGTTTGATTTTTAGTAATCATTCCTATCACAGCTACATTGGAATTGATGTTTCTATTTATCAGAAGGTTGACAGGACTATAAGAAATGCAGTCTAATATGTATGAGTAAAATGTAAAATCTCCTGAACTCCAGCATACATTCAGATGTATGTTGTGACCAACACATCTGTATTTTTGCATTGTCTTCTTTCAAACATCTTATCTCTTATCACTGAAAACAATTACTCTAGTATTTTCTTATCTGTCTTGTTTTCTTGACACCATCAGAATTTTCTCTATATCTTGAAATAAGTGGCCTAAGGCTGGACACTAAACTCGTGCCTTATCACTGTTGGAAGGGTTACTTTATCCATCCTGCATAGAACGCTCCTGTTTACACACTCCAGTATGCTTTTTTTTTTTTTTTNACTCACATTTAGCTTTGATCTATTCAAATATTTTTCTTTTTTTGTTTCCTTATTTTTTCCAGAACTGGTATCTCTTCATTCACTTTCAGTCTTCTGTTGGTGATGGCTGCTTCTGCTGAAATGCCATATCTGGCATTTGACCCAAGCAAATTGCATCCTTTTTCTTTTCCTGCCTATTTCTACAGTTTGTCAGGTTCTTTTAAAATTCTTAAAATTGTAGCCTCTAAAGCATTTGCAGTTTTTCGTTGCTTGTGATCTACTGACAGTTTAATAAATATATTCTCTGATTCATCATCAGTGTCTTTGATGAAAATATTTATCAAGGTCCAAGAAAGCCCAAAACAGAACATAAACTTTCACAACAAATTATTTGTAGCTCACCTTTGACGACACTTTCTAGCTAGGTTTACCAAAAGATTGCATTAGTTTCATTTATACTATGCTCTTATAGTTTGCTTATAAGAATAACAGGTCATACAGTGTCAAACTCCTGATTAAAGTCACAAGCTCTATTTCCCCACTGTAAAGAATAATATTAATGTGAGTTTGCATGAGTTGCTTAGCTGTTATTGCCATTTTGTAAGTACCTAGAAAGAATATAAATACTTTGTTGCATGATCTTTTCCCGTATTTTTTTCCTGGGTACTCAGTTACAGATCACTGAATCTAAAATTCCTATTTTCTTGCCAAAATTCAAGATTTATTTTTGTCCCATTTTTTTGCCTCTTAATTCTACTAGATTTGATTATTTAATGCAGTAATCATCTTGTGGAATTTCCCAGCCTTCCTTACACAAGCATTCAGAAAAGATGACTGAAACGGTCCTGCCTGGCCTTGAAATACAGTGTTGTGGGATATATGTTCTTGACATCATCCCCGTTCACTCCAGACTGAAACATGTTTTGGCTCCAGATAAGATTAAGTATACCCAGACGGTCTGCAGTGGTTGTTCTTCTTATAAAGTCTTAAAAGCAGTCAGTGACAATATTACTATATTCCTAGTTGACCAGTCCCAGTACTTAACTATAATTCTGGAAAGACATTTTTCCTAATCTGCTCTCCAGATCTCTATTATTTGAAATTACGTGTTTGCTCCTTGCCTGATCTTTGGTTGGCGGGGGGACAACTGAACTGTTTATTTCACTTTCCTTCATGTTTGAACTCTATTCTTATGATCCCTCTCAGTTTTTTCTAAACTAGGGAAACCTGAATCCCTCTTTTTGTGTCCAGTATTTTAAGCCTCTTAATTGTTGCTGATCTTTTTTACATCCTTTTTTTTAATACTTTTTAATACATTTTTTAATGTATTTTTAATACATTAAATTATTAATTTTTTAATACATGGTGCCCAAAGCTGGATGGAGCACTCCAGCTGAAATTATTCATTGCTGTTTTTAAGTAGTACAAAAGCAAAAAAAAAAATCTGTACTATGCACAATACTCCTCTTATTATATTATAGACAGACAGTTCTTTGGAACCGTATTGTAGACTTGCATACACTTAAAAAGTGCATTACAAAGTTTTCCCTCAGCACAGTTTTATTCTTCTATATTAAGAGTTAATTTCAGTGACGAAGTTTAACTCAACAAAAATAGTGCATGACTGCAAGGAAAGCAAAAGTTCTTCATCAAATGTTCTCAGCTCAAAGGAATGAAAAAAGGAAAAGCAAGCAATAACAAAAAGAAAACCCTAATTATAAGTTCTTCAAAGACAACTTGGCTAAATTGAATTTGTTCTTCCCCGGTGTACTCACACAAGGTCCAGCTGGCTCATGGCTCTTCAGAATTTAATTTGGTGCACCTAACATGAAGAGAAATTGTCTTTGTGACAATTTAACTTCCCCAACACTCCCGTACTAGAATTAAGCACAAGTGCTTCCTAGTTTGCAGTCTGGATTGCAAGCTGTCCCTCCCCTCTGGATGATAAGGTTCACCGTGGTTTCACAAGTAGCATATAGAGCTGAGACAGAGTGAAACTTCCCGGTGTCGGATGAGTGTATAAGGTGGAGGCAAACACAAAGCAGTGTTGTATACACGGGCAGCAGAGGTTAGCTGCTCATTCCAGGGATGTTCCTACAGCCAACTTTAGTGTGCTTTTATATGCATTCACCCGCTTTGTCCTTGCCTAAAGCTAGCCCTGTTTGAAATGAAGTCAATGGGAATTCTGCTTACTTCATCCCCATGAACTGTATGGTGAAGCTTAGACATTTGTGTCATACTCCAAACCTAACTATCCTGGTTTGAGCCATGACTCTGTCTTGTTAACTCCTCTGACAGAAGTGCAATTTGCAGGACTCTAGCTATGGGTAAAAAAAATGTAAGTTTATACATAATTGTTTAATCAATAGTTGGAAGTTTCCTAGCCCATGATTTGTGATGTTTTTTGCCTTCTCACTCTCTTTGTGTGAAGACAAGAGATTTGACAGTCCATCATAAGATGTATGGCACATAAGTTGCCAAAAGGTAATTAGCAGTACTGTTTCTGATTTAACACGTGGAGCTGGGACTGACACAGGGCAGATGCTAAAGTTAGGTAATATCCTCAGCAGCCCTGGCCAGCTGTGCCAGGTATGAAGTGTGGGGTCCCCCAAGTGGGAGAACTCAATTTCTATCTTCAGCAACACTAACAAATAAGAAACAGAAGACATAGACTTGTAGGGGGAATTTAGTCACTTTGACCCCTGGGCCTCACTAAGCGCAGACTTCAGGTAAGAGAGGTGCTGTCCTTGGGGACCATGTTCCACAGATATGTCAGGGATATGTGGCAAGGGAGTGGAGGAGGTCATGGTACAACAGCCTAGATATCCATCCTACCCAGGTTTTAACAAGAAGCTTTCAACAAATTCAAGCTGTAAACAATGCGGTTTGTTTATAGATAGGTTATGCAGGAAGTGAAAACCTGTACCATGGGCACCCTGGTCATGTTGAAGGGTGGTCTGCTGGCAGCGGTCCATGCTTAGCAAGCATCTGTGGACATGAGAGACTGTGATCTCTTCTCTCCCCGCTGTGTTGTACAGAGGTATTCTCCTCTAGCGCGGTGGCCTTTCTTCCACCACCACCACCGATGCATGTGAGAGGCTTTGGATCTTGTACCCTGTAACGGGATTTGGTTTGCCTCTGCAGAACTCTGATGACTGATGTCTGAAATCCATCTGGGGATGGTATCAGGAACTTATAATGTTTTGAGCACAGCAGAAGAGCTCAGCAAAAACTCAAACCTGCTCTTTGCCCTCAGAAACAACTGCCAGAGCTCTTGTAAAATGGACTGTAGGTAGTCAATATTAAAGTGCTGCTTATACTTAATGCAATCCACAAGTGGTAGACATTCCTGGTTACTATGGTTTCATTGGATGTAAGAATGAATACAATATTGTGAATAGGTACCTTTTCCTTTTATGACTGGTTGGTATTATGATGCACATGTGAAATACAGATAAACTAATCAGTAAATTTTTTTTAACTGAGAGTGCGATAGCAGAACAGAACAGTAGTCTACTTAGGCTAGTATCCTTCCTCTTGAAGTGGTCAGTAGCAGATGGTTGGGGAAAACTGTAAGAAACCAGATAAATTGTAAATTATTCTTCCTCTTCTGATTCTTTCAGGCTCCAGTTACCAGGTTTTTAAAAAATTCCTGGACATTGCATCTCTTCTGTTATGTTTATGTACTCGTTAACTCCTGAAGTTAATTCACATATTTCTCCAACAAGAATGTCTGCAGTTATCATCAGTAACATCTCATGGCAATAAATTATTATTTATTAATAAATAATAAATAATAAATACATCAATAATAATAATAACAACAACAACAATGTACTACTTGAAAATTCTTCAAAAATCTCCTTTTGTTTTAAACCCACTACCCCATAATTTCATATTGGGAAACTGCCTTTCGCTGTTAATTGTCAGTGACATTTGCAGTTTGACAGCTAGACCATAACAACTCAGTCATCTGTTTTACTCTGAAGATCCTCTGCCTACTTAGCCTTTGTGTGGAAGTTACTCATAATCTGTCCCGTACACATCACTTGTTACCCACTCAAAGCCTTGCTTTTCTGCAGAAAAAAAAAAAAAAAGTGTAATTTTTGCCTCAGGGAAAGTCCTGAGTATGATCTAACTAGAGATAAAAACACTATGAACACTGGGAAATTGGCATTTTAAGAAGCTCACTGGGTTGAAAGCCTGCTAGGCTTACAGCGCTGACCTTGGCAAGTTTACCTTGCTGTCAGGGTACCTATTGTTCCAAGGTAAAAGCAATGAATAATTTGTACTGGTTAATGGCAAAGGAGAAAATACACACACCCTCATCAGCCAGCATTAGAAGCCTTCAGGCATAAGCGCAAGCAGGATCTGAGCTGAATTTTGAAGTTTTAGTGTCCTCAGAGGTGACTGTCCTTACGTGTAACAATGAGATAACCTTTGTCTGCTCACTATGCAAATTTGACTGACAAGGAGCAATATGGGAGGATGTGGGTAGGAAGGACAAGAGATCTGTCATTGTCATGCTGAATGAGTCTGAAATGTCATGATTCTAATTAGTTTGTTAGAATCATTATCTAAGCAAACTTCGAAGAGTGAGTGTATACTATCATTTAAAACAAACATTAGAAGCGTTATAATGTAGAAGGTTAACAACCAAGCTTTCAGTTGGGTTGAAATGACCTTTTTATGAAGACGGGATCACCAGTTTTCCTAACTGACATTTTGAGCCATGAGCCAGAGTCTTTGTTGGGCTGGGAGGCTCATCACCTTTCCCATGGAAGAAGAGAGCCAAGGAGGTGGAGAATTCCAGGAATAGCAAGAGATGATAACAGCTCTATCGCTGCATTACATGTGAGTGAGTCATGTAACAGCACTGGCCTGAGCAGTTTTGCTACTTTACTTTATGCCATAGCTGGAGATTTGGACTACCTGACAGGTCCTTCTCTGGTACAACGTCACCAGGACACTTGGCTCAAGTGATACAGGTTGACTGTGTCTGCTTAGGGGACTTGTAGATAAGCTGTTATCAGAGAGCTAAGTGCACCTACATCACAGAGGAGAAATCGATTAGTACTGCAAACAGAATAATCTGAATAACCTTTATGTAACAGTACAGTGGTCAGGGCACTGGTGCACGCTAAGTTTAACCCCAGCTTCATACAGCAGTGGTCAAACCCATGGTTTTGAAAAACATATAGCTGCATTTTTGAAACAGCAGATATGAATGTGGTTATTTCATCTCTTCCTGTCTGAAGGCACAACTAACTGAAGAATAATAACGCATTTCTGTTGTATATCAGATATTTTTTCTTAAAGAATAAATCTCTATAATGTTACATAGATCTCATATCGTCACATACCTATAAAATATTTATTATAATTGTGCTTATGCATATGTAGCTGCAATTGTATTTACATTTTCTGAGTAGATTGATGCATGTTGCATGCAATGGGAAAAAGCATCTTCTAACTGATAGGACTCTATTTAGTGAACACATTATTTTCAGGTAGAATTTACATCTGGAGCTCCGCAGTTGGAAACTACAGATCATAATAACAGCTTTCTTCTGGTGATGTGTAATACCACCATTCTTTTTTGTAGCATCTTAGCATTGTTCTAATTTTAGTCAATTTTTTTCCACTGTTTATGGGAGCCTGAAGTTCAGTTAGCTACTGAATTTCATTACCATATTTTGCAAATTGCTGTTGTTGATTATTTGAGTTATGAATTGTTCAGGATATATAACTACTTACTATTATGAAAAAGTCCATTTCTGACATCTAATTCCAGTTTATCAGCCAAACCAGTGAACTGATGGCCCTGGTCAGCACAGTAGGATGATAAAAGCCAGCTTTGAAGTATATAATCCTCTTATTAGTTATATAAGACAGCCTAGCAGGAAATTTCCCAAATGAGGTCTTAAAGAGTGTTGTTCTCCAGTCATTCAACCATCCTAGGATCTCAGTAATGACATTTCAAGCTTACCTTTAGGTGGAAAGGAATTATTGTAATTTTTGGCATCTTTTATTAATCAGAAATAATCTCATCCTTTCTGCTCCCTGGCAATTTTCAATCAATTATATATTTTTTTATTTGCTGCCAATTCTATTGATAACCACTTTTTAATAATCCTTTTCAAACTTGTTAGGGCCTTAAAGAGCTGGTTTCTTTTCTTCTCCTGAACAATGTTTTCAGTGGGAAGAGGGGCTGGGAAAGCATAGGGAATACACCTACCAGCAGCTTTGTTCCTTCCTTAATTTTTGAACTTACTTCAAAGCCAGTAGCTCTATGGCAGTGTACTGAGTATGTTCTTAGTTTACAGAAAATTGTTGGATTTAGAGGTTAGAGCACTCCGTTCTCTCATTTAATGTTCTAAATCTGTGACATATTTTAATTCACAGAAGGGTCATGCTGATTTAGCTGATAATGGTTTCTATTAATTCCACATGCTGTACCAATTAAAATCTGGGCATGCAAATTAAAATGTTTATTCTGGATGAATGGGAGATAGGGGAGGTTATAAGCCCCAAATGCTTCTTTGAAGCGTGGCTCTATTTGAACAGAAAGAGCTTCTAAACACTATACTCTGGATGTCTGTGTGTATTATGTCTCAAGCAATCCTTATCAAATGTGCCCAGGTTACAATAAACAAGGTTTTTATTTCCTTAGCTGCCAACCTTGACAAGCTGATGCAGTCTGTCAGAGTCAGACTGGGATCTTTCCATCACACATTACATGACCAGTAAGAAAGATTCTGCCAGCCAAAATCTGTCCTCAGCTGCACTCCCGCAATCCTGTTACCTCCGTAGCGTGTCCTCAGTGACACCAGAGCAAATCCCTCCTGTGCAAGGGAGCTCTTCAGCTCTGGAGGAGAAGAGGGAAGGGTGTTAGAGGTCAGAAAGAGATCCAAGGAGGCGACTGGTGCGTTTTCCCCTGGCAGAGCTTGTTGTTTATCTGTTTTGTAAAACATGCTTTTTCATTGAAAAAGGTAAAAAACATAGACCCTCCCTACTGTACTTCCTACCTAATCAATGTTTAGTGAACAACTTTGAAGAAGATGAACCAGCAGGACCAGAATACAAGTTCATCCCTTGGTGTCTCTCTTCAAGCAATATTCTTTGTATTTCCATTGTGTTAGTAAATGAAAAATTACTTTTAGAAAAAAAGAAAAAAAAATTAGTATTTTGCAGTCAGATTTGCAATATCAAGTGTTCCGGTTACTTTCTGGAATGATATATAGATTTTCCAATTATTTTCTGTTATCTAAACAAGTAACTTTTATAATAATAGCTTTGTGTCTTGTATTTTTTATAAGTGTTGGTTACTTAGCACATTCAACACATCCATTTACTCCCTTTATAGCCATCTATAAATGGATGTATTTCTAATTTTTAGGGACATATAGAGAATTTTGTGGGAAAACATTGCTAGAAGTAGCAGGTTACAAACAGTACTCTAGCACTGTTTGTAACTTGTATTGGATAGTTAAGTAGGACTAGGCTACATCTGGCACTTTGTCTGCAGTCTGCTCCATATGACGTAACTCATGTCCTAACAAGCTTTTTAAAAGGGAGATTAGGTGGCAGAAGATGTAGTAACCGGTATTCCTTCTGGTATTGCTGAAACTTTAACATTGCATGAACATTTTTCACAACTATAAGTAGTCCAAATATACAAGAACATAAACTGTGATAAGCACGCATAGCAAGGCAAATCAACTGAACAATTTTATTTGAAAAGCATTTGCAAATCCTTTTTGTTAGCAGCTGAAATAACTGTGATTATCAATATAAAGTATGTGATTGACAGAGTCAAGAGAATTGCTGTGAGTTTCACAGAATGGTGGTGCTTAATAGAATAAATGAAATGCATTTTAAATCATATAAATAAGCAGGTTTATTGTTCACGCTTTAAGAACTAGAAATTTAGTTTCTCAAAATGATGTTGTATTAAAATCTAGGTTAGGTTTTCTATCTTAACAAGGATGAAGGTTATATGTAGCATCTAACCCTTTCTGGTAAAATCGCATTATGGAATTCATCACTCCTAAATCAAATTGTTGTCTTTGGTATATTTCAGTTTATGAGCTGATTGAAATATTGCAGTGTCATGAAACTTTTAAAAGCAGCAAGGTTATGTTATAATTTGGGGGGGGGGGGGAGGGNTAGAGGGGGAAAAAGGAGAAAAAAGAATTGTTATATGATCTTCGACAAAGGAATAGTATGGGAAATAACTTGCACAGGTAGCTATCTATTATTGTATGTAAGAAAAAATAATAGCTTTAAGAAAATGTTATAGTTGCATTTATTTCGAGAGAAGCCTTTAGATATACTGCATTGTGGAAAAGCTAAACATGTATGTTTAACTTAGAAGACAGGTGTAGACCTTGGTGACGGGCAGGTTAGTAGAATAAAATAAGATTTGCTCTGTAGAACTGCAGCTGTAAGGGAAGAAGGAATTTTTCTTGAAGTACATTAACTGTTCTTTTAAATCATGGAAATTAAAGGGAAGATTGCTTTAAAGAAAATCTAATTAGAGATTCTCTGGGGTCATGAAACATCAGCAAATCCAGCAGACACACAGAGTGTTCATGGAAAAAGTGTCATAAAAATTCTAGCCATCACTTGCACTCAACTGGTGACATTTGTAAACCATGTCTTTAGTTGTTTGTATGTCAAAAATTATATTTTTTTATCACTATATCTATGCTAATAAGTGTTGCATGGCTGAAGTAAGCTATTGTCAAATCTCTGCATTCATAATATATTGACAGTATTGTTATCTGATAATAATTTTAATGATTTTTGCTTTTCCGTGTCTAGTGCTCGTTGGCCACTGTTTGACAACTTCCACAAAATACTCCATCATCTCAAAGTTCTGTGTTTGCAAATATTTTTGAACTTTGCATTGATTACAGCTATACAGAGCAAAGCATTTGAGCACTAGAAATCTGATAGTTTGGCATGATTTTAAGAAAATACTTGGCTTTGAAAAATAGTTTTATATTAAAGACAAAAAATCCAGTTGAATTTTACAAAACAAAATAATGATGATCTTATGACTCTGGAACTTGAAGTTTGTTCAGTAATTCTTTTGACATATAGACCACTTAGTACTCTCAGACTTTGTAAATTAAGATACAAAATTTTGAACCTAAAAAATTAATTCAGCTGCAGGAATAGTGATAGGATGAGCAGTAACAGTTTTAAACTGAAAGGGGGTACATTTAGATTAAATATTAGGAAGAAATTCTTTACTGTGAAGGTGGTGAGACACTGGAAGACGTTACCCACGAGGAGTTATCCAGAAGTTGTGGATGCCCCATTCCTGGAAGTGTTCAAGGTCAAGTTGGATGGGGCTTTGAGCAACCTGGTCTGGTGGAAGGTGCCCCTGCCCAGGTTGGAAGTACATAATCTTTAAGGTCCCCTCCAACCGAAACCATTCTCTGAGCCTATGATTCTATGAAATTATGATTAATACGAGAATGCTAGGTAGGTAAAGTGACAACATTAGGTTGTAACAAAAGAAGGACCATTTCACTAGGACAAAATGGGACTGGTAATGTTCCTCAAGATTTATTCCAGGATTGACTGATTCTAGTACCTTCGTTGTTGTACAAGTTGGCATGTGCTGATAAAATTTGCAGATGGTACATTGTTGGCAGGCATTGTCAGTTCATGGGAGGATTTGAATAGCATGTCCTCTTGAGAAGAAATTAAGAGATATTATGCATTTAAGTACTGATCAAAATTTTTGCTGTGGAGAGTGGAGATCGTGGGTGGAAAACGGTTGAGGAAGGAACATCGAGGTTAGTATCAATCCTATTACTGTCATCAGGATAAAGACACCTGTAATTCCAGAAAAAAAAAAATCAGCCAAGGTGTTTCAAGGACAGATGAGAAGATATTTGTGTGTATCTTTCTACAAGGCACTGGTGAAACCTCACACGTAATCCAACATGGAGTTCTGATCACCAAGGTACAAGGAAGATGAATTCAAAATGCTGCATGTGCAGAGAAAAACTTCTAGAACAATTAGAAGGAGGAAGAGCTTATCTTCACCTTGACAAAAGAGGAGGCAAACTGAAAGAGGCTAGGACTGTTACCAACAAACTTAGCAGGAGGGTAAAAAATGGGGAAGGAATGGACTTTGAAAGAAAATGCTGAAACAACAGATAGACATTAATTGGTTATGAATAAACTTGGAAAATCAAAGATTGGTAATTGCTAAGGTCTGGAATGTCTTCTAGTGGATTGACAGACTGAACGTGAACTCTCTGTGAATGGAAGGATGTCAAATAGTTGCCCGAAACCAGAAGATCTAAGTGAACCAGAAGTTTTCAGTTAAACATCCTTATAGTGGTGATGGCCTCTGTATGTCCAAACTGAACAGTCCTGCTACTGAATGTAAACATCAAACAAGGTTAAAACATGCTGTCTGCACTTTTGTACAGTGATTCCTATTCATCCTGTACTATTGCTTCAGAACTTAAGGGTTGTTTCTAGTTTCTTGATATCATTCCAGTGGTTGCACTTGAATAACCTTGTCATAATCTTGGATTCCAAAGGCCTGTGTGAGAATGGAGAAATCAATGGGAAGGTTTTGTTGTTCATAGATTTTAAAGTGTTTTTTTGTTTCTCTTATCTGTCTGTGTTCTACTTCCACTGTTTAATGTCTCTCTGGAGGGAGACTGAGTTAAATGGCTTTGGATTCAGGAGTACACTCATATAAGAGCATTCAAGCCTAAAATTTTTGTATAAAATAATAATAAATCATACTTAAAGTTTCATTGTATTTTAGTTCCAGAACAGCAGTACATGTCTGCTCCTCTGCTGACGAGTTACTCTGGATCTGCATGACTGAGAATAACTGAAGTTATTTCCTTCAAGTTTATTTGGCACAGATACATTTAAAGCAAATGAGCTGTCTTGCATCTTGCCTTTTGGCTGGAGGCAGTGTCCATTGCTTGTGCTACCTTGCATTTTCAAATAGTTTAACCTGCATGAAGAAACATGCACCAGCCTCAGCCAGCAGAAAATACTTTGGAAAACAAAACAACAAACACCTTCCACCTGAAAGAAATCCAAAGAAAACATCCCTTTTTCTGTCTTTGTGTTTCCACATAGTCGCATCTACATGCCACTTTATTGGATTCAAGATACTAAATGCATCTGTCTGCTTTAAAACCTAGGGCTTTGAGCAGCAACAGCTGGATTTGCAGCACATCTTCCTTGTCTTCCCTTATTATCTGTGATTCAGAAGTATAAACAGATTTTTCTTTGGCAAAGTCAGGACTTCTGGAAATCATAAAGATTCATGATATTACTGTTGGTGACAGTTCTTCCTCCTGGCAGAAACTGTGTGAAAGAGAGAAAAAATTTCATACTGATGATAGTCAACAGTATTCAACTTTTTTTATGGAAAGAAGTTTTAGAAGATTTCTCCTTTCTTTTGTGTGGGCTATTAATAAAGGTAAAAATCCATTGCTGTCATGGTCTTATTTATATATAGTGCCATAAAACATAGCCTTCTAACACTCAAAGTAAGGGTGCTGATCGTTTTATGTAATGAGATTTCTGCTGGTTCTGGAATATAGATGCTAAAGAGGGAAGGGGAATTACAAAAGAGCATAAGCATATGCTAATTCTTTCTCTTTTTTTCTCCCTGTTTAGAAGCTTAGAAGGATAACTCTGATTAAACGCTTGGAAGAAGAAAAAATAGGTGTGCCTGGATGCAAAATAGCCATATGTTTGCCATGCATCACTTTAAAGGCCTTTTAAGTTGGGAACTCTTTTTTCCTCATATGCATATGCACACAGCAGGCTGAAAGCAAGGTGCTCAGAGGCCTTACCATAGCTGACTTACACTGAAAATGACAAAAATGATCAACAAACCTCAAAAGGACATATGCGCTGTGGAAGAACAACTGAAATACATTATTTATGCTTGCAATTACTGGAGATGCTGCATAGTAGCGAAAGAGTAATAATATCCAGTATTTCTCAAAGTAGGAAGTGCATTCAGGAATAATGGCACGCCTCTTTTTTTTTCCTGTTTCAGGATTAATTGCTCAACACTACACTTATGTGCAGGGGATGCTTACAATTTGATTTATCGACAGTCTAGTCCTGCTTGGTACAGTTGTGAGGTGCAGGCTCATTCACTGACAGCCCTCTCTGGCACCCTGTGATTTCTCCTCCGTCCGTGGTGCGGGTGCAGGAGGCTGCCCTGGGCTGCAGGCGGAGCAGGGGGACCCAAGGCTTACCTGGCTCACTTGGCATTTGCAGCTTGCGCCTTTATTTCTCCACCACCTGTCACAAATACTGCTACCCTGACTTGCTTTTCCTGGCTGCTAATTCAGGGGAGGATTAGAAAGGAGTTCTGTCACCTATGTTCCAGGCAGCTTACCGTGACCTCCTAAGGTGAGCTTGCCAGAAGTGAGTAGAAGCAGAGCTAAATCCAGTAACTTATATAAAAGTATACCTTGGACTTAGGCTCTCTTCTTTATTAAAAGGAAAAAAAAATCATGTTAACGGAATGAATCTTTTCTTCTGTATTTGCAGGTTTCTTCTTCAGGGGTCACAGCAGACAGACCTCTGGTGTGAAATGCATCCTGGCAGTCTGCTGGAGCACACCAGGCGCCGTGAGCCTGTCCTGCCTCCTCTCCTGCTGAGAGCAGTTGTGTTACAGCCACGGCTGCTGCACTGCACATCATCTAATGTTGCTCCATACCAAAAATTGTGAATGCCAAGTAAAATAACTTTCTTTTTTTTCCTCCACTGATTCCTCCAATCTAATTCTATCAGCAGTGATGTGCAATTATCTTCCAGCTGACTCAGAATCCAGACAAAATTGAAATGGTCATTATTTTAAAAGCTTCAGTGCTGATATACAGCTACTCCCCCTGTTACCTGCGCATTTGTACTGAACACCTAGTGTATTTTCCAAACTCTTTCCTGCTTTGTTCCTCTCTTCAACTGCCATCCTACAACATAAATGACTTTTCTGTAATAGCCACTTTCCTCTGATGCTGTAATAACATGAAACACAGTGCCTTAGACTAAAAGTGGTAAAGAAATAAACCCTCAGTTGGATTAGGCTCTTGAATCAGAGTTAAGAAAAAAAAAATCTAAGGAAGGAAGAAAAAAAAGCAGGGTGCTTAGTATAGGAGGAATCATTGCTTAGAGACAGCTCTAGAAAATGGAACTAAAAATCAGGCAGAGTGTCACAATCAGTCAAGTAGCTGATTTAAAATTAAAAAAATGTAAACAACAGAAAAATCCCCACCTTTTTCTTTCCTTGTTGTTGACATATCTAATAACTTTTTCTGTTGAGAAAGGTAATTTTATTTAAATACTGATTGTTACTTCTTATTATTTTAATGTGCTCAGAATTTTATTAAGCAGATTTGAGAAAATATCTTCGAGAAAATGTCACTGCCCTGATTGTTAGGTCTGCTTCAGATATATTTATCACGGCAATGTAACAAGAGGATGGGACTGCTTTCCATCTCCTTTCACGTCTCCACATTCTTGGCCTTGTAAAAGGCCTGGCCACCTCCACTTGAACCTGGTGCAGTTTTACTTGGCCGCCTAACTCCCTGCATTGGACATTTCTGCACTGCAATAATCCTTTCCTGTTCACGTGGCCCCTTCCCCTGCAGAGAATAGCACCAGCCAGGCCAGTTTCACCACAAAGAAGTTGCTGTACTCTTAAAAGTTAAATAAAATCAGCACCTGGAGCTCAATTTCTGTTTCATGATTCCCCTAAACTGAAGTTACTGTTCATAACAGTTGGTGTTTGGCCTTGAATTATCAGACATCGACTTAAGCTGTGTGTCTTAATGTCTAAATTTTGTCGGTTATCCAGCTGCGATCTGTTGCAAATGCTACTGACTCCAATGGTACAGTAAAAGGTATGTAAATAACAACACTAGTGAGGCTTTATAAAATTAAAATAATTTACTAATGCTATGTGGGGGGAGGAGAGGAGGAAAGAAAAGTGGGAATTAAACAGTGTGCTGTTGTGGCACTATGAAGATTTTAAATGGCAATAGCAATGGCCTTGCAATGCATGGATACCGTGTTATCTGAATGTAGTAGACAAGAACAAGAAATGGCAGGTATGTACTCCTGCTGTTTTTGAAAATAACACTCTTCTGGATCCTTCTTACATCATTTAGGGGACATGATTTCTGGCTGCAACTATAGAGTCTCAGTGCTTTAGCAGAGATTTCTTGTGCTTGTGACAACCCCCTGTTGCTGTCGTTATTATTCAAGAAATTCTACCCTCTGCCAAAGCTGATACTCTTTAGCGAGCTGTCACAGACTAACAGTAAGCATTGAAATCGTGCTTGTTGGTTTAGATTGTTCTGGGTTTTTTACATTGTGTAAGTGCATATGCATTGTCCTTTAATAAGTCAGGTTATTTAAATTTCACATCAGATTGGGGATGTAGTGAGTGTGATGGTTCGATATTTCTCTACCATCTGTCACAGAGGAACTCCTTAAAGCTGCAGCCTCAGTTAGAAGAACAGCTTGGTCCTATAATCTCTCTGTCTCTATTTCTGAGCAAAGACTACAGACAGGCTTCTCATCTACTGAGAACAATTTTTTGAATGAAACTTTCATAGTGACGGTGGAGACACTAATGTTATGTAGAATATTCAAAGACTACTGTGTTAGTATTACAAATGTGATGAGTACCTGTGTGGTTCAGACCAGTTACCTGCAGGGTCTCATGTCATGAGGTAGTAATTTAACGCAAATCCTTGGTGCTGAAGCAAGGCAGGTGACTTGTCCTAAGTTGCATTCCCACAGGGAAAGGAGGCTTTGTCTGATCTTACTGTTTTTCTTCCTTTTGGTGCCCTTCAGTCAGATCAGAGAACCCCAGCTGAAGCACAGGAGTCACTCAGTCCTTTCAGAAGTGAAACGGGACTGACTGAAACAGGCGCTCTGCAAAGATGGTCTGAGACACTTCAGCCTTAGAGTGTCCTTGCAGAATTTGGGTGAGAGGCTGGAAAGAGCTAGGGATTCATTTCTGAGCAGTTTTCCCGGTGATGCTTTTGTTCTGAATAAATGCTACTTCATCAAAGGTGGCTGGTTTTGATTTGTGCTGTCCTTAGTCTCCAGAGACAGTCTGTTTGCAAGCACCGAGTTAAGTCAGTCTTGCTCAAGTGGATCGTAGTTGTCTGCAGGCGTCAGTCAGGGGAAAGAGCAGTTGCAGGTTGTAGACCTACAACCAAAGAGAAACGTCCTTAGGGAGCCCCTGATGGCACCAGAAGCAGTGAGACCGGGTGCTGACAGCGAACAAGAGTGCTTGACAGAAAGTAAAAGGAATTGGTCTGCAATTAGTTCTTCTCCACCCCTGAGAGTACATCAAGACTTTTTTTTTTATTTTTCCCTGAAAATATCTATGACATTTTCCCCTCTTCTGCATGCCCATGTTATCAGGTTAAGTAGTGCTGCTCTTGCTCAGAAAGAGGCCCAATGGCATAGCTGATAAGGCACAGCACTCAGAAGACACAAGCTCATATGTCCTGCAGTGACCGTTAACATTTTCTGCTCTCCTACTTTCTGTCATGTGGTTTGTAAACTCTCCAAGAAAATCTTATATGAGGGACCTGGATGTTTGTTAGGGCCTTCCCCCCCCCCCCCCCCCCCCANCCCCAGAAAAAAAGAAAATTTAGTGATATTTCTGTAGTTTTACTGAATTTATCCAGCTCTTACCTGGTTTGAAATACCTGAGAATGGAAGGAGGAATACTCCCTTCTATTGCCCCTTTTAAAAATAAAATATAATAATAATAATAATAAAATTATCATAATAATTAATCTAGAAAAGCTATTGGTTTTTTATTTATTTTGTTTTTCAGTAAAGGCTCTACTGTTGAGTTAGTGATGCTGGCTGATGGGTAAATAATCTCTTATCAGTTTACTACATAGTTTAAATGGATGTTGGCATGATCTTTAAATAGCTTTGAGATGTCAGCGAGGACAAATGCCATCCATCTACTGATACCTATAGGCTACTGTTTATATGAAAAAGTCACATGCAGAAACTAATCATATTATGTTTGCTCACGAGGAGACCTTTCCTACTGCTTTAGAGTACTGACATGAAGTGCTTAAGCAAAGTCATAATCTTCCTTTTACATGCAAATTTATGATGTGGACAAAATGGATGCTCTTTTCTATTCTCCAGCCTCGCTCATGTCTCAATAACGTTAGAATAATTTTTACCTTTACATTTCTAATCAGCTTCATGCTGCTGTGACTTGTTGAAATTCTGTCCTTGTCATATGAGTGTTGCTAACATTTTCCTGTGAAACTTGTCCTGAATGGTTAAAAGAAAGCACTTTCATACATTCCTGAGTCTTTGACTTCTTTCATTCTTTGGAGTGTTTTCTTCTCTTCAAAATGAATTCGCTAAGTAACATTGACTTCCCATCAAAAAGATGTTTTCTGCTGGATAAGTAGGACTTCAACGCTGTAATTCAATGTATGTCACTAACCACAGTTGTGATTTCAGTGCCAGTATTGAAAAATAATAACATTTTAAATGACTTTTTTTCACTTCTCTGTTCAATTGCAAAATACAGTTGCTAGCACATGGAACATTTCTATTGGTACACTTGAAAGTCTTGAAATTATGAGGTGAAAAGTATGTTCTAGATTATAGACTTTAACAGTGATCATGACGTAAAGCATATACATTAGAATTTCTTTGAAGTGTCAGACTGTATAAATACAGACAAAATTAAATCATTGAAAAAGCAGATTATTAGAATACTCTAAACACAAGGTTTTCCTATTTCAAAGTATTATTTCTCAGTGAGTAAAAAAAAAAAACCCATTATATTTAACATAATACCATTGTTGCCTAAGCTTCTGTTAGTTCTCTGTTCTCTGAATGTAGAATGTGTGGCATACAATTGTCTATAGCTGTTGCTAAAATCTTTGTTCCCTTGTAGTGCTCCAACATGACACAAAACCCCTGCTGTGCTTTGGACAGGATCTTGGACAGCCTGGCTTAATGGAGAGGAAAGGGTGTCATTGCTGTGTGCAGTGAAAGAAGGACCATCTGAATAACTAGGAAAGATTATTACAGAATTATAAAGGATATGGAAAAAATATACAACAGCATATGAAGGAAACTCTAGGAATAGCTTAAAACATTAGAAGGGGAACGCAAAGTATGTGTATTTGAGAAAAGAAGAGACGTTATTGAAAACCTGTCTGGAGGTTTGGGTGAATATTGCCTGCCAGTTCCCCTGGGCATTATAAAAGTGCAAATTTTAAATGTCTTATGTAAGTGCCATTGCTCCCAATTCTACCTGCTGTGCCAGACATCTGCACTTTGGGAATTTGCCTTCCTAATACAAAAGGCAGCCAATAGCACTATAAAGAGTCAGCTCACCTATGCCGCTACAGTCCAAATGCATTTAGGTCAATGTTACACAGGGGTTGTTTTTATAGTTTAAAGAACATTAAAGAAACAATATGGCTGCTCACACAAATGACTATGGAGGTATATACCCAGATTATCCAGGTCTGCTCCAGATCCCTTGCCAAAGCAAAAACCTGTCAGTCTCCACTGCTCACAGAACAACATGACAACTCTCCTAGGCATAAAGAAGTGCCTTCCTCCCTGCCCAGAAGCAGTAACATGTTGTCTCTGCCCAGAGACAGCCAAATTTCTGCAGCTAGAAATAATCTATCCGCATCTCAAGAGTGCAGATACCGTGTCATGTATATCATCGAAACATTCCCCAAACTTTTTAAATATTCCAGCACCTCTGGAGGAAGGTGCATTATCCCCTTTTAAAGGACAGGGAGACGGATGTACTGCAACAATGAATTCTGTCTTACTGGGAGAAATTATTTTGCAGCTGTGGCAGTTTCTTGTTTGTTCAGCCAGATCTGCCTTCAGCAAGTACCTCACGTAGTGTTCTCATTCCTGTTTAATTATCTTAACTTTGTTGAACCGACACAGCTGTAGGAAAAAAGCCATAGCCTCTGTTCCTCCTGTGTGCCATCAGCAGAACTCTTTAATGAGGTCACTTCCACCACAAAACAGGGATGGGAACTGCACTGCTGTCCTCAAGAGACTATTTGGGTGGCAGATGGTCACGTGCAGACCCACAATGCTCAACAAGAGCAAAGCCCAGCTTGGTTTTCAGATTCCAGCTTGAGATTACAGGATTAATTGTTAGGAGTAGAGACAATACCCCCGTCTTCTTTTATTCATAAAGTGAGCAAAACTATTGAACGAAACATTGAGGGATGTATGCAGAAGACCACAGTGGTAAACTAATTCCCATTGTTCAGAGAAAGTTCATGATAACCAGGTACATGTTCATTTCTCCCCTGAGTATTAGAGAAATAGAGCGCCAGATAAAAGACAAAGGGTTACAAGAGAGCCGACATAGAAACAATTTGCCTAAAGTCAGACAGTGAGTCTGGGTCAAAACCCACTCCAACTTGCTGGCTCCTGACAGCCAGCTCCCTGGGTGAAGCTCACTTGTTTTCCAACTGAATGCTTGTGAAGCATGGTTCAGCGTCTCTGCCCACCGTACGGATACTTATCTTGCTGTATGGAGATGTCTGCAGCAGAGCTAATAAACCTAAACTCTTATTAAAGTTGTTAGGGAGAAGAAAGTACATTCAGGGCACAGTTCCTCTCATCCTAAAGCAGATGTCTAAATTAGATAAATCATGCCCTAAAAGTTCCTGCATATGCATTGACCGCAAAAGGAGCTCTGGGTGAACAGTTCAGCTGTAGATGTTGGTCTAGTAGATGTCAAAAGTTGTGAGACGCGAAAATGGGTCCATTTCATATAGAAAAAAATCAGACTGGTATGTTTGACTTCTCTGGAAATTTTTAATCTTGCATTTTGAAAATAAACTATTTTTTTTTCTTTTTTTTTTTCCATTTCCTATCATATAGAGTAAGATTAAAGAGGCTGGAATAAAAACATAATATTTTGATTTTGGTGAAGGAATAGTTTTTCTCAGACTTTGTGGACCAACTTTTATTCCAGACAGGTTTGGATAAAAACAGTCTCAAAAATGTGTCATTTTCTCTGAAATAGGAGATGATAGAAATTTGAACAACTCTACAGCTCTTCTTAATTCTCTGAGTAAGAAATTTGTCCTTAAGTAAAGTAATCATACATATAGTCTAGCTAGGAAGTGTCCTCTTTTGGAACTTTAACCTAGACAGGCTTTTTATTATTTATCCAATATCTTTGAGTGCAAGTTCCAGACTGATTACAGCTTGACATGGTCAGATGAAGTGCACTACGCGTGTAGTAAGGCTAACTTGCATGCATCTTCATGAGCAGACATCTTCAACAGAACTATGGTGACCCTCGTCTGTTCATTTGGTGAAAATTAAAATGAAAAAGAGGCAATGAGTGAGCAGAGAAGGAAGCAAAGGGAAAAGAGGGCAATAGGTAAGGCAGATGGAAAGCAGGATATTTTCATAAAGGTGCAGATTTCATCATCTTGTTCAGATAATTTTTGAGTTAAAGATTGTATATGTAAGCTAAATCAGTTTGCTCTTGAGGAGCTCTTTAAACAGAGGTACAACTTATGGCTATGCTTACACTGTACATCGTCACCATGGTAGTATGTGGGGTTAAAACCCTAACCCCAACCCTAACCACCCTGACACTTGAGCACAGACCCCAGCAGCAGTCCTCTGCCTGCCTGGCAGCACAGCCTTGTCCATTGCTCTGCGCACAGGAGCCCCAACGCTCCTCTCCATCATGTGTCCTGCTTTGCCGTTACTTTCTTCCATTTTCTTGCTTTTCCCTGTCACGGTGTATTCCTCCTCTTTCTTTCCATTTTCAGGTAACATTTAGTTGTCAGTGCTGGTATTTATTTATTTTGCCACACTGCAGGTTTTTAAATGTCTAATTGAAAATAAGCAAAGAAGATCTAGAAATAATTTTTAATTAGGTGTTAACTGTTGCTTGAAAATTAATGTCAGGGTAACCACCCATACCTGTGCAGGGGACAATGAGAATGGGCACTTGCTTTAGGGGCATCTCCCTTCCCTTCTCTCCCCACATCCCCTCTGTGGCTGGGCACTGTTTGCTGAGGTCTCTCAGCCATCTGCTCTTTCATTAGGCAGCTGAGAAGCGGTGGATATTGAGCACCTTTTGTAACCATACTGCCATTTCACAACTCTTCTCTGGGTGCGGTGATGAAGCTGGCTTTGAGGATGATCTTGTATTTGCCCGCATCCTTTCCCTCTTTTCCTTCCCACCTCCTTTCTGCCCCTGTTTGCCTTTTCCTTAGTTGTGTTGTTGCAGGTATTTGTGGGACTGTACAGCATACAGCATCAGTGAAATGAAGCGGTTAGAAAAAAAAAAAAATCCTCATTTGTATGAGCAAAATGTAGACAGCACAACAAACAATGGTGCAAGGGAAAAAGCCAGGGACAGGAAACTAAAACTATCAAAGGAGGGTTGTCTTATAAGTACATTCTGTATTACCTAAGCTGACTCTACGTGCTTGGAGCTGGATCACAGATTGACTGTAAATATTACCCTCTGCAGTGGAGTTGTATGTGGATATGATTCCTGGCTCGGCTTTGCCAGTAATCAGCTTGCCTTCCTCTGAGGGTGAATAGAGGCTCCTCTTGTGAAAATGTGCGGTCCTGCTGGAGGTGGGTGGGGAAAGGTTAAGCCTGTGCTTCCCTCCTATGCACCAGCTGCTCCTGGAGATGGAGTGCTTGTTTATACCTTAGCTATTCACAAACCTTTTCTGAGCTTCTCCTCAGATAAAACCTATTCATGCTGTCCTCAAGAAAAGATGTCAGCTTATTCGTGCTGTGGTTTTCAAAGAAATCTAAGTGATTTGGGCACCCAGTTTATTTGAAATTAAAAGTACATGTCCAAATTTAGATGGCTTCGAAAACTCCCAGCTGGAGTCTGCTTAGTGGTAGAAAAGGAACAGACTGATAAAGCAACCTTGGCCACAACGCTGAAAAATGACTCAGTGCTATAATTCAGCTTACAGCTTCCATTACATTTAACAGTATTTATTCATTACTTGTCCTAAAATCTTTTTTTTTTCTTCCTTCCACTTTCTTATCAGGGACAGATTTGTTTCAGATCTAGTGGAGAGAATGTTTCTTTCAAGGACATTCTGAAGGAGTTGTTTGTACAGGGCTGATCAAAAATTGCAAAACTGAATAAAAAAAAAGACTAAATTATGTACTGAAAGATGGAAAATAATAATGGCAAACTTTTCACAATAATAAACAAAACAAGAAACAAGACATGCAACCATTTACTCAAAAAATCATTTCTGTAATGCATGTGGCACTTTTCAACACTGGGAACTAGCTTATTTTGAGGCACAATAGCTGAGAAGCAGCAGCTTTTGCCATGAGTGAAAAAGGTGATATTATACATGTTTTAGGTAGCTAATTCATATGACTGTCTGGTATGTCCCCAGTGGACAATGCTGTGGGGTATGGAGACAGACAAGCTAGGCCCAAAAGCTATCTTGCTATCAGAAGTGGGGTAGCTGGAGAGCCACGCAGCTGCATTTGTTCTAGTTTTCACTTTTCAGTCATCTGCAATGCAGACACGCTTTATGAATCATGGAACAAAATGTTCTACCTCCTCACTTCCAGCTTACGTTATCAGAGAAAAACTTTACAAATATTCTGTGAACTGTCCTCATGCCATTTGTTAACAAATTTCTGGCACTTTACTCCAGTGAACAACTTTCTGTTGGAAAACCAAACCCTAGAAGATGAGTTTTTCAAAAATATAAAGCAATGCCAAACTGTGTTAGATAAATATTGCATTATACTCTGCATGCCAATGAAAGCCATTGAGAATGCAAATGTACTGACATAGTCTGGGTCTTCTCATCCTCTAGTCCAATTTTTGGGGTTTCTTCATGGTTGTATTACAATTTTAAAAGCATCTGAGTGACTACTTCACAAAAACATTAAACAGCACATCATTCTTCAACTTAAAATTTTCTTGTGGGCTGCACAGTTTTGCTAGAGTCAACTGCGTAGGAGGCAGTAAATTTCATATGGGTGCATTAGATTTAATTAGTTGCCTTGATGTATGTACTTGTGTCTGCTCTGAATGTCAGGCCAGAATGTCAGCTGGCCTAAACCAGTGGTCTTCTATTCAATCCAAAGACAGTACTTGAATTTGCATCTTCTGAGGAAGAGGAGCTCTGCCTGTATTAGCAATGTCTATAGAGAAACCCAAAAACCAAATCCAAATGATTGGTGAAAATCAAGAAATGACGGTTTATACTCCATAGTCTGAGTATCTTCATTGATCATGTAGTTGGTGAATTCATGTTTCTTGTAACCTACCCCAGACTAAAAAAGAAAGCCATTTTATGGCAGCTATAAACCTAACTGTCAGTCCTTTAAGATCTGTTTTCCTCATTTCGTTTTGCTTGTTTATATTTCCAGAGGCCTTCTGAAAATTTTTTTTGCTGCACCCATGGTCTTGTTTTGCATTTTCGTGGTGGTCATAAAGACTGGTCAAATAATTCATACACAAATTTAAACTGCAAAATGAGACTTTAAAAAAGTAATTGTATCCTCACCATTAGAAGAATAAAGATTGAAAGAGTTTCACTAAGTAACTAGTGAAATACATTATTTTTAAAATTTGGCTCTCTTTGAACCTACCTTACGATAAGTGTTTGGGTATGCATTGCAATGGCATCCACCAAAACTTCACTTGCAGTGTGCTTAACCATAATATGGAAGTACTGAACACAGCATTGGACTTGCTGTGTAGTAGATCATTGAACGTGCCCAGATTGATGCTACAGCATGCATAAAATGAATCAAACAAGTCAGGGGTATGTTAGATTTACTCCACCCACTTGCCACAGCAAACTGAATAACATCATCAATTGCACGGACTCTGGCCAGCACACGGGCAAGCTGCACCCGCTCTGCTCAGCCTGGGTGCTCTGGGGTGCAGCTTTGGGTTCTGGTTTTGCATTGAAGAGAACTTGTCAAGCGCTGCTTTGAGCTTGTCTCCAGGATCCTTCATCTAAAGACTAAAGAAAAGACATTTCTCAATTCTTAAATTTATTTCCCTTTTGCTGCAACAGTAGCCTACTTTGTTCTGCTCAGGGTACAGGACAAGCTCATTTGAGGCAGTTTCTGATTTGGGCAGCGACTAGTAAATTTTAGAGGTGTTATGTGGGTCATTTTTTATGAAGTTTCTGTGTCAAATAGAAATCCTTTGATACGACCATTTAGAGAATATGATGTGATACACTTACACATCTATATTACCTTCACTCATTAGCCAAACTGTTAACATTCTCTCTCTTTATAACAGAAAAAAAGTTATAGTCTAGAAATGGTATGAAGCAAACTCATATGGACCTTTAAAAATAACCTGTGCGATAAATGAATGCCCTTTCACTGGCTTTTCGCTTATACATGTCCCAGTTAGAAAGTTAATACTCCAAAGTGTTACTGCTGCCGTAGGACTTTTGACCAGGGGATTTCTTCTGACTTCACACCATCTCGTCTTGAACTAACTCTACCTTCACTTTGCTGTTAGTGTCAGTATGTTAGCAACTAATGACAGTTTCTGATAAAGCATTTCTTGATGATTATCTACAAAAAATTACAATTGTGCATCCTCATCGTTCAGTCTTCTGCATCATTAGAGATCAGCAAGTTCAACAATGTTGAAATGATGTTCTGAAAAGCTGCACAGCTGAGGGTGATTTACAAGCCTATTAGCAAGATGAAGCAAGACAGATATTTTCCTGTAGTCAGTAAGCAAATTACTCTTCCTTTAATGTCTGCTGGATTTGATGTTTATGATGTTTACATTTACAGTATTTACAATAATATTTAGTATATGCTTCAGATTTGCATGAAGTTCATGAAGATGTAAATTTTGTCCAGTTATGTGCTGCTAATGTGTTTTGGCTATGCCAAGCTCTTGGTTTTCTTAGGTGTAATAGACGCTGAGTTTTTCGGGTCCACGGGCAGCAGTGGTAGTGGTCACTGGTTTTGAACACTCAAATGTGTGCAGAATGGAATTTTCTCACTCCTCTTTGTATATATGCAAATACATATTAGAAGACATATGAGAACCTGTTTATTCCTTTTTTGATCAGATTGTTTGTCCTAATAATTTAGACCTAAGGGTTATTTTTTAGTAAACACTCAATTAGGTGTTCAGGAAGCAGAGCAAAGACTTTGCCACCTGAACTAAGCAGTATTATTTTCTGTGTGAGACCTCCCTGCATTTCTACGCATGCTGGCACAGTGTTTTGTCAATATGTTTCCCAGAAGATGGATCACTGAGAGTGTTCAGCGACATCAACCTGGTTGTCACTGCACAATGACACATGGCATTCTCCAGGGTCCGCTCTGGCTACTGCTGGCGTGTGAAGCTCCAGTTGGCATGGCAGAGGCTTCCCTAATTGCTTACAGGTGCTGTGCGAAGCCATCCTCACTAGTGCCTGTCAAAATTGAGCTATTCACAGCTGACACATTCTTCCTGGGCCTGTGACTGAATTTGTCTGTTTTCTGGGGTCTTTTTTTTTGTGTGCGTGGGTTTTTTTTTTTTTATCTCACCCGTAGCCCATGTTTGTATGTATTTTTTTCCTAGATAAGACCTCAGAGAAGAAAAAGGCAGGTACTTCGAGACAGAGCCTGATCTGTTTATGAATGATATTTCTGTCATGTAGAAGAACAGGAAGCAGAGCAATTCTTCTCTAAGCATATATCCTATAGCATGCCAGCATAGCGTATTTCTCTGTTTATCTGGATTATGACAAATTGTATTTCATACAAATGTTGAAGTGTTCCCACGGGGCACAAATGATTGCACTGCTTGCTATGCAGAACCTTTAAACTTCTGGTTCACTATGTGAGTAAAATTAATATTTTAGTAGAACTGTTTTGCTTATTTATTTTTTTTTGCAGTCAATAACTAGTTTCTCATTTTGGAATGACTAAATGATAAAGTGGCAGTTGAAATCCTGTGTAGGTAAATGTGAAGTGATACATTTAAGGGAAACCTCTTAATTTCAGGTTAAAAATAACAGGAACTGAGTGAATATTAATATTCAGGGATAATATTTTGGGATTACAGGACTTCTGTAGGAGCATGACCTCATTACCCGATAAGAATTAACTCTCCTGCACTCCCAAAATATGTTATAAATGAGAAGGAAAAAACAGAAAATAAACCAGAAAATGTAATTTTACTAGTGTATAAATCCATGGTATGTCTGAATCTTGAACAAAGTGTGCAATTCTGATCTTGCTAACTTAGAAATATATCATAGGATCAGAAAACATTTAGAGAAGAGCAGTAAGGATGAACAAGTTACGGAGGGGTGCGTGTATATGGCAAGCAGACAAGGGCATTGTTGGAATGGTGAAAAATAGAGGTCTATAGAGTCATAAGTGGCTCATAAGCAACCCAGTGGTTAGGGAATAACTGGAAATTGGTTGCTGGCCTAAGGATACCTATGGTTTGGTCTAATACAACTGTTCTTTTGGAAGAACAGGAGGCCTTAGTAATGATACCTAAAAGACATAGAGTTTGCTTAGAATTTTCTGTTTAAATACACCAGTGAACCTGAGATATGTTTGAACTGATGCAGTCTGGAAATTTGGGTAAAATTTAATTTTAGTGAAACCTCTTCAAACTGCTGTAAAACTCTTCACAGACAGCATTCTTTTTTGGGGCATCAAGAGTAAAAATGCTTTTAGTTTCTTTACCTTCTTTGTGGGTAATGTATTGACCTTTCAGTTAATAAAGTTTTGCCATATGCTTTGGTAGTGCCTGGATTTTTCTCTTGGGTCCCTTCAGGCTGTGTTATGGGGACCTTCAGCTATGAAGCTGTAATTGAACGTTGACCTAGATGTTGAACAGTCCTTTTCCCACATTGTTCTGGGTGCTAATTAATCTGCGTGACCTGATACCTCCAATTCTGTCTCTAATATGCCAAGTACTGAGAAGGAGGGTAAAGGGTCGGAGATAGAGGCTAGGGAGAAACTGTTCTTCGTTTACCTGTTATAATGAAGAAAAAATATGTGAGCGAAGTCTAATCCCAAACATTAGCAGTCAAAGGCTAATCTGTCCATCTAAGATGTAAGGACAGGCATTTTTAAATTCTAGTTAAAGCTTTGAATCACATTTACCCAGGCAGCTCTCAAAGATGGGGATGTTGTCTTTAAAAGCTCTCTGCTGTAAAAATGTGCAAGGGTAATAGGTTGCTAGAGAAGATGTCAATTATGAAGTGAGTTCTATTTCAAAATCATTCTTTGAAAGACTTTTTGAGTTAGAGGATTTCACAGAAATAATCAAATCAACTTCGTATGTGTTTACTGCAGTAATGGGTTTGCTTTTTTTTTTTTAAGTTGCAAATAAATTACAGCTACAGATTTTATTGCTTATTGCTAAGTCAGCCTAGAAGGATGGGAGTGAGTGATCAGGATTCACCACTGTAGTTATCCCAGTACTCCACTGGTCGCAACTGGTTGCGACCAGAGTAGGATATCACAAGCTCAAACATGGTTTAACAGTAAATAAACAGGACCTAATCTTTGTGAGGCCCCAGCTGACCACCAGGCCCACCTTGGACATCAATGTATTTTCTCACCCGTCTTATCTGTGACACCTTACCCATGGGGTACAGAGTTCTCTTCTTTATTCCTTTCTGCTCTTCTGTTGTTGTTTAATCATCCACATTCCCTCAAGACATCCTTTCCCCATGCCACAAATACGCAGTTTCTCAGGGCTAAATTAGCCACATGAGAAAGACTTGTGTCCAGAGTAGAAATAATAAATTAATAAAAATGAGATAATTAAATTTTAGATGAGGGTAACATAGTTCAGGGAATTTGCAGAATTTTTTCATGATGTTTACTATTTGCATGAAACATTTGCATTTAATTCCACATGTATTTAATTTTCTGTCTCATAAAAAGGGGATAGTGAAGAAAAACTAAGGATAGTTACCACATTTTTATTCAATTTTTTTAAAGGTATTTTTTGTGTGTGTGCATCACTGAATTAAATAATTCTGTGGAAAACAAAAAGTAATATTCGCTCAGTATAAGGAATAATTTTTCTACGAACCAATTGCACTCAACTAATTTACATAACGATAAAAGGGCACTATTTATGAAATAAGGAGAGGGAAATAATCTTACCTTTGAAAATCTAATTAAATTGTAAGATACCTCAGTTTTCATCTACATTGCTTGATATATCAAATATTTCTAAAAAGTAATAAAGCTGCACAAATGTGTCTTAGTTCTGGAATGTAACAATCATCCCTGTATATATTTTAATACAAATATAGAGAAGAAAGTTACAACAGTGAAGAGACACCAATATTAAAGTACCACTACTCCTGTGTGCAACCAAAGGGAAAAGCTTGTGCACAGGCCTTTGGCATAGCAAAGGCCAGATGACCACTGAGAACCTTCCCAGACTTGATTTTTCAGGACCTGTGAGCGCAGGTCACAGCCTGGCAGGGTGATAACATGGCTGTTGCATCCCACACTTCTGCAGCCATACTGTGCAGCCTCTCCCTTGGTGCGTTCTTGGACATTTTCCAGTGGAAGCATAGCCCACATTTGGGTAGGTCTGAGTCCCTTCCTGACAGGCTTGTGTTTTCATCCTTCCTTGATGTAGTTCTGTACTCAGGAGGCATCACCTCCTTCTATATCTTAGTGTAATTCCTGTGCCAGGCACTTGCCAGAAGCCAGTGTGTTGTAAGGATGGCTACACTCCATAAAAATGCTTGCTAGTGACTGATTCAAAGTCTCCATGGCCTCAGAATTTCTTGGTTTGGATACTGGCAGCAAGGCAAAGCTGTTCTGTAGGAAGTAGGTTTTCTTCTGTATGTAGCGGAATGAAAAAAATCAAACCTTTATTTGTGTAGACTTCACGTGAAACAGGCGTGCTATTTTTTTCCCAGCATTTAATTAAGAACATGCTATATTAAGTTAAAGGTTTGAATAAAGCCATCAATAGTAAACACTTTTGTTCAAATTTTAATTTTCACATAAAACTTATAACCATTTACCTCTATGTATTATAAGAAAAAGTTCCAGAATGAAATTGCAAGGTTTATTTTATTCTATTTTTGGGGAAAATACTGACTGTTTTTGTATAATACTTCCTCATTCCGATGTTGACTGTTACAGATAGGTGGATAAGTAGAGAAAGAGTTCTCTGAAATGTGTGTGTGTGTTAGAAGTGACTGCCATTTCAAAGACATTCTCTCTATATATTGCTAGCCATGAATTCTAAAAATAAGCTTTAATCTCTATCTCTGATTTTCCTATAGACTGCTAAGCAGCCAACATGTTGTCAAAGCTTCAAAAACTGGTTCCCTGGCATGCCAGTAAAGAAGAAAGTAAACCTCTGAATACTGAGCTGACACTTTCATCAAATACTTCTTTATGGTAATGTTCAGATAAACAATCTCTTCCAAAAAGTCATCATCTTTCATCTTCAGACTACTATGGAGCTCATTATATACAAATTCTATTGAACTACTTTGCTGAGAAATAAATTCTAATGCATTTTTTAATGTGAACTCCCAGTTACCTTGCTGGTAGTGCTGTCAGCTTGTCTAGTACTGAAAAAAGAATCCATCTACCAGATTGAGTGATATTCTCCTTCGTAACAAAAGGATTGGGTTTGCTGCTGTTGTTTTATAAACCATGCAGTGTGCAAGGAGTTTCATGGGGCTTTTATTCTGGTGAAAAGAAGAGGAGGCATTTTGGGAGCTTCAATTAGTTTCTGCAATCCTTCTTCAGTGAGCTGTTGCTAGCACCTCATTCTGGTGTGTTTTTAACACTGTTTGTACACTTACAGATGATAAAGAAGAAGAAAGACCATGGAAAACCACAGAAAATTTGATTTAACAGGCTTTGACTGGTACATGATATTTATGAAATCTAGATGTGAAAAAAGCTTTTAATTTTTGTAGCTAATGTTTATGACTCTTGTTAGATTTCTAATGACCTGAACAAGACTTAAGGAATAACTGAAGAAAATAATTTTTTAAAATCTGTTTCCTTCTCCCATGTCTAACTTTCATCTTCCTCCTTTTCTGATATTGGTGTATATTGATTAATTTTAACGGCACGTAATTCACTGACACACTTAAAATAGATTATATAGTTATTTGTTGGAGAATTCATGAAGTTGCAAATGAAATATCCAGTATGTTAGTGAATATTTATCTCAGCCTCAGCTGCAGCATTTGTTGGTCAGTGTCTCATTCTTCAATTTGAACTGTGACACGCAGGCTTTTGCTAAATATATACGTAATATTTCTGAGTGTTCAGTGGTATTGACAAAGCCATTTGGATGGCAAGAAATCCATTACAGCATGACACACAGAAATGTCTGGATGCCAAAAAATGAATGAAAGGAATATATAGGATGAGAAAAACCTCAGCATTTCTTGGACTGTCCCCTATTTTATGCTAGTAATATTAAGACATAAAATAAGAGTAGGACTAGAGCTCATTTCGTGCAGGAAATTGCAATAATGCTGTGTGGGCCATCTGCTAATTTTGTTGGTTTAGAACAAAAATAAAAAATCTAGTCTTTTTAATGTGCAGATTTTGATTCACTCTCTCTGTCTTCTAAATTTCTATGTATATTTCAGAGACAAGGAATACTTAAGTATTGCTTATAGACCTCTGGACTTGAGCCTTGAAGGCACTTTATCCCTCATACTGAAAGTACACAGATGGAATGAAACACCTGATAAGCAGCTGTCAGTGCGCCTGTCCTCTTATAAACTTGTTCAGCTCATCCACCCATTAGTGCTGTCCAAGTGTCAGCTTCCTTTATTTAAAGCACTCAATTTCTCATTACAGGTAAAACTGCTTGTTTTCTGGTCTTCCAACTCACTGTAAGCTTAACGTATCTATAATTAGTTTGTGAATAAAGTCCTGAATGACACACCCTTCTTATAGCAGCTGGGCCACAGCCACCAAATAATACTCATGTGCTTAGAACAAGAATGTTATCATTTGTATAGAAAACTCAGATTCCCAGAAGTAAAGAAATGCCAGATTTACTGTTGTCCACCCAAAGCTACCTCCCTTTACTGGCCATCTGTTTCAGCCATTGTGCAAAAGCAAGCTGAGTCCAACTTGCACAGTGAAGCAGAAGAACTTCAGTTGCCACTGTTTTAACATAATTTGCTCAGATTTGTATGGTTTTTCTAAGGGAAAAAAGTCAATCACGCATTTTAATGTTAAGTACTGTTGAGAATAACTGCCTTGTAGATCTAGAGCTTGCTGTGACTCCTGAAACCTTAATAAGTACCCACTTAGCACTTGAACTATGGGATGTACCTCATAACTATGTAGACTTGTTCTGGTCCTCCTGCTCCCACAGCACTTTCTGCAGCTATTGTAAGTGCAAAGTCTCAGCAGTTTTGGGTGGCTGGTCGAGCTGCCTTACCTTGGCAAAATCTTCCAAGAAGCACAAGCAACAGAAGGAAAACACCATTTCCCCCTCCCTTTAAATCGTCCTGAAAAATTTGAGTGAAATTGCGAGAATAAATTTAAAAGACAAGATGCCATGTGACAATTTGTACCTCCTGATTTTTAAGGGCTGGCTAAAGCACTGGCCTTCAGTACAGTTCTCAAAGTAAAGTTTCATGTAGTATGCTCTGTAGTGGGAAGTATCAGGTAACCAAAACATGCTGTCAAATCTAACTTACAATAAATGGAAATGATTAATACTTATGACTGAATTAAGAAAATGCTATGCCAGTTTAGAGGATTCAATTGAAATTCTGTAAACTGAAGGCTGACAGCATCAATCTTTAAACCAGATAATATTTTTAGGTTCTTTGAAGTTTAACAATAGTTCTTTGTATGCTTCTGGTCTCATTCTGGTCTCTTCTCATATTTTGGTGGTGGTACAGAGGATTAAAGGACAAACTTGAACTAGAGCCCTTGCTTTTGATCCACCTTTCGACCTCTACACCCACCCATGTAAAATCTAGGAAATATCACTCTCTTTTGTTTGATTGCATCTGTGGACCTTGTTATGGACCAGGACTCCATTGTGCTAAGTAGTATACAAACACACAGCACCAAAAGGTGGCTGCTCTGTAGAGAATTTCTGCTTTTACTGTATGTTGTGTTTGTCTCTGCAATAACTGAGTGCCTTCCAGTAGTGCACTGAGCAATGTGACTACCATCTGGCATGTGTTTGTTTGCTCACTCTCTCCCCGGAGGGAGAAGTGTGTGCAGTGGAGTGTTATGTTTCTGAATTTTTATACATAGATACTGACATGTGCTCTTATATGTGCTTACTCTAGAAATGACAAGGTCAAAAAACATGCCTTGTACTTGGAGTGGAAAATGGTGATGTTTAGGATGTTCCTTAGTTAATTCTATGTGTTCAGGGTCTTGAGAAAGATCTCCCTATTGCATAAGAAGATTTTGTATTTTGATTTCAGTGCAACATTTTCCTATCTTGCATAGCCTCTAGTCACCCTCTGTCTTTAGTAAGGAGTTGCCAGGGGCTTCCATCCCTTTCTCCAGATGGTGTTGGGAGCTGAAGGCAAGAAAAGGGAAGAGGAAAAGTTAAATTTAAAAGTGTTCATGCTCACAGAAATGAAATCTGTTCTTTCTGAGACTAGGAAAAGTCATGACACAACAAATTCTCCACTCACTCATTCACATCCTTTGCAATCCCATCTAAGGCAAGATGCTGTTCCATGTGTAAATACATGCAGCATTTCGTCATTACAAATACATTAGTGCCTCCAAAACTTGGAATCAAATAGAAATGTACATCTTTTGTATTTGCTGAAACAAAGCAAAAGAGAAACATTTTTCATCATCACCATTCACAAATAGTCCCAGGTGAGAGAAAATAATTATTGAAAAATGAGTTGTTCAAAGTATGATTTTTTTTAATGTCCCAGAATCTTACATATAAAGACAACCTGTTACACTAGTGCACTAGCCTAGTTGAAATGCCAGGGAAGAGTATTTCTGACAAGATAGGCATCTATGTTTCTTTAGTTATTTCATAATCCAGACAGGTGTCATGTGGAATATGTGTACTTATGTTTGAAAAGGGAAAGAATCTCACTGCTTAAAGATTTTTTTCCAAAGGGAATTTCCGGAAGACTTCGGAATAAGTCAATGTGAGTTCACTTGTAATTGTTCAGGAGCCTCCGGTTGTGTTGTAATCAAGTGATCTCTTCCTTGTGTATATTCTAAATGGATGTAATCTCTATCAGTTCCCTAACGCTTTTCCTCTGTATCTATTTTTTAGTGCTTCATAGTCTTTCTGTGGAAGCTGTATATTTAGCCACGTTCTTTCAAAAGTCTACTACAACATTTTTTCCCCTGTAGAATGACAATTCATGAATTTAGAAGCAGAAATTAGTGATTAATCCATTATTAACAATTGGGGAGTGGAGCAATACTGGTTAAAAAAGTATGATACAAGGGGCAGAGCAGGTCCCTGGGAGACAAGACTTTGAAATTCCATCTTGAATTCTGCCAGCAATTTCCTGTGTGGTTTTAAACATGTTACTTAGCTCTTCTGTGGCTGAGTTTACCCATCTGTTCATAAAACACATAACCTTAACTAACAGAGATGTTACAGCTTTTACTTTTTGAATTAAACACTTGTGCATTTTGGTTTCCGTACATGAAGGTTTTCTCTTAAATTTTTGCTAGGCTTTTAGAGAGCAAATTAATTTGGAATAATTTTTATGATGCTTTTGTTCCTCATGATATAAGCTAGTAGCTTCCCCTTTCAAAGATCACAAAAAGTGCCTTTACTGTTAATTTAAACCTGTGATTTTCAAAATCTTACATAAAAGCTCTCCTTTTTCAAGAGTGATGCTGCAGATTTTCATCTGCTCTTGTAGTTAGTGGTGGGATAAACTACAAAAAGCTTTTCCTAGGTCAGAGAATACACATTTTCCTGTAAACTTTATTATGAATTACACAAGTTGATCCTTAATCCCAATTTTATCCCATAATATTATCTTTAGTTTTTTTATTAAACATGGAAGCACCTTTGTAAGTGGATGGCTTCTTACTTCTGCTACGGAAATAAAATTATTTTTAATTATGCATGGAAGACTGTATTTCATAACACTGTTTATAAGTATTGTTCTCTTCTCCGTGTCCTCTAATTTAGGTGGTTATGCCAGAGCAGTTGAACATCCCTCTAAATTTTTTTTCTTCTGCTTTATTTGCCTGCCATGGATTTTTTGCAAATATAGTTTTACCATGTGTACTTTGCCTTATGCTCTTGTCATGATTTTTGTCACGGGACTACTGTATTCTGCTTCTTACCCTCTGATTCACCTAGATGCATTAGGAAATGGCAATCTAGGGTTTAACTAGACTACTGCCCCTTTCACATGGTAAACCACAAAGAGATGCCTTTATATGCACTGGTAGAATCAGTGCTTTTCTTGTAACTTCTGTTTCAGTGTTTGAAGCTGTTTGTTCCTCTTCTAGTAAGGGCAAAATATAGCGAACGATGTCCTCTGTGTACTGTACAGTTTTGCAATAAGAAGCTAAATACTTCTGAAATTACCTTTAGAATCTGTAAGCCCCAGATACAAGCCTGTATAACAATTGCAAAAGTCGACAAAGTAGGGGTCTGCATCAAGGCCCCATCATCTGTTTTTTTCTTTCTAGGTCCTGATGCAACATCTCCTGTTTAAGTGTATTGCACAGATATTGGAGGCTTTAATTTCCTCACCTGTTGGCTACCAGACAGACTCTTTTATGCCAAAAGACCATATTAGGGACATAGTTTGTTTGTTGCTTGGGTATACAAAGATGCAGCACAAGAGGGTATTTACTTATGTAGCACATGCTATAGCGTCATGAGTGCTTCTTTAGGATGTGCGACTTGGAAGCTTAAATAAGGCCGATCTGGAAAGTGGGCTTCTCACTTCCTGGGCAAGCACTCTCTTTATTGTGTGTGGTGAATGAGAAATGGGCATGACTTCTGCTGAAATGAGCACAATCGGCTATGTTATAACACAATTGCATATCAATATATATATTCATATCACTCCTTGAGCACACCTAGAAAACCAGGCCTTCAGTAGGGTGAAGACATGGGGAAAGTTAGGGTGAGTGTTATTGCATTTGGAAGTAGACATCTAAAATAGCCTGGGAAGTCATGGCTTAGAATTGCCCATTTCTCTTCAGTGGCTCTAAAGAGAGCCAAGGGAAAAAGTTCAGGTGACTTCCTTATGGGTGAGGAGAACCGCACCCTCTGTTTTTGGCTTTGGAAAGACCGTAAGTGTGAGAGATACTCATGTACTTGTTTTGTCCACTTAGCTCAGGAAGGTTTTGTAGTCGTGGCACTTATGTGTTAGGAAAGTTTGGCAGACACTCTGGTACCCAAACAATCAGATGTGGGAAGGGAATTGATTTCTACTGTTGAAATCTGTAAGTCCATCAAGAAATGCACTTAAACCCTATTACAAAGAAAGCTGTGTCATCCAGTGATGATGACAGTAGGTCTAGTCTTAAATTGGTGTGCAACAGAACTGGCGTGGAGGAGGGTGGTGGCTTAAAGACACACATTTCAACCGGAGGAAAAAGTGAAGATTATAAGGCAATTTCATCCTAAGGGGCGTCATCTGAAGGTTATGGAAATTGGCAGGTGATGGAGAAAGACGACAAAATGCTGAACTTTTTACCGTAGTTCAGTGTTTCATGATCTGCACCAGTGATGCTGAGACTCCCATTTCCCAGCACACTCCAGAGCCTTCCAGAAAGAGTGTTCTTCAGCCATTGCTCATCATTTTGAAAACAAATGAAGTCTCTTTTTAAAGTTTTACATAATTCTATGTATTTATAACTTTTTATATGCATTTCTAAAATGCTAGAGACATTTTCAACTCATTCTTTAGATACACCATGTCTAATTCACAACAGAGATGGGTCATCTTTACTGAAAGGAAAGTTTTATCAAAATCATGGAATGGTGCTGCCAGCTATGCCATTTCCAGCATAAAACATGATTTTCTTTTGAAATGAATGAAAACCTTCCCTAATAAGATTACACTTGTGGGAACATTTGTCAGACAGAATGCAAGCCAATTAGGGATTCCTTTATGATGATCCACTACAGTTCATTCTAAATCAGCTATAAATATTACCAAATAGTTCCATTTAAATTGTTATCTGCTACTGTCGGTCTAGGTCTTTCACAGATGAATTTTATCAGAATAAACTGCTGACAGCACTTTTTCTAAACAGAATTACAGAAGTCAGGGTTATAGTCCATGATTTCTAGTGTCCTCCCATACCCTTAATATCTGCAGAATGAAAACTGTTACATAATTCATTTGGCACTTTCATCATCAACCTTGAAGGTTGTAAATGGGGCCTGAGTTTTTTTAAGCTGGGCAAGATAAAACTAAATATCTAGCCTAGGGAATCTTGACAAAAGTGTATGTGAGCTTTATTTAAAAAAATAGTTCCCAATTTATTAAAAATACTTGAGTGTCTTATATGTGGAGGAAGGATGTGACTAGGGAAGTAAATGAGGTAAGAGCCCTTTGTGTTCAACACTTATAGTAATAGCTAGCTAAATGACTGCTGTTTTCTGCTCTTTGAGGAATGCCTGGTAACTCAGGAGGGAAATGATCAGCCCCTGATGGCCTTTAAATGAACTCCGAAGCGCTATTAAGCCTTATATGCTCTACAGAATGCAATCATTCCTAATAGTGACTGTCCTCAGCTTTTACAACTGAATTGAAAGTGTTAACTATAATTATTTTCTTTTCTATCTTTCTGCTGAACTTTATTTAAGACCAGCATACTATAAGGTAGCTGTACTTGCATTCCCTGGAGAGGCCTGATGCTATGAGTGTCAATAGGGGAAGACTACTAAATATCAGTAGGATCGGGTCTGTCACTAATTTTAGTTGTGGTGTTTTTCTTTTGGAAAAGGTATGTGCTGCAGTCTGCCTATTATAGACCTTTGTCTGGTACTGGTAAGCCTCTTCTGTTTCTTCATAGATGCCTCTTCTGCTTTGTCCAGAAGTATGCACCATGCCGTCAGCTTTTCTGATTGGAAATCACTCTCCATTTCCCTTTTTTTTTAACCCAAGGCAATGTAAAGCAAGAAAAGAAAGGGTGCTGATGCCAGACACATGGAGTAGGGCCAAGTGTTAAGGCAAAAGAGTCAGCAGAAACTACTGTTCATCACTCTCCTGCTACTTCTAGCCCTTTCCCCCTACATCCCTCATTTCTCAGCTAAACAATACATGGACGTGAGCCCAAGCCACTAGATGGGAGGTGAGTTGGCCTGTCTCCAGAAGATGGGATGGCCAAGTTTGTAAGCAGAATTGATTTTTAACATTCACCAAATTTGCCTGAATCGTTGCCAGCACAGGTCTGATGAAGGAAGAGAGAAGAGAAAGCCTGAATAGTAACTAGTCATTCATCAGAATGTTTTCTCCCATATTGTTTATGTATTTTAGTCATTTCATTAAAATAACTGGACATAACTTTTAAGACTGTCTGAGCCCTTGTATCTTCTGTACTGCTTTGTGCTCACTCTACCTCCATAAATGTTGCATTTGTTGCGGTTCAGTGGTCCAAATTAAATAGGAGTCTTAAAGTCTGTACTTAAGGATTCATTTTAGGAGATGCAGACTTTTCAGCCTGAGGAGGGGACTGGATTTGTCTTTCTGATCTTTAAAAAGAACATCATATAAATGGTACACACTCTCACACTTGTTTAGGAGTTCAGAGTGACTTTTTTTTTTTTTTTAAGAATATACTGAAATGTTATGCAGGAGAGAACGGGGCATGGCAGATGCTTGTTTGAAAGCCAAGATCTGTTGGATCCCACTAATATGTCTGGTAGGACATCTGAAGAAGATCAGCAGACCACTGTGAAGGCAGGCCTGATGGCATATCTTGTCTCATGCAAAGGGACCGCAGACATGTGGTGATTCTCTATGCCCACGCTAGAAGCCTGTGTGCCCATCTTCTTCACCTCTTCCCTGTATTGGGAGTACATCTCCTCGAGGATGGTATCAATGCACAGAAGATGAAATATCACACTTCTTATCAGAACAGACTGGATACAAAAAGCTAGTGATTGTGCAGGTAGCAGTCAAGGGCAGGGAAGGCAGGTAGGGAGCTGATACTTGTGAATCCTCAAAAGAGGCAAGAACTGGAACAGCATCTCTGCAATTACACTTCTGTTTTCACAGTGACTTGAAACTCTCAATTAGTGTTGACAACCACTCCAACTAATTAAGGAGTTAGTTCTTATTGTTCTTTTTCATAGGATTGGTTAGGCTAATTTTCAGCTACCTATAAACAATAAATAATTTACAATTCTACAGAGACATGTCTTTTACTGCTTGAGTAGTTGCTTGACAACTTGTTAAGTGGGCGCTGAGTAATTGGGAGCTGAGAAAATCCTCTGATGGCAGCAGAAAATTATATGATTTAAAAGAAGCTTATGAAAAGCCAAGGAAAAAAAAAGCAATAGGTTTAATTTATTAAACTTGAAGCACAGTTGCAAGGAAAAATTTTTCTCAGTGTGCTGGTCCAAGGGGCTCAGAGTAGAGTTCTGGCAGTGTAAGTGGGAAGTGAACACTTCAAATATAGACTATTGATCCAGCTTACCAAAAATAAGAAAAAACAGAAATAAAAAAAGAGAATTATTTAAGCTAGAGAAATAGTCCCTGGTTTACATTTTCCTGCACTTAAGTATGACTCAGTCTTCAGATGTCTGAAATTGGTGATTTATTTCTACTGAGTCTTAGTAGAGAGTTTCCATTACTAAAACATTAGCAGGGACTACCTTAAAGTGTATATAAATGTACATAAAAATACATATAAAGGAATAAATTGAAACTTCAGTTTCTAGAAAGTCATTCTGTTCTAGTGGAGTAAGAGCTACCAGTTGGCAGAACGTGTAGTATAGTATTTCTGTAAAGCAGCACGTAATCCTACTTTAGGTGTGGTCTTGACTGCAAGAAGTATATTATTAAACTACTGGATACTAGAAGCTCATTTTTCATAAAGAAAGTATTGGGAAAGCAATGAAAATGTTTTCCTCATGGGCTCAGCCAAGTCCCTCTACACTGAATAAAGATTCACTTTCTTCTGGAGATAAAAGTCAATTAGATTCCCAGAGCTGTTTCTTGTTGGAGCAATTATTGCCAGAGCCTGCCATCAATGTCTTAGTACCTGGAATGCTGTCACAGAGATTACTGCTCATTTTATGTGCTAATTTATGTTTGACTGGCAGAACATTTGCAGCTGACTGTCTTTTTGCATCGGTAACTGAATCCACTGAAGTATCCACCAGTTTGTTCTCCAAATGGTTACTGCATAACTAGCAGAATGTACTTACATACTTCTGGGCAATAATTATAAAGTATGAATTGAACCCTCTTTACAGTTTTAATACAGCCAAATACACTTGCTGCAAAATGAAACATATGTATATCTATGATAGGGAGATCTGTGTGTTCTGTGTCAGGCATCTGCTATTTACAACCAATTTGTTGAATGCAAGAATCAATATTTAATCAGAACCTTCAACAGTCTATCTTCAAGTTTCAGAAATCATGATCCAGTTTCAGAAAATGCAATTAGAGGCCCTCTGACACTTCAGAAAGTAGGAAATACTGTACATAACCTAGGCTGTCAGACGTGAAAAACAGAAAGTCTGACTAGTTCGTTGTGCTTCTGGAATGCTGACTTGAATAGTATATCCAGCTGCTTTTTTCCCTTTCCAAGGAAATGGGAGAAATACCTAATTTGATTGGATCTCATTTTTAGGTCTCAAGTATAATTGTACTGGATCAGCATTCCACAGTCTATCTCCAGTAAAAGGCAGCATTTGGCTGCCTGAGGAACCTGTCCCAGAAACAGGGGAGCCCCAAATTAACTCCCAGCTCGGTTACTGGCGTCTCCTCCCTGTACCGCTTACTCCTCTCCCTATGCCAATTCTCTCATGCCACTTAGGGCTGCCATGCCTCTGACTGTAGATGTGGGGTGTGGGTGTCTTTCACTCCTCACATCTGTAAAACTGTGTGTAATAATTTCCTGCAGGTTGTTTTTCTCTGCTGGGTAGCTCAAGAAGTGCTGGTTCCTACGCCCTGTTGGTCCCCTGCACAGGAATGGGAGAGCTTTACCTCTCCAGTGCTGCTGAAAACCTTCCTGTTGAGAGGACCGCTTGCAGGGCAGCAATTGAAATTCCTCGGCTGTTGTGCTGGGTCTGCGCTGAAGGCTGAGCTGTTTTGGTTTCATCAAGAACTGCTTCACACTCATAAGCACTCAATGATGTTTTCTGCTACGTGGGACATGTAAGGGATTTGTGCTTTGATTGGATTAGTGTCTGGTTGGTGGTTACAGCATACGGGCAGCCCTAATTCTTTCAAAAGCATCTTCTAAAAAACATTGTTATGACTTGGACCAAATGAGACACAGATCTTAAAATGCTGGGTGAATGAAAGGTCAGAGTAGTCTGAAACCTGAATGATTAGGATTTAACATCCAGCTGTGATCTCTATTGTTATGCAACTTGTCAGTAAGGAAGTTTGGTTTGAGACCTCTACACATTACAAAGGACATATTTACTCATATGCAGCAGATAGAAATGGGTACAGACTGTTAGGGAATATTTTTTTGGTTGTTTTTTCAGTGGATTTACAAAATTTGGGGGGAATGAAGGAAGATTTGCCATCCAGAAGGACCTGGACAAGTTCAAGAAGTGGGCCTATGTGAACTTCATAAGGTTCACCAAGGCCAAATGCAGGGTCCTGCATCGGGTCAGGGCAACCCCTGGTATCGATACTGGCTGGGGGATGAAGGGATTGAGAGCAGCCCTGAGGGGAAGGA
>RSEF01000031.1:14845896-14859178 GCA_003993805.1 Himantopus leucocephalus
GTCCCTTCCAACCTTAACAATTCTATGATTCTATGATCTAGCTCCCCCTGCATCTCCTTGCAGGTCATCTGATGAAGTGATTTTTGTAAATGAAACCCCATATGTGAATAGCGTCTGTCACCAAAAGGGCGCACTGCTGACTTATAGCAGATGAGGATCATCTCACTGGAGATGATATCCTAACACTCAGACAGGATTACAGGTTTTCAGAGGACTTGAATTTTAAGAATTGACCCGAAAAATTAATAACAATGCCATGGATTTACCATCTTCCAGAATTTAGCTGGAAAATAATAGAGTAAAATAGAAGATAGAATTTGCCAATCTAGAATTCTGGACTTCTCACCTGGTTACAGCAAGTAGCTGCATTATTTCTCTTGGAATTAAGACTCGAGGATGCAAAAGGTACTCCTTACATCATCAAGTCCAATCCTCTTTTATGCTATGCAGTTGTAATGTATAATCCTAGGAATACATTTATTAGAGTTCCTTGTAAAAACTAACTAGGGCTTGTACTTCCAGTGCTTGCACTAAAAAGTGGTTCCACTACACTGATAGTTGGAAAAGCTATTCTAATTCTTAGACTAGATACATTCAACTCAAGTTTATAACCATTTGTAGTTGTGCCAGTATTGTCTTTTAGCTTTAATAGCTCTTTATCCTCCCTAGTAATAAGAGTGGTGATGTATTTATAGTTACATTCCTTCTTAAGCTTTTGTTTCCTGGATTCAAAAAGTGAAAATTGCACAGCAGAGCAGAGCATCTTTTCTAAAATATTGTAGAATCATATTAACCAGTTTCACAACTGCATCACCTTAGCATCTAATAGTTCCCCTAGTGTCTCTCACCACCTGTACTACTTCCAATTACCTCACTCATTAAACACCTGACCTTATCTTTGTTCCTTTGAAATACTGAGAGATTTGATTTTGCCTCATATATGGTCTGAATCAAAGCTGTAACCACTGCACCGCGAACACTATAGCTTTATTTCACCCTCCTTTTCTCTGTTAGAATCAAGCTTCCCCAATCCCCCTATTTTCTGTTGAGCTATCAGCAAACAAAATAGATTAAATAGATCTGTGACAGAAGAACAATAGAACAAAAGTGAGAGGATAGAAATCTGTTTCTATTGTTCTTACAATGGGGATGATAGTTGGGAATCTTTCTGTCAGAGCTGTCATGAATTATTTGAGCAAAATCCTCAGGAACATGGCTTGTATTGGAAGTCAGTTGAGGTGGAGGAGCAATTTCTTTCCTATATTTATCTAAATTTAAAGAGCAGTTTTTAATGTTTTAAACTCTGAACGATCCCTCTTGGTGCTGAAAACTTAAAGGATGAATATGCAAGTGAGAGACAAAGCACCACTCAGCATAAATTTCACGATATGGTGTACAATCTATGGAAAGGTTGCCTAGAGATGTTAAACATGGGTTACAGGAAGCTAATGACATGCATACAGCACAGATGGATGAAGAAATGTGACCTTCAAAAGCTATGAAGATTAAGAGCAAATCAGCAAAAGACTGAGTTAGATGTTCTTTACCAAGTATTCATTACTAATCTTTCAAAGATATTTCTAAAACTGACCTGTACAAAAAACAATGAAAAAGAGTAATTTCTAGGAAAACAAAAAAAGAGTATGTCTTAAAATACAGAAAGCATCGTTCTCATACTATTTTCTGCTTTTATTTTGCAGTGTTGAAAGGATATGTATTTTTTCCATTCTGCATAACTAACAGTATATGTATGATCAGGGCGAAGACAGTAACAAGCTTAATGGGAGAATACCAACATTACTACTTAACTGAATCTTATGAATACACCTTTAAGTGACTTATCTGTCTCTTAATTTCAATATGTAATCTATTCCTACTGGTATCAGAAATAGGCGTTAAAACAAGTTTTATTTTAAATGGTAACAAAGTTATATCTTAATATTAATAGACATCTGATGAAGTACCAGTATTAAGTGTAAAGGAGAAGTTTTTTAAAATGTGGTTTGTAGTTTTTAAAAATGTAGTTTGTAGGGGAGGTTGTCATTTTTATGAAATTTGGGTTTTCACAGTTTTAAAGATAGATTAGATTTGTTTCTGCTGAGCTTTACCAGGTAATACAAGGATACATGTTAATTAATCTCATTCTACAATGTCTAGTCATGCTTGTTAGTAAGAGAAAAAAAGCCTTATTTTACATGCAAATCCCATGAGTCCTCTGAAATCTATTTGTAAATGATCATTTTTCTTTCAGACAAAATGCTTAAGGCTAGATTAAATAATAGCAAGGACAAGGGGTATCCTTACCTGACAAAGTTATGCACCCAATTAAAAATATAAATAGACCCAAATAGTGATATATTGGATCTAGACATAAATCTACGTCATGTTTATTGCATCTTATCCATCTTGATGCATTTGCAGCAAAACATTACTGATCAGTTATAAAGAACAGAGGCAACAGTTTGGTTGAAAAGGAGACAGTAACTTTTTTAACCAACAAGCACTGGCTTTGGTTGGTTACACAAGCAATTGTAAATCATATATTTACAATTTCAAAATCCTGCACAGAGTTTTACTAACAAACCTTCTCATCCTCCCATAAGAACAGTGGCTGGTGCTACATCTTTACAGAAGAAAGTCTCCTACCTCTGGAGACTATCACTCAGGCTGATGAAAGGCTAGATGCAAAAGTAACTAGTCCTTAGCATTATGGTTTTGATGTGGAGGAAACACATGCAATTAATATACGACACATGAGACTTGGAGAATTACTATTCTGAAGCTCACATTGTGCGCCCCTTTAAAATAAAATTAAGGTGCCCTGAGCTGTATTTTAAGTTCTGTCAGCAATTAAAACTCAATACTAGTTGAAGATACTCATCACGTCTCTGCTTTTGTGATCAAGTTTTGCACCTTCTGTACCAGAAAGGTTGTGCCATGAACATCAGAGAGGTGGAACTAGGACTTTGCCTCTTCTACAAGATACAACAAAAAAACCACCCAAGCTCATAGTCTTCTACCACAAGCCAGCTTGCCTGGCTCCGAATCTAGGTGCCAAAAATGAAATACTGGTAAGTTTTAGATTTCAGAAGTAACAGATGTCTTTCCCACACCCCACCATATTTTTACTTTAAATTTCTTTCCTGCTATTGAATCACACCTGCTTGTAGCAAGAAAACACACTGACTGCTCAGCAGTTTACTGATGTAAACCAATGAACTGTGGATTTTCTGTGGTTTGACAGATGCACAGAAAATGTAACCTACTAAATCCAACAGATATACAAGCAGTGAGTTTCAATGGAGCTGATAATATTTATAGCTTCCTTTCTCCAGATACTTGATTTAATCTCTAGTGATAGCTGATACATAAATAATAGGTTCAGCTGATGCTGATTCTTGCCCTACAATAGTGAAAAGGTGAGGTCTGAGCCTTACCCATAACTGCCTAGGCTGTTTCTTTGTATATTCATTGTATCACTCCCAACTATTATATCCCATTATTTTCTTTCTGAATGATAATGTAACATAACCCCTCCTCACCTCAAAATGCACAGTTTGAAGACCTAAAGTGACATACAGAATTTTTAGCATTGTAAAAATAAAACTGCTAATTTTGAAACATATTGACTTTATTTATTTTAATATTCTTTATGACCTTTCTGTTATATATTTTAATACCCTGTAGAAACTTAACACGTGTCTTCCAGCTGAATGCACTAACCATCAGGCTGCACAGACAGAATGGTTTATTTTGCTCTCACTCTCTCTGTTCCTGAAAATTTTGAATTATCTATTTTTCAGGATAGCACAATTTTAAGAGGATAAGTGTCCTGCCCAGAGCAGCCAGCCACTTAGTTTTAGGGCACTCTTCTACCGAATGAGAGCTGTGGGTTTAGCCTTCCTCTGGTTGACACAGGTCTTTTCCTTTCCAGGTAATTCCTCTATCCATTTGGTTGTAGTGTTGAAAAGCAGGCAGCCTTCTTTATCAGGATTTTCAAAGCAAGCAGATTTGCAATATTCTTCAACAGGATGGTTCAAGGTTACAGCTTTGGCACACAACTGTGGGCTGGGAATTCCGAGCAGATAAAGGCATCTCCCAGTATTTCTGGATCAAACATCCAAGCTCCACTGAGACACAGGATTTCAAAACACACCCTTTCCTCCACGTTTCTTGTTTGTCAGCACGGTGTCCTTTTCTGTTCAATAGCTCCTTTCTGAAATGCCTAGCTTGCCCAGACCCTGAGATGAGAGAACATCCCAAGGGTGAAGTAGCGGAGAAACTAAAAAGATTTTATTTTCAAAATCTCTCCTGAAATTACAGCAGTAATCTGTTACCTGTAGGAGTGCTTGGAGTAACAGTGCATATATCAAAACTTCTGTATGATGAGCATAGTAGTGGAGCACTAATGGTGATGGAGGTGGAAAACTTTTTTATTTGTGTCTATTATAAAGAATACATTAGTTGCAAACTTAATTAAAAAACAGATTACTCCGCTCATACTCTCAGACTAGTTTTGTGTTCTTTTACATTATGTTACCCACGAAATTTTCACCATTCCTAAACACTTATAAGTAGTATTTCTCTTTCCAGTTCCAACTTGCAGGCAGACCCTGAAAAAATGTAAATTCATTTAGATTTTAAGAGATATTTATAATAACATTCTTTCATATTGTCTTAATTTTTGTTAGTTTCTGAAACATCATTGTTGCTTTTTTGCTAAGCTTCAGTCACAGTGAGGACTTCAGTCCTAAATTTCCCATATCATCAACTAATTACAATCTTGTACCTTTTATAGAATATGTAGAAGGAGTCCTTGGCAGAAAACACCTAGAAATGAATTTATAAGATACTTCAGGCTCAAACGGCAACTAATATACTGATAGTTTAAGAAGTATTTTTTCTAAAACCTTTTGTATAAAGCAAGAATGTTATTCACTGTTCGTCAGTGTATGGCTGGAGAAAAGGAAATTGCAGTCCATCACAGATTGCCAAGAACAGAATGTGTATTTTAGACAGTAAAACAGCTGCACTTCTGTCTAGCGAAGAACAGATAAGAAAGGCTTTTCACAGAAGTGATTTAAAGAGATTGTGTTCATCTTAACTGAATGCTAAGGTTTGATCAAAATTAGTCTCACACTTGCTGCTGGACATAGTATTCTACTCTGTCTACTTTGATTTTTCCATGGGTGCTCTATCTCCTTCTGGTGGATGATAGCCCATAAAATACAGCTGGTGAGTGGGCATAAGAGAGGCAACCCAGGGGCTCCTGAGTCAACAGTGGGAGACTGCGGCTCAGGCTACCATGCTTACTTTTCTTCCCTAGGCATACATACTTTCAACAGCTAAACCAGAGAAATTTCAGGGTAAGAGGTGTAGGCACTAGGAAGACAGGGATTAAACCTACCTTATGGAAACAGACAAAGCCATGGTCACCTGTTTTCTAGGCTGTTCACTCCTTACTACTAACTTATGCCAAGCCCATTAAAATATGCTGCTTGTGGCAGGTGACCATAAACTAAAACATTTTACATGTGTGGCTCACAGCTTTCTAAGTGGATTGCAACTCAAATAAATTATATTAATTTTTCAGCTTTCTGTGCCCAGCCAACTGAAAAAATGGTGGTCTGGAGCCCTTCAGTCCCAATCTAGTCTGCAAACACCCCATGCAGAGAATAAGAAATTAATTCCACTCCAAAGAATCCCTAGTCTGTCCATTTTCTATTTCCTGCTACTATTATCTTTATATTTAAAGAAAAACAATCAACACCCACAGTACATGAAATACATGCATATAATAACAATGGAAATGGAAGTTCCTAAAATATAAAAAAAAATCTCACCCAAAGGTCTTGCCTGACTATCCAAAAGCCATGGACAAATGAGAACGTGCTACTGTTATTTCATCCTTTTGGAAAATAAATAATGCTGATCTCTTACTGAATGGTTTGTTCTGTGACTCCTAGGTAAAGAAATGAAGAGTTGCAGAACAAACCATTCACTAAGAATGGAATTCCAGTGGTTTTGGCAAAAATTACAGTACCTGAGACTATAACTATTAGGTGTCTGCTTCTTGTGTGATGGCTTCAGGGAACTGCAGAAGAACCAGTGTTGATCCTAGCACCATCTTTATTAAGTGTGCATTAAAACAGTCTAGCATGCTTCATGATGCTGGGCTGAAGACAATATTCTTTGATGACGTTTTTTTCAGACCTGTCTATATGTTGTTCATCTCATCACTGTCAACTTTAATGTCAGGACATTTCCTAATTAATTTAAATATTCAGCAAATGATACCGAATTGAAATATACTAAAAATGTGCATATAATTACTTAGCTTAATAGAGGACAAATTCTGCTACTGTTATATAACATATGCATTAATAATAGTAATGAAAAGATGGAAGTAAGGGAATGTTGGAAGAATTTCTAGTATATGTATGTAGCTGTTCTTGGCACGCTTTGAGGAAATATTTTTACAAAGGATTGTAATGATTTTGCAATAGTTATATGCATAAACTCTTCAGGGATTTTGATCCTGGATTGCTGCACCCCAACATAACATTATTAGGGTCACAAACTGTCACAATAAAACTCTCTACAAGAAAAGACACACAGAGATGCATATGTTTTTCCACGTTTCTCCACTTTCTTGACAATTCCTTGCAATTTCTATGAGCAGCAAAGGTACAGTATGTGATCAGCAGCATAGGGGAGTATACAGCAACTGATCATAAAAGATCAGAGGATCTAAGTAAAATACACTTTGTAGCAGCTTTATTCATGTCTTCTTTTTCTAGAACTAAAGAGCAGCTGTTCCAATTAGTGGGGTTTTTTTTCTTTGTTGTTGTTACAGCTTTTGATATTTTCTGGAAACAAAGAGATACTCACAAATTATATGAAGTACAATCAACAGCAAAGTTGAACTGAGGTTAGAAAGTATTGTAAATATTTCAGTTTTGTGGGTAAGAGAATGACCATTATGTACGTCCTCTTGCCACTGAATAAAACTGGTTCCATTATATTGTCCTTTTTTCTGCACTGTGTGACCTTGAGTCTGCAAAATGAGATGTCCACTCTTTCCCCATTTTGCAAATGAATAAAAAGAAATTTCTATGCCTTCTGAGAAGTCTTCCAAGATCCTGACTTCCGGATTTAGGGAAAAAAGGTGTGAAATAAAATAATTTAAACAACTTAAAAAAAAAAAAAAGGCTGCCTCTGGATGTAGACAGAAAATAGATGTCTAGAGTTATGGATTCTGAAGCCAAAAGGACCATTAGAACCCTTAGCCTGCCTTTCTGTAAATCACAGGTAATTAGTGTTTAACATACTTCTGTATTGAGTCCAGTAACGTGTATATTCTTGTAAAGTATAAGTTAAAGCTATTTTTGATTGAAAAAATATCCTTTTTCTTACTGTTTGTTCTAATGATTGTTCAACTGCCCTCTTTAAAGTGTGTATATTATTTTCTATTTGAATTTGTTTGGATCAAGTTTAGCTTACCTGAGACCTGCAGCGTGTGAGACTGAAGATCATGTTTGTCCTCTTGAAGGTAACTGCATTTTCTAACACCGTATTCCTAAGGCAGAATATAAACTATTTTTAGTGTTGCATTTTTCCTTAGACTATGACAAAACTGTTTTCTAGCATAGACTTCTGATCTCTGACAAATTCCATTTGAAATATTCTGCTTTGATTATTGTTTTTTTATTGACAATTCCTTTCTAAGATGTGTAAATTAGCTGTCTTTTCATGAAATATGCATAATTTTTAGTTGCGATATTATCTTGTCACATATAAAGTCTTAAGTATATGGTATCTACAGTTACCTTTATTAACCTGGTTTCCTGTCTCTTTAGAGAATTATGTTTCTTCGGAAAAAAAAATAGCATTAATTGCCATTAATTACATTCTTCACCTTTAATTCTTCATTAGATGAATCCCCTACCATCTTTGTCATTTATGTTACCTATGATAAATTTCGCTTAACTGGTCTACAGGATCATCTTGTTGCCCTATGCTGAAACAAGCATTGTTCAAATATTCTGGCATTTCCACTACTTCCAAAAAATTAAAAATGAGCACCTCAGTGCTGTCTTCAATACTATTAGAATGCCTAACTTCAAGTTATCTGGACCTAGCAATTTTAAAAGCTTAATCCTTTTTAATGCAGTTTAGCATACTCCCTAATCACAGAAGGGCTGGTAAGTACTTCTTCAGAGAATAGCTTTGATTTGATCAGTATTTTCAAGGAAAAGTATTTGGAATTGTCTACTTATTTTTTAACTACCAAGCACAAATGATGACTTGACAAATCAATGAGAATGTCTTACAGCAACACCGGATCATAAAAGGATCTGGGGTGATACTCTGATCAATCTGAACTCATCACTACAGGAGATTGTAGGAATTTTATTCTATTGTGCACCACCAAGGTTATTTAATTTGGGATCTACCTACAGGTCTAGATCACATCAGCTAGCTCATGAAGAAAAAAAAATTGTAAAAAAATGAGCTCTATTTTTCACGGACATATATGGTTATCTCTACACATAGACACTGAGAAAGATAGTTTTATAAGTATTCTGCATTTAGAAAAATCTTTACCCCTAGAATGTAAGCTCTTATACAGCTTTAACTACGTTTCCCATAGGCTCCCATCAGCATGCAAACTCATATAAAGTACATACTTTCAGATTGTATCTGAAGGTTTTTTAAAATCATTTTTCTAAGTACTGCATTTTTATATCCCATTAATTATATCTAACCCCTTGTAGTTACTGAATGATCCATGGTCTGTTTGGAAGAACACACATACACACGTGTGCGCACATGCACACATAAATAGTTGTATATGGCTGTTAAGCACGGTTGTTGACATTGAGATTTAAATGTCTTATGCTGTCTTTTGACTTTTATTGGTTGTCTAAGGTACAACCAAGGCTTGAGTGGGGTTTAAGATAAGGACTGTGATCACTCAGTTGCAGAATTGAGCTCCGTTGCCCGTTAGTGGTAGCTTGAGTGTGTATATTAGCTGGTTGTAATGTCTAATTATGAAATTGCAGGAGTCTGTGGGTGTTTAACCTGTGGTTAAACGTGTTGGGGGAAGAGGCATACAGTTTCTAAGACCAGGATCTGAAGAGTTAAGTTTCTTTCCGAACATATTCTAAGACAAAGAAAAGTTTAGGTCTCAAATAGTACAGTCTAGTGTCTGGTATTGAGTTTCTGGGTGGCCAGTCATGGAGGCTTTCTCATTTAAAGGCTACAGCATCACTAGGCACCCTGGTACTTCAAAGTAATCCCTATTTACTACCTGACTGTACAGTTTTAGAGCAACATGACCTTCATGTCTGTTTGATGACTGTATTGAGGTTTTTGGAAATGCTTTCAACACTGTTCCTGAACATAGGTAATGCACTTACGTACACATCCTCAGCATCTTACACTTATTGATGTTTGCACCATTCATTTGCACGTGATTTGTAACTGCATAAAGTTGTGAGACAGTGACAAGCAAGGCTGTGTAAAGGAACATGGGCTTTCACCACAGATCACTTGACTTGAGAGAACAAAAATAGTGGGAAACAGCGCGCACATCACATCTCTCACTATTTACTGACCAAGATCTAGATTCACTGGACTACCTGAGAGGCACATTCTGTCTCGACATCAAGACAATCCCCAGACAACTCCAGCTTGCCTGACCTACAGCCTCTGAACCTGATTCATTATAGCACAGACCTTCAGCATAAGGAAGCTCTGTATCAAAACCATATTGTACTCTGGAGAAGCCATAACATGCCTTGAAAGCCTTCTTCAACCACTTGGCCGTGATGGATGCTTCTTTTTACCCACTGGTAAAGAGTCAGGATGATGAAGTATGTAAGTATGCATCCTCCAAAGACCATATTATGAAAAATAGCCTGGAAAGTGAAAGTGACAAAATACACAGACAATAGTCTCCTGACTAGATCATGTAGATGACAAGGTTATGTCTTATCTCAGGGAAAAGAACATTTGGACACCCCAAGAGAAATAAAGCAACCCAAAGCAAACAATTAGGAGCTCCAATTCAAGTATTTTGAGTGAGGCACACATCAGGCATGCAGTCTCTGGTACAGAAAAAAGAGGTACGCTAATTTGGCTTCATCCGCTATGACTTACTGGTGCAAAGCTGCTATTTTTATTTTAAAAGTCCAATCCTGAATTTTATGACTGCTGTATGTGCATAGCTTACGGACTATGCTAGAATTATGGCTGGAGTTAGTTATCTTAATGTCCAAGAGAGGTGAGATTGCAAAATAAAACTCTCAGGAGTCCTGGATTTTTGAAGCAGTTGAGGAAGGAAAATAGTCCGTCTTACTGCTTGTATGGTTACCTGTGCTCAAAACAACTTCATATGCCTAGCTTTTGAATTTTCTTTTTAATTTATAAAAGAAAATATTCACATGCTGTACATAAGGTCTCTTGAAATGAATATTCAGACTGCTCTCCCATTTTCAGTATATGTCATTGTGTAAGTTTACACATGAGCACAGTTTTCTGGCATAATGAAACAAATACCTATTAAGTATTATCTACTAAAAAATAAATGCAGATGAAAATTTTAATAATATTAATACTGAATATCAGTAGCTGCACTCTTAAGGAGCTTGTGGGTAAAGAATACAAACATTTCTACCTCAGCATATCTGCCTTCTTACTAAATAAAACAGATGGACTGAAAGACAATATTTTGGAGATGTGATCCTTCTACTCTGCTTGTAATGTTAAAGATTTCATTCTGTGTCACTCCGGATTTGGTCAAGTCATAGCTGTATTGCTTAAGGGAAACTTACTTTTTCTCATCCCACACTGTAAGATTTATACATTCCTTAAGTTGGAAGGAAAGCTGTTCAAGGTAAAACCCATTTTCACTGGTGCCTTAAAGGAGAAAAGCAGCACATAAACTCCAATTCTTCTCTACCTGGTTGCCTTATTCTATTTTCTCTTTGGATAGTTGATGGGCAATTAATTCTCCAAGACCACAGATTTTTTAGACTTTACTTAAGTATTTAAACTCTTATTAAACTTGACAAGTTTGCCAGAATAAGGCCACTGCCAACAGAAGAAAATCCACTAACAGTTAAAATTATTTATATCTATTATTTTTGTGTGAAAGGCAAATTTTGATTAGTACGCTGTACCTGGGAATACAGCCAACCAGCTAAGGGCATTTTTTCAGATCTGAATGTGGTTTGACTTTATTCGCCAGGCAACACAGCAAAGAGTTTCTTGTTAATCAGAAAGTCGGACCCAAGGCCCATATCTGTTCTGACCTGTGGAGGATTTCCAGGGTTCCTTCTTCCTCTGAGTTCTCCAGGGAGATAACTTGTTTATAACAGTAAGAGACATTTATTGTGCTAGATGCAAAGTTCATTTTCAGTGCAGAAGTGGAGATTCCTATGTTAAATAAAGCCTGTTCCTGGGCAAAGGACCTCAGTAAATGTTGGCATGTATTCAAATTTCTGGAAATAATGTTTTGGCTCCTGGCACTAGGCTGATTTTAAACTAAGTAAGATGGACAGACAAAGCTTCATTACACTTAATGACCTTGTCTTAAATCTGCCTGGGTTATCCAGAGATTTAAAGGCCCTGATACAAAATTTGGACTGTGAAAATGTCAATGCCATGTGGCTAAACCAAAGTGGTTTTACTTGAATTGTTTTTACTTGCATAGATGAGCAAGGAGCTTCTGGAAAAACTCAAATGGAAGAAGGAAGTTTACAGAATGTGGAAAAAGGGACTGATCACTTGGGAGGAACATAGGAACATTGTCAGAGTATGCAGGGATGCAGGAAGGCTAAGGCCATTTGGAATTAAACCTGGCAAGGGATGTCAGGGACAATAAGAAGGGCTCCTTCAAGTATATCAGTAGCTAAAGGAAGACTAGGGAAAACATGGGTGTGTTGCTGAATGAGGTGGGTGCCCCAGTGAGAGAAGATGCGGAGAAGGTGGAGTTACTGAATGCCTTCTTTGCTTCAGTCTTTACTGCTAAGGCTGGCCCTCAGGAATCCTAGACTCCGGAGGTAAGAGAGAGAGCTTGGAGAAAGGAAGACTTTCCCTTGGTTGAGGAGGCTCGGGTTAGAGATCATTTAGGCAAACTCGACACCCACAAATCCATGGGCCCTGATGGGAGGTACTCACAAGTGCTGAGGGAACTGGTGGATATTATTGCTAAGCCACTCTTCATCGTCTTTGAAAGTCATGGAGAACAGGTGATGTGCCTGAGGGCTGGAGGAAAGCCAATGTCACTCCAGTCTTCAAAAAGGGCAAGAAGGATGACCCAGGAAACTATGTGCCAGTCAGCCTCACCTCCATCCGCGGAAAGGTGACAGAGCAGCTCATCCTGGATGTCAGCTATAAGCATGTAGAGGAAGAGAAGGTTATCTGGAGTGGTCAACATGGCTTCACCAAGGGGCAATCATGCTTGACCAATCTGATAACCTTCTATGATGGCATGACTGGATGGGTGGAAGAGGGGAGAGCAGTGTATGTGGTCTACCTTGACTTCAGCAAGGCTTTTGACACTGTCTCCATAATATCCTCACAGATAAGTTGAGGAAGTGTGGGTTAGATGAATGGACAATGAGGTGGATTGAGAACTGGCTGAATGGCAGAGCTCAGAGGGTTAGCACAGGGTCTAGTTGGAGGCCTGCAACCAGTGGTGTTCCCCAGGGGTCAGTACTGGCTCCAGTCTTATTCATTAGTGACATAGATGAGGGGACAGAGTGTACCATGAACAAGTTTACTGATGACACAAAACTGGAAGGACTGTCTGACACACCAGAAGGCTGTGCCACCATTCAGTGAGACCTGGACAGGCTAGAGACGTGGGCGGAGAGGAACCCAATGAAGTTCAACAAGGGCAAGCGTAGGGTACTGCACCTAGGGAGGAATAACCCCCATGAACCAGTACAGGTTAGGGGTTCACCTGCTGGAAAACAGCTCTGCAGAGAGGGACCTGGGAGTCCTGACGGACAACAAGTTGACCATGAGCCAGCAATGTGCCCTGGTGGCCAAGAAGGCCAATGGTATCCTGGGGTACATTAAAAAGAATATGTCCAGCAGGTCGAGGGAGGTCAGGCTGTTCCTCTAGTCTGCACTGGTGAGGCCACATCTGGAGTCCTGTGCCCATTTCTGGGCTCCCCAGTTCAAAAAAGACAAGGAATTACTGGAGAACATCCAGTGGAGGGCTACGAAGATGATCAACATAAAGGAGCACCTCTCTTATGAGGAAAGG
>RSEF01000031.1:14859188-14892289 GCA_003993805.1 Himantopus leucocephalus
GGGTTGGAACTCGATGATCTTCAAGGTCCCTTCCAACCTAACCCATTCTATGATCCTATGATTCTATGATTTAAAAAGCAACCTTTTTCTAGTATAAATATACTAGGGAAGTCTGACCAGGAGACTGAAAGAAATTGGTTTCAATGTACTCAGTGTCAATGTACTCAGGAAAATTGTAGGCAATTAAATTAAGACTCATCACAAAGAGCAAAGCTTTCCCTAAAATCCTCAGCTACAGTCACATTAACTTTTTTTTTTTTTTGTAGTAACAGGACACCTAGTACTTGTATAAGAACTACTTTATAAATGGTAGCTCAAGATATTTTCAAGGTATCAGTTGGACAGGTCAGAGCATTTGTGTCTTATCTGGGAAGAAACCCAGTGAATGTTCCTGAATATTGTCATGGTGTGAACAAAACAGGCAATAACCTGTTCTTAATTTAAAAGGTCCTTCGTAATATCCCAGTCAAATACCTAATGCACATTTCCCAGTCTTGAAAACCTTACCAGGGGGTAATCTTCTTCCTTGTTCTATATGTTATTTTATAAAAACCTAGGTTTGTGGAAAAGACAGTGAAGTGTCCTTAAATTACGTGTTACTTTGATCTGAGATGACCCTAAAGCTGGTGTGCACACAGCAACGCAAGTTTGCATACATAAAAATAAACTCTCTTTGGTGCATTGAAGGCAGCAGTAATTTTTACTTTACTTTATTTGCATGTACTTTCTGCTTTGGTATTAAATCTGTGCTGAACTAGAGTTTAGTTTGCTCTACTTGCTTTTTTCTTCTAATTTTATTTCCACTTTTGTAATGTAGAAGAGATCCAGCAGGGTAAGGTAGAAGCAAAGAAAACACCCTCTTTTTTTGCAGTGTTTTGCAAAGTAATAATATGCAGAAACTGTCTCTGCCCATATTACATGAGGGTTGGAAGACACCTTGGAAAAGGTTGCCTGTGACACAAAAATCGCAGGTGAGGTTTTTAGCTGAAAATTGCTGGGACAAAATATCCTGACACTCCAAATTACCCATACAGAAAAACAAACAAATGAACAATGGCATTTTAGTTTAGTTTAGGAAAAAGAGTTCACACTGAAGAATACAGTCACTGAATTTCCAACTGTATTCTCAGTGGCCAATTATAAAATCAAAGAAAAAAGGAAAAATGAACTAAGAAGGTCACCTAATTTACCTCCAGGTTACATCAACTATACCTAACCGGTCCTGACAGATGTTTCTCTAACTTGTCCTTAAAATCCTCCAGTGGCAGAAATTCTACAGCCTCCCAAAGCAGTGTTATACATATCAACTTATTATTATAGAATCTAAATAGAAAACGAAAAAGTTTAATCAAAGATTAAATTTAAGGATCTAAAGGAAAACATGTATACTGTTCTGAAACTGCCTGGCTATCATCCAGACTGGCTTGAGAGAATTACAAGAAGAAAGATGTATAACTGCAGTGCACTCCAGGTCAAGGCCAGGACCCAATGAGGTACATCCATTTATTTGAAAAGATGATGAATCAAGTGCTGAATGCAAATGCAATACCAAATTATAAATTACTGGCAAAGGTACAGCATTAAATCCATACAGCATCTGCTAAGCACACATGCGCATACAGCTTCACTAAGTACAAGGTACCCTAGTTCTCATCTATTGAGTGGGATGAGATCTTACATTTGACAAAGAGGGAAGAGGCTGAACATAGCCCAGTAATGTGGAACAGCTGGTTAAAAACTCACACCACAGCTTACTTTGCCCTAATACTGTCATACATCTACACCTATACAATGCATTAGATAGTGCAACACACTATATTCTTGATTACTTTTACGANTTAGATAGTGCAACACACTATATTCTTGATTACTTTTACGATTTCGAGGAAAATATAGAAGAGGACCTTTTTTTTTTTTTTTTTCTTTTTCTAATCAGGGTTTCCCCAGGGTCAGCACATTCCCCAGGGGAATCTTATACTGAAAGTCTGATGAAAAAAACAAACATTGAGCTTTTATAAAAATTAAAAACAGCCAAAGGATTAAGCAATATCAAAATTTCTCTGAACTGGATAATAGGTTAGCTACTGTATAACTGGACTGGAAATTCAATACATTACTGATATTTTTCTGTTCCCCCAGCTCTCTCAGTATGAGCAGAAAGCTATCTGATCTGCGCATTGACTTGCTTTGGGGATTAGAAGGTCTTTTGAGTCACGAATGTGTAGTCTGTCTTTTATGTTATGCATTTCTGCATATGTTGTGAGCGATACTAAATTTGCAACAAACTACACCCTCTAGAAAGTGTTGGTTAAGGGAAAATGTTGGCTCAAAGGCAAATAGAATAGGAATATCTGGTCCTTCAGATATGTTAGGAGTACATATTGATGTGGACATTAGATATTAACCCAAAACCGTCTGTTTACACTGACTATACATAAGACCCTGCCTGCAAAGGGATCATTACTCTGCAAAAAAAGAGTAAAAAAGTTTACACAATGTGACCTACAAGACAAAATGGAAGATGCTGGGGTAGTTTTGGAAGAGAAGAGATGATCAAACAAAGGTAAGGATGAAACTTAGGGAATAAATATTCTACATTCTTTGGGAATAGGGCAATAGCTTTAAATCACACCAAGGGAAGTTTAGGTTGAAATTACAAAAGAGCTGGGAGAGTTAAGTACTATAGTGTTGGAAAATGATTGCTTGTCAGACAGAAGCTGGGGAAATGCTATCTCCAGATGTTTTTTAAGACCCTGTTAAAATAAACCTCTGTGAGGTCTGCTTTAGGAATAGTTGATCTTGACTTGGAGTAGGGCACCGGACGAAGACACCTGCAGTTCCATCCCACGCTGTTTTCCCAGCTATGAGCCTATGGCTCTTAGAAAATGGCAGGGATTGAGCTGTAGAAGGCAGTGCTTTGCTAAATGGTCCAAAAGGCCTTCCAGCTAGCACTCAGACAAAACCCCTACCTCTCTGCCTTCTCCCAGAGACATGTTTCTAATCCTTTGCTTTGCANCCTGAATATTAGTGATGTTCCTTTTTTTTTTTTTTTTTTTTTGTGGTGATTTGCCTCTTTTCCCTCTGGGCAACCAGACATAGAGCTGTGAGAAAATCCATCCCTTACTCTTTGCATTTTATTTTTTTTTTCCTCAGAGCTCTTGGGCTTAGAAGGAAGGCTTGGGCACTGCCCATGTTTGCATAGTCTAGTTTTTGATGTCTGCATATTCATAGTTTCTTCAGTGGCTAGATATAGGGCAATTTATTTCCTTATTTAGTGTGCAATGACTGTCACATCTTTCAAGAAGGTGATGAGATTGCTGACCTAACTCGTAACAACTCTGACTCACATTGGGAGATACTGCTCCAAAAATGTGATGGAGGTGGGAGGGAGAAGGAGAGAAAAGATCCATAAAACTTACTGAGACCAAAACATGAGACCACAAAGCCACATGATGGCAGCATTTTGCCCACACTTTTCTCACTATTACTATGCACTAACTGCAGAAAATGCTAGAAACTAGACAGAAGTGATCTTTTTCTTAAATAAACCTAATTAAAATGTTTCTCTAATGTATATTTTTAATCTCTATCTCCCCTGGAAAGAATGAGCACTCAGTAGAAAACAGATGCCGTGTTCACTCAGGTATGTTTTGGAGACATTAGCAAAACAGAGAAGAAAGTGGTAAATTAAATAAATGAGTTAATAAGGTATGGTGAAATACGCTGCATTTAGAGCTCAGCTTCTCAGTTTAGCTCTAATACCCATTGTGGTTAAGTATCTTCAAATAAATCAAATAATGAAATCGTTAACATGACAAACGCCCAATACAAATGGTGTGGACCATTTGCAAGAATATTTCTGCTTTAGGTGTGAAAAATAGAAATGAAAGTTTAATTTGGAAAATAATTTAAAGAAACAGTTGTGTTTACATTCAGTATGTACTTTTGACCCTGCTAGATATGTAAAAGCTAGAAGCAATACTGATTGAATTATAATAAGATTCAGCATGTGGTTCCAGCTCACTGAAACTCCATTTAGTATTCAAAGATCTGAAAAGACTTCCAGAATATATAACCAATGTTGCAATGACCTCTGCTCAAACAAAATGTAATAAATTTGGCTTTTCTTCCGACAGTAACTACAAATGTATTTGGAAGGATGACAGTAGTGTAACCTGAAACCAGATATTGCTACACAGAGCAGACTTTTTAATGTCCAAAACATTTGTTTGCTTTAGTACAACTGACACAACATATAATCTGACGGTAAAGCCCAACGAAATGGAAATAGAGAGTTTTCTTCACAGCTTTAACCATCTATAGCTAATTGTCTTTTCCATTACCGGTCTGTGTTGCAGGTTCATTTAATGCTTTATAAACTTGCTTGTAGGCTTGCCTCAATGTAGGACCATGGTGCAACTGTACCAATGAAGTCCTAGCCAAGTAAGAGGGGATGAAATCAGGAACAAGGCACTATAGGCAAGGCAGTGACTATTCAACAAGCGAGAGAGGAATCTCTGAATGTAGCTTGTTATAAAGGCTGCATAGGTTGTGTTAAACACACTCGGTATAAAATCGTTCTGAAAAATGTATTTTGCAAAAAGCGTGAGCTAACATGCTTGAACAGATAATCTGTTTCCTGGTCTATACATAACCTGGGGGTGAGCTATTATATGTACCCTGCGTTGGTAGTCCAAGTCAGTGAGAGTTACAGAGGTTGTTCAATTCAAACTGACCACTTAAGGGCTTGTGACTGTTCATAAGGACAAGGTATTAGCTGAACTTCTCTGCAAGGGATTTCTTGTTTGCTTTTGTAAAAATTTCAGTGGAGAGGGTAACCACGTGAATGTATTAATCCACCTAGCACAGCTCAGGGATACATCTTCTACAAGCAGGTAAGCTAGTAAGTCTCAGACCAGGTGGAGCGGGCCACTGCTGAAATACCAAGCCCATTGAACACTCCAAGCACATTGAAGCACAGCTGACTGATCCTTCAAGCAAATTTGCAAAACTGCCTGTGGATTCTGGGTAGAGGAATTATTTACTTTTGTAAACCTCGTAATTGTACCGTCTCTTATTTTAAGCTGGGTATTTTTCATTTATGAGATTTGAGTGCTGGATGTCTTTGCTTGTACATGATAATATGTTATTAGTAGCTTACTGAAAATATTTCTGGAAATTGGGTGAGGGTCAGGCATGCAGATTCTCCACGTGGAGGGAAGAATGGTCCCACTGCATCTACCAGAGAATAAGGGGAGGCACAAATGTACAATTATTCTTTTGGTCCTCTGAAATGATTGCAGGATCAACAAACTTGCTGCTGTTACTGCTGCTGTAGTCCCAATGGTTACACTGAACACTCTCCAAGAAAAGGGACTTTACAGCTGGTCATCTCATGTCTCTGTGTTTAAGGGGATTTACTTCAAAGCAGAATGTTGCATCAGCCAGGGGAATTGTATTCCCTGCATGGCACTTCAGGGAAGGGAAAGCACACCCATTCTGCCTCCTTCTTAGTTTGGACATTCACAGAGGAGGAGGGCACAGTGTACTATGACCTTCTAAAATTAAAGGTCATCATTAATCTGTATGCTTTTCTCAGTCTATGAACGTATTTGTGTTACCATGTGTTTAAGCAGCATGAATCTTTTCTTACATCTGTGCATTTAATTTCAATTAATTAGAAATAGTGCTAATGCTGGCTGGATTACGGATGGATTAAATACATAGTAAGAAGGCTTGATGTTTTTCAATGCCATGTTGCACCACCTAATAACTGAGCATTCCCACTAGGGTGTATGTGTGACCATCACAGGGTCATACGTACAAAGCCAAAGCACATAGTAAGATTTAAAAGGAATGATCTAGACTTAGAAATTGCCAAAAAAATCCCATAGTTTGATTAATTTGTTTCCTAATAAATACAATCTTCAGCTTAGAGACAAAAAACCCAACTCATTCCCAGAAACGCTAGGGAAAGGTTAATGAATGTACTTTAAAAAGCATAATAAACTAATGAATAAGTGCTCAGTGAGCACAATGTTTCCCTACCTGTGTAACTATTTTAGGAGAATTTTGCTGTTTAATGATCTTAGCCTATTTCTATTTCTAGTTTTGCAAGTACTGCTGTTTGGGAGTCTTACAGCATTTGATACTTTACACTGGTGTGTGCTGTCCCAGATGTGTCGTTCTATGTGCTAAAATATATTTGCAGCATTGCAGTTTTTTTCTGCTGACTTTTAATATAATATCAAAGGCAGGTGCATGCAGAAATTGGATAAAAATAATTGTTAACTACCCTATAACTTTTTTATCATTTATAACTTTTTTTTTTGTAAGAATACAAACAGTTTCAATACTTCCCAGGCTGCAGGGATGAAAAATGCAAAGGCTCATAAAACAACTCAAAATTGGAGTGGTTTTAATAAAATTCCATGGAGTCACTTGTTCAAACAAATTTACCTAGTTTGTTAATCTTATGGATGAATGAGATGCTCAGGAAAAGACTATCTGAATGACCGATTTGAGGGTTGGATTGCATTGTGAAAGCTGCCACAAGCTCTCTGGAGCTTTTTTATTAACACCCATCACTGTAGGAGATAAGGGAGGATACATGTCTTGTAAATTCTTACAGAAAGATAGAATTAATTACTAAGCCAGACCTAGTCCTCAATACTGTTACTATTTTAGCTGATCTTCTTTCTTGAGCTAGATCATCTGATATGTAAAAATGTGGCTTTAGCCCCAATCTCTTTAAGTGCTTGCACTGAAATTGTTCATGTTTCTGAGTGCTTCCTGGATAAGGACATCTATGTTATTAACTCACTACATTTGTGTCCTATTTTAAGCAGAAAAACCTGAGTGTGACTAAATCAGATGTCACAGGAATGTCTTCAGCTCAGCTGATCTTCAGCTGAGCTGTTCATGTCTTTCACTACAGACGGTTTTTAAGACTATTTAAAATGTATTTAGCAACACCAAAACAAAAAGACAAAGAACAGATTTTTGATGTAGGCTTTTAGGCATCATTCTCCTACAAACTTCCTCATCATTTAAAAATCTTGTATTTGTAAGAATGAGAACAAATCAAAGTAATCTTTACCAGTTATAGCAGCCCTTGGAGTACCTTTCCTTTCCCTGCCTCTCCTTTGCCACCCACATATTTGGCTCAAGGTCATCCTGATTCTCTTATATGATAAATTCCTAAAGCTTCTTGAAGCCATCGAAAGGGAGAGATGTAATAAAAACAAAAGAGGGGAGAGGACGTCATTAGGACTTATAATAACAGTGTCAGCAAATGGCTTCCACCACTGCTGGACAGTTGTAAACACGCTCCCAAGGAAGGGTTTGTCAGACTGCTCATCTCTCCTCACGGCATGTCTGGAGGTAAAGATTAGCTTCACAGTAAGAAGCAGACAAATAGAGCAAACAGGGGGAAACAGGCACAAATCTAGTAAACACAGTAGACAGAGAAAAAGTCATGATCCCATTAGCCTGCCCCTATGTTGATTTACCTGGGGAGCAAGCTTTGTGTGCCTACATCGGTCATGCCTCCATGTCAAATCCCTGTACCAATGTGCTCAGGAGCTGCCCGCTGTTGTGTTTTCTTCAAAACTTGTGCGTGCCTGGAGACAGCTGATCCTGGGAACTGGCACACTGCACCCGCTGTGCAGCACGGTAGACATCAGTTTTGGTCTGCATTGCCCTGTGCTACGGGGTGCCCGTGCTGTGCAGCAACAGCACACTAAACAACATAGAAAATACAGATGCCACTGCAACGACCAGTTTGTCCAGTTCTGTGCTATTAAATCAAGGGGTATGCAAAAATGCTAAAACTTAACTTGCCTGAACAGGTGCAAGGGTAAATTACACTCAAAGAAGTGAAGAGAAGATGCAACTGGAAGCCAAAAAAATGAAAATCAAAAGACGTAACTTTGGAAACAGAGAACTTGGAAATATTTAGAAATATTGGGACACCTATAGGAAATGAAATGCCATATAATTAAAATATAAAAATATGTGTTTTCAACGCTTATAATTTTTGGAATTTGTTAGCTGGACTCAACACTAGGTAAACAGACATAGCTAAATTATTATTTATATCACTAAAACCATTTAATCACTAAAACCAAATTCTATTTTCAGACTATACTAAGACAAGGGCTTTCTGTTTATTATGTATGTTCCTAAACAGAAGTAGATATTTCAACAGGCAAAACATTCCTGCAGAAGAAACAAAATATTTCTTTTCTGTTGACTACTTTGCACATGATTTTATTGTAGCTTGGTGGACAGATGAGGAGTTTGTTCATGAACAAAAGAATAACAATTTTGCATATTGAAGAAAACCTAACTTATGCCATTTCTGTCAGAGTAATAGATTGCAGTACCCTAAATATGTCATATATAAAGAATACACAAAAAATGTAAAACTTTTTCGTGTTTAGTAAAGAACACTCCTGGGAAAAAAAAACTATTAATGACAAAGTCTCACAAAAGTTTGAATTTCTCCATTTCCTGGTCTTTCCTCATTTCTCTTAGAAGAAGAATGAGTTAACTACGTGTAATACTGCACGTTATCTCTACCATAATTCTTCATTAACCCCAGTAAGGAAAGAAGAACTTTTCAGATCATTCTCAGGCACTTCATTTTTTATGCTAAAATTATGTTTTAACCCTTAGACCCTACATAAGGTGCAATTTTATCTTGGGCTTCTTGTTGACTAAGACAGAGGTGCAATTTTTACTGAGACAACTAACACTGGACAATTAAAATCCTAGTGAATATATTTATTTTTTTTTTAATTGTGTTCTTTTCTTCACTTGCAACTTTTCTGAAAAATACTAATCCCTTTGGTTTTTAGGACTGTATATGAATCCTTATGTGTTTAGCAATGGAATTTAAAAGCTAAGAGTCTTTTTCCTCTTGAAAAGACATCCAGATTCTATTCTTACTTTCCATTTGTCTCTAATGAATTGTAACTTGGTTTTATAAGTGTAGTTGAAGCTGTTGTTAGAGTTTGATGTTACAAAATGTGGTGAAAATGTATGTGTTCACCCTATGATGGTACTTTGGGAATCCAGCTAGGCAATATCCACTACCCTTTCCATATCTACAGAGTCAGTCATTTCATTGTAGGTTATTTGGTTGGTCAAGTATGACTTCCCCTTCATAAATCCATATTAATTACTCCTCACAACTTTAGTGTCCTTCATGTGCCTGGCAATGGTTTCCAGGATTAGGTGCCCCACCACCTCCCCAGGTATCAAAGTGACTGCGGGTATTGTAGTTCCATGGAGCCTCCTTCTTGCCCCTTTTGAAGGTAAGAGTGACATTTGCTTTTCCTCCTTCCACTATTCCAATTAATCTTGTTGTAATTATTTGTGAACAGTTTGATGACATGACTAGAGTGTTACTGTATAAGAAAATAAGATGATTTTTTGTTTAATATTCCCTCACAAGTCCCTCAATTAGAGGTATTTGGATTCTGTCTTTGTCCTCGTTTGAGGCCCAGACCATGGCAGTCTTGCTTCAGGCAGACATAATTCTCACTTAATTCAAAATTGTGTAAATAAGGGAGCTAGGTTCCTAAGATTATATCTGAAGAAAGGAAACACATAAGTGTAGCTCCTTGACTTTTCATGTGGTCATCAATTCTTCAGTCAACTTAAAAACTATGTTAGGAACTACAGCAGTTGGTTAAGTTCATTTGGACTTAGAACAGACACCAGCTGTTAGAGTTAAAGATATGTATGGTCACATCAATTCTGCTGGTTGTAAATCAGGAAAAATTCTGGGAAGAATAAAGAAAAGATCAGAGAAATTCAACGGGAATTTCATCATAAAAAAAAAAAAGGTCACTTTGTTTTTACTTTTGTTGTCTAATAAATACTTGCCATTTAAATATGTTTTGTTTTTTCTGATATAATGATGGAAGATTTTACAAGTTGAGGAAATACGCATTTCAAAAAATTCTTACAAAGTTTTATACATACATATCAGAAAGAGTATATGCCCATTTTCCATGTATGTGTCATGAATAGAATAGCTTTTTATAAAACATCAGGAAGAACTGGATTAAAAAAGTCATAAATACTACCACTAAGAATGTGTCATTTTATTCAAATGACTTGAGTATGTGTATGACAGTATGTTCTTTCTCTTACAGAACAAATTGTTCTATCAAGATCGTGGAAAAAATCTGAAGAAAAATAGCTTCAGATATCTGAGAGTGAAAAGTTCATATAGGTTTATGCAGAAAGACTAAGACAAAAATCAAGGGTGAAGAAAATAGATGTGAATTAGAACATGTTTTTAAGAATCAATACCATTAAGTATGGTGTAAGTGCTAAGTTTTCCTCAAAACTTAGAAAATGTCCCTGAAAGACAAATAGATGCTGCTCACACAAATAAGGCAGCAATAAAAACAGAGTGTCAGATCACTATTTCCTCTTCAACAGAGCTTGTTCCTAAAGAATTTAGGGTCTCGTTACTGACACTTAGCCCAGCCCATGGGCTACAGTCCCCAGAAACTCTGGGAAGTGGAGGCTGATAAACTGAGCGCTGCAAACTCATAAGATATAGCCATACACTTGCCAGTTGCACTGTACAAATGACCACCACTGGCTAACACCCAGATTTCCCAGCCCGAGCCCATGCACCCTGTCAGTATAGCTGACATTCATCCACTGCACTCTGGGTCCGGGCTGCCACGGCAACCTGCTCGTTTCTGCCTCCCTGTGCACTGTTGTCTATGCCAGACCACATGAAGGTCATTCATTCAGAGCTTCTGGGTGCCGGACTGTCTTATATATCATTGCAGTCATGCCCTTACACCTCCAAAGCTGTCTCAAGTGAGCAAGGCCACCCTTGCTCCAGTCTCAGCTGCTTCATCGCTGTTATAAAGCCCAAATAAATTAGCCTAACTGAACTGTACTTTATGTTGGGGCACATTATCAGTGAAGTGTATGTCACTGCTTGGGAACTGGTGCTTCAGACTGATGAAGGCATTACACAGCAGACTCTTAGATGCTCATCTGGGGCAAGTCTCCAAATCTGATTCAGTAATAGGCATTGCTTACATTTCAGCTAGAAATCTTGCTGCGTGAAATGCTTTGCAGGAAGCACTGCTCTGTAGGTATGCTTTTACTGTAACAAACAGCAATGTTCCCTACTATAAAGAATCATTTCAGCGATTCAGCTTATGGCTCTCAATGGCTTATAGCTGCCAGAAGATTGAAACAGGTGCTTTAAATAGGTTGGACTATGGTGAAAAGAAATCACCAAACCAGTCAAGGAAAGAAATGAAAGGTGTGCTCTTTCTTCTCTTCTGCAGTTTGCCTTATTTTGAGAACTAGCTAAATGAATGTAATTGAAAAAAACACATTCACCCAGCAGCATTCAGCAAAATAACAACTAACGAGAGAGAAGCTAGTTTTCTGTAGATTAATTTGATATATACACATCTTAAAGAAAATGTTGGCTTTTATAGTTTCAGGGGTATCAAATGTAAATAATGTGATAACACACAGCAATCAACCTTTAACACTGGATATTTAGAGCTCTTAAAACCCGGAAAACTTTCCATGCAAAGCCTGTTCTTGNATGAAAAAAAAAAAAAAAAAAAAACAGAAAAAAAGGTATGATGTAAAAACCAGCAAATCATAAACGAGCAGGAAACTATCAGGGACTTGTAGGAAATGCAAAAAACCCAAAACATTGAGGATATAGATTTTCCATCACTGAAATTTGCAAATTGCCCTCAATCAAAAGCAACCATCAATGGTTGGCTCAGCTATGTGATAATAAAAAAATTGAGGGCAGGTCCTGATCAAGCATATTATGTTACATAGCCAATGAGGACAATATCTTTGAATGCCTGATGAAGTAATAATTTATCTTTAATGCACTTAATTGAAGCCTTCAAATCAGAAAAATTGCCTGTTTTTTGACAACTGTCACTTTGAATCAAGTATTTGCAGCATCAGCACATTAAAATGCATTTTTGCCACAGCAAATGGGACATGCAAAATGGGAAACTAAAAAAGAAGCAGTACTGAAGAGCCTGACATCCACCAGGATATATTGCTGCACATGTAGATGGACAAGGGCTGATCACAGACCATACAAAGAAGTACAGCGATAAAATGTAGTGAACTGATAATTATTTATGCAGAAGAAAAACAATGTTTTAAAATTCATTCTGACTTCTGAGCTAAGACTGAAGAAGATGCAGTTGGATCCCCCGGGGGGACTATAGGTGCCCAGGTCCTACACACAGCAGCTGATGGTATTCCCAGCAACCCTGCTATTAAAGCATAAGCCCATCAACTATTAAAGAGGTGCGTACTGTTTCTAGACTCTTCTTCACCTACATACTTCCCCCATGAATGAATGAATTCCTGGTGTTGGGAAGGCCCTCACCTAGTATGTACTGTGACTGAACAGCTGGGCTGTGCATCTAATTCACGCTAAAGCCCTCAGAGGTCTGCAATGTGGTCACACACCTGGGATGTGGGAAGGCTCTGTGCTTGCTTTGAACAGAAATTTTAATCCAGACTGTGCACCTTCTTGGAAAACGTCTTATCCAGCAGGCTGTGGGATAAACACACTGGACCAGTTTCAACTGGAAGTATTAAGAAAAATCTCCCCATGCAATACCCTGGTGACGGAGGCACTCAGGACATCTCTGTCACATCACTGCCCATTTAGAGAGTGGGTATTTGAGCTGCAGTCCTTTATATCCCAGATGATTTTTTATTCATTTATCTGGCAAAAATCCCTAGCTTTCAGCCAGAAATAAAGGCCTGGCTTTATTTAGGCACCAGATGAGGGCTCTCAGCTCAGAATCCTGGATGGAGGAAAATGCTTCTCTTTGGCCTAGAAAGAAGTACGTGGCTCAGCATCGCTTTCTCCAAGGAAAGCTTTGGCTCTCTGTTCTCCTTGAAATTTTGTTTCTGGGTCAGGCCTCCCTCTGCTCAGTCACGAGCCTATTCGTAAGCACCTAACTCATCACACGTATTGTACCAGGGGGTGTCATCAAGGTCAATACTGTGAAGGACAGCCTAAAAATTTGGTAGTCTACGGTACTTGCTTCTTTCTCAGTTACTCAGCAGCAGTTTTCAAGAGACACTGCCAAAATATGTCATCTAAAGTGATTTACATTGCTAATGAAATGAATGCCAGTGAATATCACACTTTCTCAGCCTATACAAGGCATGGTTTCCAATTGTATATAAGGATAATGGATACCAAAAAATGCACATGAAATATTTCTAATAGGGACACAGAATCTGAATTTGACAAAATTCACCTCCTGTAAATAGTCTTCCATTACTTAGACTTTTATTTAGTTGGGTTTTTAGATATGGCTTCTAGACTGCTGGGGGAAGGTAATTCCAAATACACCAGAATCTCTTAAGTAGGCAACTGTTTGGAGATCAGAAGAGACTAAAAAGCTGTAGCTCTGTAACAATCATGCATGACAGAAATCAAACATTTTTTTAAAACCTGTAAAAACCTGACATACAGAATATTAATGGCTGAGTAAGGAACAAAGGCAATGGAAGTTTCAACAATTCTTCATGCAAAATTAATAGGCAACCTTGAATGGACATTAGAAATTAATAAAGAAAATTTGTACTTGTACCTGTGGTTTTGCATTTGTACATGACAAAGCTGCTCAATCTGTTTTCCGTGTTCAAGCTGAGTGAAATGGGAAAAAAAGACAGCAAACAAAAAGCCTGAATGCTGGGAATCAGCTTTATTATTCTCACTCCGACACTCAGAACTCTAAGCTGTTATTACTGCCCCAAAAAGAAACACTGAAAAATCATTTCAAATTTCTCACAAGCTATTTTTTCCAACACTCTTCTTTGTCTGGTTGAAACCATATTAGTTTTAAAGGGGCAAGACTCACACAATCTGCATATGTGCCTTCACAGAGATGACTATATATTACTGCTCAGGCACAAAGGCTTCACAATTTATTTACAGTTGGGTGGCACTGAAATTAGATGTCAGTTGCCCAAGCATTCATGTCATCAGAATGACAGCTGGAGTAAAGTAATTGCTGGTGCTGTTTGTTTACCACAAGAGGCATTTAACAAAAAGAAATGAAGATCCTGTGCTCTTGACAATGTATAAAGGTATTACAAGATTCTCCGAGATTTACATGTACCAATATTTTGTTACCTGTTCATCGACTCCTGACTTAGCTGGTTGTATCTAATTTTGTGGTTGAATTCCTAATATAATTTCTGATCTTTACTAGTAGTGATCTGGTTATTAAGAGCCATACGGTGAATTAAAAAAAAACCCTATAGCTTGTTAAAAAGGGATTGGAAGTCAGTGGGAATTTCCCTTTGACTGTGGACCAAGCCCAAGGGAAGTAGAATCTCAGCCACCAGGAATGCTGGTAACTCATTACCTTCCCACTGCCTCCTTCCAGTACTGTCCTGAAATCAATCTCCCACCTGTTGCCTGCTATAGTTTTACAACCTTTGTATTAAAGAAGACCATTCTATTTTATTGGTTTATTTATGATTTCACCAACTTTAAAGCAGCCACATATTATTTTAAAATATTTGTTAGCAATTCATTTTCGCCCAGAAAACTCACCACTGGATCCCACAGGTCTACCTGCTGCCAACACTTTGAATCATTTTTGTCCTTTAATCAACTTTCCTCTATTAAATCAATACTGTTCCTAACAGCATATATTTCTTTTCTTATAAAGCACATCAATGTTAAAAATCAGTGATATCAAACAAACATTGTTACTGCAGTGAAAAATGAACCTCTATTGTAAAAAACGGAGACCTAAGTAATACATTATACAAACTGATATGTGTCAAAGTCTCCAGAGTCTCACTTAGGATCCCAGTGTAGACATATATCCTTTATTGTTCTAACTTAAATACATAAATTCACCATACTAGAACAAGACTATACAGCCCTCTTTATAGTAAGAGTCAAATTTTCGAGTGTTCCTGGCTAGATTTTCAAAGAAATTTACTTCAATACCCAAGAAAGACTTTTTTTTTTTTTTTTTAAAGCAGCCACTTCTGGTTTTGGTGTACTTGAACACAATTTTTTCAGTAATTTCAGCATGCCAAGCCTTTTAGAAAATGTGGCTAAGTGTGCAAGAGGTAACAGTTCCATAACTACTTGTTAATATGACAGTCATCAACAATGATTGAATTTGATTTGATATTAATTATTTTATAGCAACACCATATGTCCATTTAGATATGAATTACAGAAAGAGAGACACCGATATGCCTATCCGCAGTCACTTTCCTGGGACTCCATATGTTACTGAGGCATGCTGGTGGCAAAGACCTGGTTTAAGCTAGCACAGAGTATTTTCATGTGAAGCTGTATGTAACTAAAATATTAGAAAGTGCTTCTTTTGTTAAACCGGTGCAGCATGCCTACATGGTCACATACAAATGGACCAGATGATGGAAATAAGCAGGACACCCTGGGCTGTGTGCATCTGCAGTGCAAGCAGCAAGGTGGAAAACAAGCATGCAAACATATTGTCATGAGTGGATACTAGATGTGAATGAGAACTGTCTCAGTGATGTGTTTTTGTATGCTCCTACTCTATGGTGAGACATAGTCTCCCATTTTTCACAGAGGTGGACATACCTTTGTCTTCACCAAAGGGTGAGATTAAGTTAACACAGAGCTGCTGACACTGCAAATTTGCGTCCTGACCCCACTGAAGTGGCTTGTAGCTGTGGCCAAGGCCATGTTGCATCAGTGTTACTGAGATGGTCCCCCACCACAGGCTTGCACTGCTGTATGTGTGACAGTGCCTCACTGCAGACTTGGTCCATAAAACAGTGACTAGTTTGCATCTGCGAAGGCAACACACAGTTTATAGAATCATAGAATGGTTTAGGTTGGAAGGGACCTTAAAGATCATCTAGTTCCAACCCCCCTGCCTTGGGCAGGGACACCTCCCACTAGACCACATTGCTCAAAGCCCCATCCAACCTGGCCTTGAACACCTTCAGGGATGGGGCCTCCACAATGGGGCTTTGTTGATGCCTTTACTGCGGATTTCCATCAGCCGCACTTCTGGGCATAGTGTTCATATGTGCCCTCAAGAATGGCTTCTACCTTAGAGCTGTATGTCACTAACAAAATGGGGAGTATGGCATTGCCTGAGGCACAGGTGACAGACTTAAGAGAAACAGTCTGGTCTTGGGAGAGGCCATAAAATGTGGGTATTCTGAGGAAAAAACATGCATTAACCATATTTAACCTAGAAATTTCTGAAATTAATGAAGGTTATTCTTAGGAGCCCACTGCCAAGCCACAGTCACTCAGTCTCTCTAAATGTTAGGGGGGAAGCACGTGACGGCCTCTGGAAGCAATGTTTGGGTTTGGGTTCCCAAGGTGCTGGTCTGTCTTTCAAGGTATGATGGGGCACCTTATGGCCTCTCACCTTGTCAGTATAGTCCTATAATTTATTTCCTACATGGTGCCTTTAAAATCCATCAATAAAAATATGTTACACTTTAAAGAAAGGCCTCATAAGGGTCTGAATTCTGCAGCAGCCTGTGCTGTATTAAGGCACTTATCCCCACTACAATCGGCTGCTTTTCAAATGGCCACAGTGTATTCTGTCTCTGCAGGAAGAGCATCTCTCGCATCTCCCTCTGCACTTGGCAGCTGCCCAAACTGAGGCAGCTCTCCTGGTGCTCCCCTTCAGCTCCTCAGAGATGGATGAGCAGGAAAGCATTTGTAAGTCTCAGCAGATCACAGGGAGAGTGTAAACACACAGTGATGTAACCCAGAGCTAAAAAGGTTTCGCAGCTTGTAACCAAAAAATGATGTTCTGACTCAGAAAATGGCTGTCATCAAGACAATTTGGAATTAAAAGTTGATGATCAATTTCAATTTATTTTAAGTGAGGTACAAGCAGAGATGTATTTTTCTTCCATGGTTGCAATACTAGAGTGGCTTCTGAAAATGAAGATAGATTCAATATGTCTGCTCACAATGAAATAGTCATTAAAGTATTGGCCCTTTTGAGCATGAAAGGATGTCATCTCAACTCCAGAGCCAGGAGAGGAAGACTGAATTACCTTTTCCACACCAAGATTGTAGAATAACCGAGGTCAGATGGCACCTCTGGAGATCACCTAGTCCAACCCCCTTGCTCAAAGCAGGGTCACCTACAGCAAGTTGCTCAGAGCTGTGTCCCGTCAGGTTTTGAATATCCCCAAGGATGGAAAGTCCACATCCCGCCCTGGGCAACCTGATCCAGTGTTTGAGCACCACCACAGCAAAAAAAATTCCTTCATATGTTCAAGTGTATTTTCACAATTTGTGCTTATTTCTTCTTGTCTTGTCCCTGGGCACCACTGAGAAGGGTGTGGCTTCATCTTCTTTACTTCCTCCCATCATCAGGCATTTACACATTAATAAGTTTTTCCCTGAACTTTCCCTTCTCCAGGATAAACAATCTGAGCTCTCTCAGTCTCTCCTGGTACCCTGATGGTCCCAACCCTCAGTCATCTTGGTGTTTCTTTGCTGGACTCCACCTTGTATGTCCACAATTTTCTTGTACTTGGAATCTAGCACTGGGCCCAGAACTCCAGATGTGTCTCACCAGTGCTAAGTAGAGGTGACGGATCACATTGCTCAATCTGCTAGTAACAGTCCTAATGCAGCCCAGGACGTTATTGGCCTTCTTTGCCACAAAGGCCTATTGCTGGCTCACGGGCATCTCATTGTCTACCGGGATACCCAAATCCTTCTCTGCAAAGCTGCTTTCAAACCAGTCAGACTCCAGCATTTACTGATGCCAGGAGTTATTCCTCCCTAAGTGCAGGATTTTGCATTTCGTCTTGTTGAACTCCATGAGTTTCCTGTTGGCCCATATCTCCAGCCTGCTAAGATCCCTTTGAACAGTAGCGCAACCAATTGGCATATCAGTCACTCCTTCCAACTTTGTATCATCTGGGTCATCGATGAAGATGTTAAATATGATTGGTCCCGATATTGGAGGGAGGTTGTATCTCATGTTCAAGGGAGGGCAAAGTATTAAATGAATAAAGCAAAGTAGTAAAAATCTAGCCTTTGATCAGGTCCTCTACTGTATAATGTTCTTTACACACATCCATCAATGTAGCTGGTTGGTGGGCACAAACGGAGTCTTTCAACACAAGTTTTGATTTCTGTGGTCTGGTGTTCTGTGACTTTGACTTATTCCCACAAACCTTTGTACTTTTAGGTAGTACTCTAAACGTGCATTAGACAGTCTAGAACTGCTTAACTTCCAGCACCAAAGAAAAGGAGTATTCATCCCAGTATGACCAAATGTAACATGCCCAAGGATAAAAGACTGAAAAGGCAAAAGAGGCCACCCAGCCCTTTTTCACCCCAAAGGTTGTATCTACACCAACACATAATTTGCTGTGATAGATGCAGATCAGTAGGTTGAAACAGCCAGTGCTGAAGCCCAGAACTCAGTTTGCAAAGGCAACTGAACCCTTCTGCAACCAGAACCAACATGGGGGTTGATCAAGGGATTTGTTTGAAAACCACAACTGCTCTGAACCAAAACATCGGCACAGCCCAAACCAGAGACAGCAGAGACAGGCATGGTTGTGCCCTTCCAGATGATGCAGTAAAAATATTAGTCTGATACCTGTGAGGGAACAAATCTCTTTGTCATTAAAATCTTTATGTCATTTATCTCTAGGAATAAGGAAGTCATTTCTGAGGGGGACCAGAGGAATAAGGGTCTAAAGAAAGACATTATGAGTGGCTACATGTATACATATGTGTACATATATGTGTGTATATGTGTGAATGCATAATTTTGGTCTTTTCCCAAAGCTCATGAAACACGTCATGTCAATCCTTTATTCTTCTGTATTGTTTTCATGGTTTGGGATGGGCATCTCCCTTCAGAGAAGAGGAAAATGAGAGAGAGACTTATGAGTTGAAAAGAAACTAAATTACTTTAATGAAATATTAATAAGATTATTAAAAGAATTTAATAAGAATATTAAAAGAAAATTAAAAAGAAAAGATAATAATATAAAAAAGAAGAAAATAATGAAATATATACAATATATACAAAAATAGTATCAAGCTCCCAGGATGACAATCATGTCACCGGCTGGCACTGGGCAAGTCCCAGACTGGATTCAGTGACAGAGGGAAACTGGACTCTGGATCTGGATTCAGGATCAGAATCAAAGGCAAACCAACAGACAGAGTCCTTCTTAGACGTCAGCCGTTGAAGAAAGAGAGCTGACCCTTTGATCCCTCAGCTTTTATACTGAGCATGAGGCAGACGGGATGGAATACCCCGTTGGTCAGTTTTGGGTCACCTGGCCTGTCCACTCCTCCCCGCAGGTGGGACGCCTCTGCGCTTTTCCGCTTCCGACCCTCCAACGGGGCAAGTAACAAAGTTATCTGGCCTTGGGTGTTATAGCAATACGTATAAGCAGGAGCCTCTGTGCATACTGTTCATTGGTATTAACTATAAACATCAGACCTTATCACTCTGGAAGCAGACACTGTCTGAAAAATATGCTGTTAATTTCAGAGAGCTAGTTAGTTAGAAGAAACTTAACTGAAAAGTAAAATTACTGAAAAGAAAATTGGTTATGTTTTACCTCAAACCACGACAATTGTAAAGAAACATGTTTTGCTTTTGTAGACTCAGTTTAGCATTCACTGAAGTAATGGAGAGTTTGCCTTGTCAGTTCAGTCAACATTTGATGAGACCCATATATTAGAACAGAGCACAGCATTTGGAGGCCTGGCCTACCTTGCATGAATAACTTAGAACACAACCATCAATAAATATTTAATATTGCCTCGTAAGTTATTGATTTTATTCTTAAAATAGTTCAAGGAAAAAATATCAAAATAATAAGTCATCGTTTACAAACTTTCATTGTTTCATAATGTGTACAATGTATATAACGACTCTGTAAACTAGGTTTCTATTAAAATTCCCTATTATTTATCCAGTGGTAATAAAGATCAAATTTACCTTGTTGAAAAGTAAATACAAATCAAATTATTGTATTGAATATCTTTAAAAGCCATTTTTATTTCTCACAAATGTTGCTTCGTTAGACTATTAAAATGATTTGAATTTAAAATGTGATAGATATTTACATCCTTATCAGCTGCAGATTTGCTACAGTAAGCAATTAATGATTTTCTCTGTCATTCGTCAATAACGTTGAATTTTCTTGCACTCTAGCAGTTCGCATTTAATCAAATTAGTGCAAAAGTAGCAACTGGTTAAATAGTGGGCCCCAAATAGTAGAAAAATATAACCAACTTTTTACCTGCCCATAGCTGGTGTGTAATGAATCAGATAGTACTAGCACTCTTGAGTACTGCAAAATAGCCCACTGGCAATAGTGCTCAGGGTGCATCATGTCGGGGACAGGCTGCTGCCCCAAATGAAGCAGTCAGGTGGCACGGTGAAAGCCAAAATGGCTTTTGGCCCTCCGTCTATATTTGAGTGCGTTGGAGGGAACGACTGGGTGCTGAGGTCTCTGTCTGGCTTTGCCTTTGTTGCATTCAAAGAAGAGTGATAAAGCCAAATTTAGGCTTCTAAAAATCAGGCATTGGAGATAAATAATAGTGAGACCCTGGCTGTAACACATTCGGGACTCCTTCTTTTGTTTACCCCACGTCCTGAACATATTTTCAGCTTGGCTATAGAGCAGTAAGATTTAGTTTGTTTTTCTTTTAGTGAAACTGACATACTGATATGTTCATTAACCTAGTTTTGGGGCTGCTAAAAAAAGCATGACATAGCAGAAGACTCACAGTAAACTAGTGAGGACTGGTAACATTGTATCATAATAACGCAACTATAACAAACACCACTGGGCATTGTTGTTTGTATAAAAATTTTATAAGAACTTCCATTAACTATGCACTTTGCATCCTTTTAGATTGTTTGAATTAAAAAGGGATCCATTTAGGTATAAAAACAAGGCATACTCAGTTGGCACTAATTCTCTAGGAAGATTCAAGATAAGAAGAGGTTTCGACTAAGCATAGAAGTTTGTTGTTTGTTGGTTTGGGGTTTTTAAGCAATTACTTAATTTTCTGAGCAGCTACTTATTCTCTTGTTGAAATAATAATCTTTGCCTTACTCTTCACTAAAAAGTCTCACAGAGTGTCACCTAAAGTGGGAGCTGTAAAACCAAGATGCAGAAGGGAAGCAACATATGTCAATAGCTTTGGCATACTAGCCTAAGCCTATGAGCAATATTTTTGTCTGCACGCTGGGTGGGTAGCTTAACACCACGTCAGAGGCACACAACTGACCAGTGACACAGCAGAGCACTGGTGTGAAGTTACACAAGCAGCGGAAAGGCAGGGAGATGTTTTCCCTATGTTTTGTTCATGTGCTTTCCTTTCAAGTTGTTAGATCCCAAACACAGTTGATATATTCTTTGGTTAACAAGGAATCCCTGTAAAAGGGACCTCGGTCTTCAAGCGGACAAGTTAATTTCACAGAAAATAAAATACTACCTCGTAGTTCTCTTTTCTTCTGTGCCTTTTGCCTCTTGAGATGATTTTGACTGGCATCTAGCATCTAAATCCTGAGGGGCACCTGGATCTGAGGAGTCTGTGTTACTGTTTCAAGCAGGCCCATGTGTTATGGGAGAAACATAGCAGATGTTTCTTCCACTTAGCATTACTCCATGAAATACAATGCACAAGTTGTACCCAACTGACATCAGACTCTGAATTTTCTAACATAAACTGTCTAGCTACATGAGCCTCAGCTTGATTAGGGGTCTACAGCCACAACCATGAAGGTAATTCTTGCTGCATTTATGCAGTTGCGCTCTAACAGGCACTGGAGATTTATTTCTTTATTGCTGTACACACATGCAGTGAATTATTCTTCCTTGTAGTGAGTTATATTGGAGCCTGGTGACTTCAGATTCAAGTGCCTCACAAAGCTGTTTCTTTGCTCCTCAGATGAATTAATTCTTTGTGAGAGACTCCAACTTTATTCTTATTTTGCATCTCTGGGGCTTCATATATCGCCATCGCAAGAGGCAGAACAATATTCTGGATTTGCACCACTTGGACTTACTTTGTTTTGGACAACAGCCTGAATTCAGAGGAGGTGTGTGATAAGGTTTAGAAAGACTTACAGTAAAAGCCACATGCACTGTCTGAGGCAGGGTGAACTTGGGGCTCGCTTAAAAGCAAAGATATGGTTTGATTCCTGACTCTGGCAATAATTTCTAGTCCTGTTACTCTGTTCCCCATCTGTAAATTGAGGTTAATGGCATTTCCTTGTCTCCCAGATTATCCTGAGTACTGGATAGAAATTGTTAATATCTTTGTTATGTTGACTAGCTAGGAAAACGTTACCTGTAAGACAAAAAGGACATTTAGAAAATACAACTGTCTGGAAAGAACTGTGGGGTGAATGGAGTGGGGTTTTTAATCATCAGATATGTGATGCTGTACAATGCTCTTTCAATAGTACAAGTTAAGGATAAAATGCCCTATTAGTAAAGAGATCCAGCAGAAAATAGATCTGATGGGTAAGGAAGATCCCTTTCAACTCCTTCTCAGTGTGTAAAAAAATGCAAGTATCTCATCAGCACTCTTCCCCTCAAATTTCTAGGGCTGTGTAATGCATACCTTATAATTTTCTGTGCATTTTTTAAAAACTGTATTTCAAGACAGCTGACTGTATATCCCTGAGAAGAACCCTGATTAATTTTAAGCTAATTGGCCAATAAAATATTTTCTCAGTTTAAAGAAATGTCGTATAGAAACCACAGTGCAAAGCACATGCATTTGACACTGTGGTAAGCACCCTAAAGCAGCAGTTACATGTGTTGTGATTCTAATATGAATAAAAGAATATTTGTACCACTTCCTGGAGTTTTCTTAGGTGAGGCAGACTGGACATTATATCAGAAAATACGTGTTTTAGTCATACATATTTCTTAATCAACTTTGTTCTTCTGTTACTATTTTACAGAAAAAGAAAATTACTGAAAATAAATTCAACTCAGCTCTTTTCAGTTTTAGAAACCCCCAATCTAAATGTTGTCTGTCGTATCGTTCAAGTCAGTGCCCATACTTGCTCCTAGAACAAGACTTTAATGATGCTACAAAAAACTTTGAAGATATGATCTATCTGCAATTCACAGAGAGGGCAATTATGAGAAGGGACAGTAATCTTTTCTGAGCTAATCACACCCAACTTCTCAGTTTCCATTACACTAACAGGTCTTCGCTGACGCCGCCTTTTCAACACTGAACTATTCTGTCACCGATATGAACTGTGCCTGATATGTAATTAATTCAGTGCTTGACTTCTATTTCACCTACAATGAAAACAACCACTATCATAAACTATGTAAGTTTATTTTATATCATTATTTCCCTTTCTTTACAAAGCTGTATACAATTCTTACAATAAAAATTTCCAGGGCAGAGAAAAATAAAGCTTGACTTTTTTTTTGGAAACAGACTATGCTTGTCTCCAGATCACAGGTGAGCTCTGGAAATATTTTCTGCTGGAAAGTTTGTTCAAATGGGAATTTAAATGCAGTCACTAAAGTTGCATATAACATTTTTTTCTTGAGTTTGCACTACAGGATTCTGCTGACACAGCTGCAACAAGGATACTTGGAGTCCCTAAGCTGCAGGGTCCCTCCTAAACAAAAAATTGATCAGCAAAACTCTACTGTTAGAGTTGCTCATTTCATTCGTACGATGAACACTTTGCAGACTGTAGAGACTGAAACTGTATCTTTTGCACTTAGAGCACTGGGAAACCACATTTACATTTTGGTGCAGACGTAGACAGCATCCACTCATATTTGTGTTAGAAAAAAGTGGCATTAGTCACACATTTCCTATTGCCTCTTTCAGTTTTAGAAACTGATGTTGATCTCGTAACCTTACCATAGCCAAAACCAATAGTTCCAGTTCCTACATCAGTATAATCCACTGGACTTTCTTTCATCACATTGCATATGATGGAAACTAGAGAAGCAAAAGTTGCAAGGTATCTCCTACACCACAGGAAAAACTGTTCCCTGCATATCATCAGTTAATGCAATTGGCTTTTCTTCTTGAACTTGGGTATGGACACTGATTGTTGGCACATGGGCCAGCAGAGCTATTAAGATGTCTCTGAGCATCAGTGCTCTGGCAATGTATTTAAGGCTAAGTAGAATCAGTAAACCTGATGGCAATGAACAAGATTGCCAGATTGACTTTACATTTTAATTAATTACAAGGGCTTGCAAATTATCTTTACAGATGTAAGGCTAGCCTTAAATAAGGAAATCATTCATTAACTGTTAAGAAAAAAAGAACTTAATAGTCAAAAGCACAGGTTTACAATAAAATAAAGCAATTAAAAGCAATAGGAGGGGACATTATTACTAACTTACACAATGGAGAAAGAAATTAATGTAAGGATGACAGGCCAAGGGAGCATGAAAAAAGTCTTAAATAAGAGACCGGCAGTGGCAGTCACATATGTTAGTATTTCAATTTTCAAATTTTATTAAATTTTTTATTGCTCAGAATAAAGGAAGCTGACCACTGCGGATTCTATGAAATGAAGAATTCTTACCTGAGGCCAGAGAATGTAACGCAGCACTTCGCAATTTTTTATGTCCTATGATAAATGCAGATTTCATGCGGTCCAAGATGTAACTAACTGGGCGAAACCATCATTCTTGGAAAAGTAGTTCCACTCTAAAAACATGACCGTAAAAACTCAGCTGTGTAAGGCTCTGCATCTTATGTGTCTCAGTGGCTGTAAATTGTATTTGTTCAAAGCACAAGTTGTTTTTTTCTCTTCCAAAAACATGGCCAGAAGGCTTCCCTTGGGATAAGAAACTTCTGCTGTGTTCCTTTTGGCTTATGCATCATCCTCAGAAAGATGATTCATTTGAATCCATATTTCTGAGTATGACATGTGAGCCAAAAGAAAAGTAGCAGAAGTTTCTTGTAATACTGCTTGCAGAAATCTTTAGATATGGTGCAATGACCCAGAGCTGACTTTGAACAGTAGTGGAGCACCTCACTTAGCTAACTAGATTCGCTGAAGGCCGGTGTTAAAATGTTCATATAGTTACCATGGTTACCAGCTCAGTAACTAACTGAGCATACAGCCTTGAATTTTGCAGCATGTGACTAAAAAGGACTAAAGCCTTCTTTGATGGAGAGAGTCTACTACCAAACTTGAGATACATAATAAACTTGCAGCAATATACAGTACACCAGTGCTTAATGTTATTATCTAATCTCCTAGTTAAATAAGATACTATCAAGAGCAATCTGCAACTGCATCAGGCAGCAGTTCTGCTCTGAGGTTCTTCTTAGCCAGCTCAAATGTTGTTAACTACCCCATGCTTCTGGCTGCAAGGTCTGAGAACTTGAAGGAAATGTTTCAAAATGCAATGAGTCTGTCCTCTCTGAAATGAGAAAACAATCTCAGTAACTAGGACTACTTTGTCCTGTAGAAACCTCTAGGATGCCACTTGGCCAGCAAAGTCAGAGAGGCCTGTCTACTGCTCAGCTTTCAACCAGAAAGCACCTTTTATCCTCAAAAATGAAACAAAGTTGATAACTAGTTTTTTAAGCCTAATTGAAGTCACTGCCCGAATGAAGAGCAATGGCTGTAACATAATCCAGGCATATTTGGAAGAAACACCCAACAGGCTGAAGGCTTGTCTCCTCATACAACAGCACTTACAGGCACCAGCTCTCCTTCCCACCTTTAGTTTTTCGGTATTATTGGGCCATAAACAGTCATTGCACACACACAAAATCAGTTTGAGTTGTAGCCGAACAAAATAGTTAATTCCCTTCAATACGGAGTGAACATGCAGGGCCATGTTCAGCTTGTGTGCAAACAGAGAGAGTGCATACGAAATAAGTATACCCTGGTTTCTGTTTTACAGATGAGGATGCTGGGCTATAATCTACACAGAAGCATAAGAAAGATGCTTATATCAGCTTTAATTTTGCCTGTTGTGCTGCTGCCACAAACGAAGACTGAGTTTTGGCTGTATAACCACAAGTTTGCTGACAGTTTTTGTTCTGGTTTATAGCAGGAGACAGAAGGGAGTGAAGCCCAGCCTGCTGGCACCATAGTGTTAAGTGTGAGTGATAGTAAAGATACTGTCAGTTGAGTGAACAGAAGAGGCTTGAGTGCATGCAGAAATAACACTGTCTGAGGAAAGAATTGGCAGTTTTACTTAAGCACTTTCCAGCAGGAAGGACAACTTATTACCTGAGGCATTTTATTGCCTTTTCCTTTTCTCCGCTCATTTGCATCTTTCTCTTTATCCTTTTCGTTTGACTAGAGGAACGATTTCAGGAAACTCCACTTCTCCTAAAGCTCCTTGTACAAAGGCTTCTCTACAGCCTCTATGCCAGGAAAGGGGTCCATATTAACAACAAAGAAGTAGTGGCTGTGACTTGTGACACAGGCTGTTGGATCTAAGGTTGTTCAAACTAAGTGTCTGGTGCTCAGGGGGCAGGAGCTGTGGGCACAGATGGTGATATTGCAATCATTCAATCATAGAATAATTTAGGTTAGAAGTGATCTCTGGGGTCTGTCCAGTACAACATCCTGCTTAAAACAGGCCCAGTTAGATCAGGTTGCTCAGGGCCAGGCCCAGCTGAATCTTGAACACTTCCAAGGATGGAGATCCTACGGCTTCACTCGGCTCCTGTTCCAGTGTTTTTCTACCCTATTAGGAAAAAAAACATTTTTCCTTTATATCTAATTGGAACTTCCTATGTTCCAACTTATGTTCATCACCTCTCAACCTATTGCTCTGCACCAGCAAGAAGAGTCTGGCTCCACCTCGTCTGTATGCTCCGATCAGGTATTCATAGAGAGCAGTAAGGCCTCCCCACCTGCCCCCCACTTCATCTCAAGGCTAAACAAGCCCAGCTTGCTCAGCCTCTCTTTGTACCTCACTTGCACTGGGGAGCCCAAAGCTGGACACAATACTCCTGATTCAGTCCCACAAGTGCTTTATTGAGGGGAAGGATCACGTCCCTCAGCCTGCTGGCTGCTGCCTTGCTAATGCAGCCTGGCAAGCTGATTGCTGCCTTTGCAGCCAGAGCAAAACCTTGCCTCATGTTCACCTTGTAGTCCACAGGACCCCCAGATCCCCCAGCTCTTCTGCAAAGTTGTTTTCTACACAGCCAGCCCCCAGCCTGTAACGTTGAATAAAGTTATTCCATGCCAGATGCAAGACTTTGCCCTTGCTTTTGTTGACCTTCGTGAGATCAATGTCAGCCTGTTTCTCCAGCCTGTTGAGGGGCTGTTGAACACCCTTGTCTTCCAGTGTATTGATTGCTTCCACTCCCCCCATCCTCCCCTGTCAATTGGGATGTTGGCAAACTTGCTGAGAGTGCACTTTGTCCCACCATCAGTGTTAATGAAGACACTAAACAGTATTGGCCTGAACAGTCATCCCAGAGGGTTGCTGCTAATTACTGGCTGCCAGCTGGACTGTGCACCAGTCCCACAAGAAATGCAATGTGTGTATACACTATTTAAGCAGCCTTAAAAGGCAGGTAATCACTGTAAATGGCCTGTGTTTGTCCTGGAGAAGAGAGTGAAAATTCAAGCTGGACTTGGGAAGACTAGACAAAGGGCTAGTGGGTGAAATATTAAATGAATAATCTCGTGCAGAACAGATCCACTGAAGCTGAAGGGATGGTACTGCAGTGAAACTGTGGGAGCAGAGCTAAAGGATTTTTGTTCATAGTGCTTGGTAGAGTGTGAGATTTCTTTACTCTGACTCTTAAAGAAATCCTTCTCTTCAGTTCTGTTGGGTTAGGGGTTTTTTTGTTTCATTCAAACACTATTCTCTAGTGCCAACAGGAAATATAAGAAATAAAGGTAATAATCAAAACATGTCTGCTGATGGAACTTTAATCTTAGTATATGGTATAATCTTAATATATGACATAAATGATGGTTCTAGATACTACTTGCTGATAAAATCTAAACCAAATATTAAAGTATTATGTTTAACATTTTCATAACTGGTTATTATTTTAAGATTGGGAAATACTTTTGGCTAAAATATTTCCCTGCACCTAAAGTTTGAAAGCAATAGTTTTGATTCCCAGCATTCTTTTGCTGGCTGAAAAACTGTCCCATCAGCCACTGAGAATGGTATTGCATTCACTTGGCAATGGTTGGAGATCACAGATGGTTGTAACCAACACAACATCCAATGTGTATTCTTTGGATTCAAGGTGTAGAAGGTCGGGGTGCACTGCTGTCTGCATAAAAGCCCATGCAGGAGATTTAGGTATATGTAGATAACTGAATATGTTTCAGTTTGATTATATTATTTATAATTTAGTTTAATTTATTTCTTTATACATTACTGAATAGCTTTCCATCATTTTGCTGTAAGGGCATACTTTCAAAGTGTTAGTACCAATGAACTTTTAAAAAATTTACATGATGTTTATTGAGATAAGATGTTCCATCACAAAATGCAATTTATATGAGTGTTCTTGGATGTTAATGGTTAAATGAGTTACACCTCTTTTCCTTCTAATACTTATTTGCTGTAGGGTGGTGAGCATAGTCATTAGGTAGTATATTTATTTATTTATCCTAGATAGATCCTATAGATCCTATCTATAATGAGCTCACTTTCCTGCAACAGTAGGGTTAAACCAAACTTATTGTACAAATAGATAGAATCAATTATATTCTCGATATTTTCTTCTAGATGGATTTCGAAATAATGCATGCCTCTGTTTACCCCTAATGTTTACAGGACATACTATGAAGCAAACAAATAACCTTTTCTGATTATATTCTCTGGCTGCCAAAGACAGCTTTATCATAGTTTTGAGGGGTACTGTCATGATTTGTTGCCTTTCACCACCAGTACAGTGATGTTCTGGCTTCACTCCCAGAAACCAACAGATGACTTAGAGGATGTGCAAAAAAAGAAATGGGAGATAAGCCACAGCAAATTGGCCACAGCAAATAAGGAAGATAGCGGAATGTGTGGGAGGGTAAGATTTGGTCTAAGTTAGAACAGATCTTTGGAAGAAAAATCTGTGGAAATCTTATGTGCTGGTTATGCTGTGTCACAGTCTCCACCAAGTCCTGATCATAGTATTTTTTGTGGTTTCCATCTAAGTTATTTGCACCGACTCGTAGTAAGCTTGCTTCAGCCTACTATGAAGTTTAATTAGCAATGTTGTCAAGTTTTGTGCATATTTTCTAATGTTCATAAAGGTAATTGTTTGACACAGAGTGCAATGCTGTTATAACAAGACAAAAAAGTTACTACAGCATTTTTCACTAAACAACAAGTGCCAAAAGGGTGCATGGGTGCATTTGTCAGTGACAAAAATTGCCCAGAGTATGCACCACTTTCGTGATTTTCCACATGCTCTCTCTTACACTCTTCTAGCCGGGCAAGTTCTGATACCAGCAGAAGCAACCAGCAAAGTGGGTCTATCTGCTTTCAATTCTCAAAACAAATGAAACAAATTACCTCAAAGAAGTCCTGCATTTGTGATGGAAACAACAGAGATTGATTTGTCCTGCTTCTCCTGCTTTATTGTTACTTTCATGACAGGGATGCTTGGCAGCCTTAAATAGGACATGACATGTTGTCATCTTTCCTTCCCTATCCCTTTCATGCCCTCCAGGGAATCTCAACACAAGTGCCTTATTTCAAGGAAATAAATTTTTTCTGCCTTTGGCACTTCTCTTTGTCTTTCTTCTACTCATTGTTATTGTCACTTTTGCTCTTTTGATCGCTCGTTGGTAATGACATCGGTATGTCCCACTACTATTGAGAAGCTCCCCCAAACATCTGAGAAAAAAAGAAAAAAAAACCAAACGGAGAACAATCATTCCACTTGACACAATGTATTTTATCACCTATCATAGCTGAAATTACAAAAAAGCAGTTATAGAAGACAGAAGAATTTCTGTATGTTCCAGATATTCAGTATCTCTGTCTTGCACAGGACTATTAAGGACAGAATAAAAGAGCAAAAAGTAACCCAGAAGAGTGCAGCAATAAACAATATGTGACCTCATTGACAATCATGGAGTTGAAATAGCCAGCATAACCAGGACCATGACATATGGTGCTCTGTGCTCAGTGCTATCTTCCATAATAACACTACCTACACTGTGGAAGTTCACCCCAGATACGTCAGTTTTTGCCAGCTATTAACAATACCAACTCTCTTTTTCTCAGCAAGCTGTAAAATAAATGACAAAAGACCAGTTAAAAACATTTCCTCTTTTACAGAACACTTGAGCATCATAGACCCGAGCAAGAAAATACAGGTTACAAAATATTCATCTTCTCAAACTCCAAATCTGAGAGATGTCTTATGTGAGACATTTTCATTCAGATTACTTCAGCTCTTATAGAAACCAGAAACACAACTGTAATGCTTACTTATAGAGGATCAAAACCTAAGGGATTTATAAAGTCACAGATCCCTTTTTTTTTCATATTTCAGTTTGTTATTCTGGGAGATTTAAATGTACACAAATAAAACAGGAGATTAAAAGCCCGAAGACACAGTTTCTCACTTTCTGGCTCAGAGGTTATCTTTGATCTAATCGACACAGCAGATTACACAGTGTTTAGGGGCATATACCATCTTCAGTCATGTATACAGTGGTGAACAGATGAATTTTTTCCCACTGCCTAAAAGCTTGCTTTTTTATGTGCCAGTTGACGTAAGATTATTGTATGCCTTGTAAAGGAAGTTTATTTCTCTATGTGCAGTCAAGATTTTGAGTAGGAATTCTGAATTGTGTCCACATCTTTTTGTCTTGCAAAGCAGACATTAACAAAAGCAAAAGCCTTGAGCTGTCCCATCTAGAATCTGATTTGTCTGGTGGATCTGATGAACAACTTCTTACTACTAGAGCAAAAAAAAAAGATGTCCAAACCATTCTCTTGTATTTTTCCACGGCATTCACCATGTCTGCCCAGGGCACCATTATCTGTGATATAATACCAAAGGTCTGAGTGACTCATTAAAATTACTTGAGTGCTTCCTGGAGGAAGGCATTAACATAATACCACTTGGTAAAATGCACACAATGCCCTTCTTTTATCAGTGTTTTTTAAAAAAAAAAATTCTTAATCTTTTTTTGAATATCAACATACAGGTGTCAGCTAAACTGAAATACATTTGAGATACAGCACTGCCTCCAAATATTGGTACACATTTCTGTTGCCAAGATGACTTAGCACAAGATGAAGACAAATCATAGGCAGAAACGGTATCCACTGGCAGATTAAAAAAAATCAAAATTTGCAATGATGGTATAATCTACTTTATCATAAAGGATTCAGATGTGATTTGATCAGTCCAGGTCATATTTAGGAATACTTATGGTTCTTTGTAAGACCACCTCTAATATTGCTGTTCATCTTCTTTCCTTACCTAGAAGAATGCCTGTTGCAGCGAACAATTACGTGGCATCAGTTATTGCTCACACTGCCTCTTGGCTGGACTAGAGGAACCGATACACTTGGATGTAAATTTTCCAGCACTTAGAAAAAATTAATTAATATAAAATACTGCAGGCATCTCCTCAAAAATGGGTTTACATTTTTACATCAGAGGTGTAAGCACAGCAAGCACAGCAAACCCAGTTTTTATGTTGACTTTGCAGAGAAATAAAAAATCCAATTCAAAAGGACCCTGGTCTAGAACCCCAAAATGCCTAACTGTCCACAGTGAAGACTGAGATCTGCAGTTATTGCCCTCTGATAAACAGGAACTTTTCTTACTTCAAAACCAGATCTCTCCATTTAAAGCCCCTACACTGCAGTGACAAAACAGGACACAGACTGCACTCACTTCGCCCCCTGAAGAAAAGGTGTAAGTAAATCCACGAGCAATAGTCACACTCAGTGAACCACATAGAGAACATCTCAGATTTTAGGATGTCAAGTGCACTACGGAACCTCTAAAAAGTATAGCAGTCATTAAATAGAAAATAGATAAGGTGCTTTGCTAATATTGTAGGCAATATTGCCTGTGCCTATGCAAAATTTTCAGTAACTGTGGAGTCCAGAAGCAGCTGACATTGGAGGTGCATTTTCAGATTAGACCCCAGGTTTGCTGAGACCCGTGGTTCAGTATCAGAGTCCCTGCAGGTGTCTGCTGACTTTCCAGAAAAATGGTCAAGTACCTGCTTCCCTTTTGTGCACAGGCTAGTTTGGACTGATTGTAGACTGGGAATTTGGCTTCTTCTTGTCTCTTTTGGTCTATGGTTCTACTTGATCCAAATTTGCCAATGACCTTTCAGCAAGAACTAACTCAGCACTTCACACTGTCTTCAAAGCAGAGTGTAGGGGCAACCATATTGCAAATCTGACATGTAAAACTGGAGAATGGTAAAAAATATAGTATCTTCCGCAAGCAGGTGAAATAAAATCACATAACTGGAACAGTTTCAAGGATGGGGCAAAATTTAGTTTCTGTTCAAATGTGTGCTTGAATCTGTCAATTCATAGGCCAAGGATCACCTGAGCCATGGTGTATATCTTAAATCATCTAATGGAGTTGGCAAATGTGGTTTTCACTCTCACAACATATATCTTTTTAAACTGGTTGCACACAAATGGATCAGTATTTAAAAATATATATGGAAGATGCACAGGTAGATTTAAAATCAATTTATGTAGTTGGATACTCTGCTCACTGTGTTTCTTCTCCTTATGTTCCCATATCTTGACCTGAAAAATTCAGTGCTACCATAAATTCTTAAGATATTGCATGTTAAGATATTGCATGTCTTCACAGAGGCGAGGGCAATGTAACCATGGACCAGAAATTATACCGTCTGCCTGTACGACCCACTACACCAATCAAGAAGGTGATTCAAATTGCTAATTATGCAAAGGAGCATTGGGTACTGATTGTTGGTAAAAATTTATAGATTCAAGATTCACAACCTGTATTTCTAAGAGGATATGGTCTAGGGCAATTTTAATGCTTTTACTCTTCATTGCTCAAAAAAAAATTAAAAAAAAAAAAAAAAAAAAAAAAAAAA
>RSEF01000031.1:14901184-14916602 GCA_003993805.1 Himantopus leucocephalus
CAGAGGTCCCTTCCAACCCTGACCATTCTATGATTCTGTGAACTACTTAGGTTGTAGGTTGGTGCAGTATTAACCAGTGGTGTTCTTACACCCTTCTACAGAGAAGGGTTTCCTTTTCATTTCATATTCTAGTTCATGATGCACTATGAAATTTTTAACATCCTTTCAAAGACAAAAATCCAACAGATTTTCTCTGCTTTAAATGAATTCAGTCACATTGTTCAGAGAGACAGTAAGCAAAATGCAGCTTGGTTTCATTATTCTATTCCTTTGTGACATTAAATTTAACCTATGTTATTTTTCTTAACAGTATTTATAAAGTAAAACCATGAGCATGCCTGTGGAATTTGAATAATTTCACATATCAGCTTGTACAGAAGAAACAGCTTTCAGGAGAAGGCTTGTAGAAGAAGTCCTTGCACTTTGCAGCCTGAAGCAACTAATGTGCAAGACAGAAGAGAACTATGGGCTGGAAGAGTATGCTGGGCTGCGTCTATGGAGGAGACAGCAAGTCATCCTCATGGCATCCTTAATTCCTTTAGCATCAGGTTATCTGCACATGCTTTCATCTGACTTGCATGTTGGAAAACTAACTTTTTCTGGCTGAGCACACATTGGCTTGAATAAGTCTTCAAGCCAATGATCGCCATGAATAAGTGTTAAAATTTTACTTCAAAGCAAAATTGGTGTATTAGCCTGAGGTTAGCCCTTGTAACAATGTCATTTTGAGGAATGTACATTGAAGACACAGTCTAAAACCCAGGAAATACTCACACAAACCCTCCCCTACTCAAAAAAAGATTGAAATTCAAAGAGGGGTAATTTTGCGTGTCTTAGAGCAGCTGTATTTCAGAATTAGTTGACTCCGCAATTTGAACAAAACTCCAAATATATGCAGATGCAAGGAGTTATTTTTACCTAAAAATCTACTAAAATTTCTGACTAAAATCTGAGTAGAAGGGAATACTTTGACAGAAAGGGACATTAGCTGGGGCGAGGGAAAGACCTGACAATATTGGCCTTTTGCCATGACCACCACTACCAGTTCACAAAGAACTTAAGGGCAGAAGAAATAATATTATTATTATTTGACTTTCTGTCTCAACAGCATTTAAGTGCAAACCCCAGTATTACGTGCAGTCATTTCAGTAACAAAAATTTTAAAATTAAGAGTAGATTAAATTGTTCTATGCTACAGTATACCAGGGGAGTAAGGGGTAGCCCTCTTTCCAAAACTCTTGCAGTATCAGGAACATGAAGCCCTTCCAAATTCCAAAGTCAGCAGTCATCTAGTCTCTGATTACACCAACAAAGCATATAACCAGCATCACCATCATCACCATTATCATCCTTCTATTCTCTCTGTCATTTCAGAGGATTGATAGTTCATGATTGCTTCTCTGTCTGTATTCAGTAATAAGAATTCACTTCCAGACACTGGAAAGCAATCAGGAAATGTCTTGTAACATCACAATGGGGTGAGAAGACAGGTCTAGTTGTTTCCCCCAACAGTGGCCTTAGACATCTTCCTGATTCCAGGCTGGCAGTCCACAACTCTTTCTCTTGCCACAGGACATAATCTTGCTCAATTTTCAAATCTCCCCACAATGTTCCTTTGACAGAAACAGNAAAAAAAAAAAAAAAAAAAAAGTGCAAGTTTCAAAAAGGATCTTTCCAAGAGTATGTAGCCAGTATGGAGAGAGTATTGTGTCTATAAAAAACCTGACTGTGGGCAGGCAGAAAGAAGGGTCTCCCCTGAGCATGTGCACAGCTGCCTTAGATTAAATGTAGCTTTTCTTATGGAAGAGAGAGAATTTCATAGTTCAGTGTTCTTTAAAAGTTATGTACTTCAATTAAGTATAATCTGAGGCTTCCTTTCACTCACTAGCATGGTTTTCATCCAGATCTTTAACAAGCTGGTAGAAAATGTACCCTTTGTAAATGTGAATGGAAGATGTTACAAAGCAGAACCCAGAATGCAGCAGAATGCAAAGACGTGCCAGTCAGCATCCTGGTGACCTACTTTTATCGTAGCAATCCCATTTTTGAAGATATGTCACTATGGTTTTTTTTAGGAAAGCTGCACAATGAAGTGTCAGCAAACATGCTGCTTATCATTAAAGATGTTGCTTGATGACTGCAAATACTTGTCTGTATGACTGACAACCTTAGTCAACGAGCTCCCACAGTAATGTGCAGTACCACACTCCTAAAGGAACAAATGCTGTTATGTTTCTACAATAGAAATATGTGGGACTGAGCACGATGCCCATCTACAGTAAAGGTGCTGCTTTGTGCAATCTAAAATTGTAAAAACTGCAGAGACACATGTTTCCAGATGGCCAATGAGAGAGTTGCCTGGGTCTTTTCTTTTCGGTATAGGCACATTTCAACAACTTTTTCGGTGTATTTCCTATGAAAATGTTCCATGTGTTACCCCATTATCTGACTTGACAAAAACGACTTAATTTTTCACAGCCATTAATCTTTAAGGCACATGTCAAGCAAGAAGAACATAATCACCCTTCCTTATAAATAAGGCACAGCCACAATCCGTCCTTGAATAGTCTGTTCACACACACAAAAGTGTCATAGAAGTAAATCTATTTCTCTTATTTTACTTTGAAAAAACTTATGTCACCTGTTAAGTTGGGAACAACTTGGTAAAGGGATCATGAGATGATCCAGAAGTTATTTACAAAACAAACTGAGAGCAACATTAGGTGAAATGAACACCAGTAATATACCTTCAGAAGCATTCTGGAACTACAGACTAAATTGAAAGCAGTGGTGAACTGAGTGTTTCCAAATTTCCTTTGGTGGCTTTTTTGAGGGAATCAGGGTTAATAAATTAAAATGACCTTAAAACTGAAAGTATTTTCTGGCTCATTTACTAACAATGAGTCAATATCATTTTATCAATGATGAGGGCTACAAAAAACCCACTTTAATTCATTAGCAAGCCAGCCAACAAACCCCAAAAGTAACCTTTAATAAATTGCAGGGCAATGTATTACTAGGCATGTATTTTTACACTTAAGTCTGAAGCTAACTGTTTAGAAAAAAATGTTTAGAAAGCACAATGAAAAATGAACAATACTTACAACCATACCGTTTAGGGACACCCAGCAATCTGGTGGGAAATCCTGGAGTAATGGTACTAAAAACTGCAGACAACCATCCCAGTGGCACAGCAGCAACATCATTCCAATCAGATTAAAGATTCTCACCACAGCACTGGCCAGATCGTACGTCATGTGGAAAATCTGTGGGCAAAAATTATAAGTGATGTACGTGATGCAAATCAGAAATGCAAACCATTTAATTTTCATTGGGCAGGTTAAAGGCAAGGAAGAACCATCCCAAACTTAGAAAAAAGCTCAGATTTCTCAGCAAGGACCATTAATTTGGGCACAGTAATTTGGGCAGAGAGGCAGGCTAACACACCTGACTCTTGGCTGCACACCAGAGTTATATAAGCTGCTGAAAAAGCATATTTTGGGTAAGAATTCACCAACTAAACTGTTTTCTTAAAGTTTACAACTCCTTTCAATTGAAGCAAGTCTCACAAATTAAAAATAGTTGGTATAGGTAGTCAGACCATGGTGTCTAAATACTCACAAAGTTGTGGGAAATACAAATTCAGTGACTCGTTTAGAAAAGATTCACCTTCACATTCCTTACCTACTTAAAAGCACCAAAATCTGAGTGAAGAAACAATATAAGTAGTTTTACATATTTTTTTCTTTCTATTTCTATACTATTAATCTAATTTGCACGTACCAGTTCACGAAGCAAAATGACAAAAAGGTAGTTCATCACTCTTAATCATTAGCTGTTTTCCAAAAATACTTACAATCCTGTCTCTAGCAGCTAAGTTCATAACAAACTACTACAATCATTTGGATTCCAATATATTCCTCCATTCTTAGACACAGAACGTTGGCATCTGAAAAGTGTCTTACAGCAAATCACACATATGCTCTTAAAAAACCAACAGACATTTTCAGGTTTGTCACAGGAAAATTTGTGGGACAGAATTAGCATGAACATCAGCAGTCAGCTGCCAAATAGTATGGAGAAAACCACTGTATTTAGCACTTCTCTGCTATATTGGTTTTAAAGCACTTCTAAACGACAAATACAGGCGTATTCTTTACTTATTACACAATCCAACCAACTCAGGATAAATATGTCACATTTTAACATGCATAGTCATCACTATGCAGGAGTTCCATTTACAAGGTGAAGAATGTCCATTTGGTATTTCATGGAATTTTAAATGGATAAAATTATTTAATTGTACAGATAGACATAGAAATCAGAGGGTTCAGTGCTGAAAACATCAAATTGCTAGAGGAATGTACAGGCATATTGGCACATGATATTTTGCATTTGTAAATGAAAGAATTCACATACAAAAGAGGGAATGTTGATATCCCAACTTTTACATATCTAAACTAAAAGCAGAGATTAAGTACCCACACTGTAAATAAGTGCAAGTGCAAATATGGAGAGCATGTTATGGTGTCTTTCAACATCATTATCTGTTAGTGGGAGTTTGTCCTTGTTTGAAAATGATGGTGTTGTTTTGAGTCCTAAAATGCAAAACTGGCACAGTAGAAACATACATCAGATACTAACTTTATGTGCAAAAAATTTTTTCAATCTACAGCATTTTAACAGATTATATTGCAAATCTCAGATTGATAGACATTGGAAACAGATGCTTGTCATATTATTCAAAATGTGATGTCTTATCCAAATACCATCTAGCTCCTGTCAAAATTGAGGGGATGACACTGATATTTAGGACATACTGTAAATGGAAATAAAAAAGTGTCATCATTACACATTTGTCTTCTTAAAAAATGTATTTGCATTACAACTATTTCAATAGCTACAGATTCAGTAGCATGATATGAACCAAGAGAGTATATGTGTGAACTGAAATAATTTTATTTTGAAGAACTGGAAAAAAACAGCAAGGATTACTACTGGTTTTGGAACACTAATACTCATTCAGGTTACACTTTATCCACATGGTTATTATGCTACAACTGAAAAGTGCAGATGAATTCCTGATCACACGAAACGTTGCAAAAGTTTTATCAGAGAAAGCAAGATTTCCCCTAGAATATTTGTCTGAAAAAGTGCAGAACGTCAGACAGAAACAATATGTATTTGACACAGAGATCACAACTTCTTCAGGAATTCTCTATTGCTCCAGCAAAGCAAGTTATCATTGCTGGACAAAAATTGAAGTTCCCACCCACACTGTTCTCATAGTGCCTTAAGCTTCCCATTAGGCTTTACTGTAAGAGAGCAGACTTTCAGAATTATTTACTGTATTGGATACCGAGTGTTTTGGATACCCCATGAGACTGTGTGATGGCTCAGTAAGGCTTCCCAAATGAGCCAGTAGGATCAGGACACAGAAAGTTGGGAGATTAAAAAGCGAGATTACAAAGGGAGACTAAAATTCAAACCAAACAGCTGGAGCAGTGAATTGAAACTAGAGGGCCTTGCTGAACCAAAGAGGTCTGCTGTTGGGTTTGGGCTCTGCAAGGACTATTCTATCTCGTCACAGTGGTACGGCTGTGTAACAACTGTTGTTCTTCAAAGCCTCTTCATTAGTAGTGTGCCTCTGCAGAAATAGTCATGTACTGCAAGAACAATAACATGTTGGAAATTTTACGTGAAACCAAATACGGCAAAGGAAATCACTGCAACAGTCTGTGTACGACACTACAACCTTCCATCATTTCTGAAACCTTTCGCTCCAGAAAAGGCTCCTGGGCAGCTTAGCATTCGGTGTCAGTATTATTGAAAATGCACAAGCATATTCTGGATATTATCTGGATTGCTTAACAGGGTAACATTGTACCAGCTTTTCAACTATACCATAGTTGTGTCACTCATCTTTTGCTTATATAGTCTACTATTTGTGTAGCCTGTTCTAATAACTGTGATAACAACTTTGTAAGAAAAATCCTAAGAAAATGATGTAAAATCCTTTTAAACATCTCTGTATATTCTCTCTCCAGCAAATAAAAGCTAAGTTTTTTTCTCCTAAAAGGAACTTCTCACGGAAATGTGTGCTTGGTTGGAAAAATTTAAATACCCAAAGCATACATTGTAACTGAATAATAATATTTGTTCATGATACTGTTTTGTCGTATCTACATTTGGATGGGGAGATGTTATTTTTTTTTAAACTAATACCCAAAATACCCTGTGGATTGAAGTTGTATATTGCATGTTTAATATTTTATCTTCTTCCATTCAGGAACTGAAAGTGATATATTGAAACAAGAGCAGTCATATTTTTACAGCATTTTCTTCTTGTAATCACGAAGTACAGTTCCAGTATTAATGAACTAAACTGTATTAAAACTCCCAGCAGATGTGTGAAGAGTAGTTTCCTAAGAGAGCTACTGGGGGACAGAAAGCTAATGCCACTCATGTCAGCAGATGGTGGCTTGCCCGTCAGCTGGTCCTCCAGTGGCATAGGAAGAAATATAGGAAGACCACGAATTGATTTACCTTGATTTTGCAGTACAGATGTGCGGTAAAATCTCTCCGTTTGAATGGATGTCTTATCAAGATAATATTCCCAACAAAAATAATTCAAACACTTGCACACAACTAAAGCTAGGCTCCAAAGCCCATTACGCAGGTAGTTAATATAAATAGGTTGGTTATCACTAACCTCTTGCCATCCACAAATACCATGCAAATAAGCAGGAATTGCAGCTGTAAAACATATTTGAAAATCTGGCCACTTTATTTATACTCCTAATTTCATACCCAAATATTCAGCTTAACCAGCAAGAGGTGCAGATTTTGGACAACACATTTTAAAAAAAATTACTAGAGTGACATGAGATTACTGCAACTGAGAAAAAATTAAAACTATATTTAGAACTAATTCTTTCCACATTTTTATTTCACATAATAGGAAAGATTTAATAGGTGTCTCTCCTTTTTGCTTACTACTCAGTTTCATTTCAGTTACACGTGATACTTTTTAATATTACCATGTTTGTCTGGGGGAGGGTTGGTTATAATACTGTCATTTTTCATAGTTTCCATATCCTTCAAAATCATGTTTAATAATAAATTTAGTTTATGAACTCACTTCTGAGAACTCATACTTTCTTCCTATATTATTTTCATAACCTTTTCTCAATACCCGGGAAACCTTAATTTTTTGCCTAAAGAGCTGGCAATGCCTCTGACAATGGCTGAAATGTAACCACAGACTAATAGTTTCTAATATTTTGGCAAAATATCGCTCACAGAAAATAAGAAGTTGCTGAAGAAGTCAGAGTTCACATGTTTTATCTCAGTTTTTACTCACACTTTATTAATTACTTTTTTTATTCCCACATGTGAAGCAGGAAGCAGAGTATTCCTTCCTCACATTTATAATGGAGCATATACTTTAAATTGGTCCTGCTAACTCTGGTTTCTGAGCATGAGACAGAAAACCCGTTCCAGTCTTACCAACCCACTTGCTTAATAGTAACTGCAGGCTGTCATATTAAGTTAATAGTGCATACATAGTTTAAATAAATGAACACAAAATCTGCTGAACTGCTGTCATGGAATGCATAGATTATCTATTCTGCCTTGTGATTTTTAGTTCAGTTTGATTTTTCAGGTTCAGTTTATATAAAAATTGATGCATGTAAATTATCAGAATTTAATTTTTATTTTTTAAAAAAAGAATAAAAGTAAGTCTTAAGACTTCCTAGAAAATTTATTCAGATCTTACATCACTGAGTTCATCCAGACACCTCTTCTCTTCCACCCCTCAGAAGTACTAAAGTTGCTCAGTATCACAAAGCTAGCTTGGGTTTAATCTTCAAATTAGGATTTGCACCATGCCTTGGGCAATATGAAATTACACTCATACTAAGTGAGCTGCATGGAGCCTGGAATATTAAATAGCTACAGTGGGGAGACAGAAAGAGCTGCACATGTGGATGGAGGCTCTGGTAAGCACGCTGAAAGCTGTACCAAGGGCAACACTGGAACTTCAGGCCAGACTGCAGGGCAAAATAACAGTTATAAAAATGACGAGGTGTTTTTGATTCAATCTCTGGGTCAGTCCAGAATTATTAGGTTTAACGCTTAGAGCACCAACTAGGCAGAGATTATAAACCGTAGGATCCAAATTTTCCTACCTGAGCTAAATGTTCACTTTTAAGATAGTGGTTGTAACAAAGCTCCCCAGGAAATAAAATAATATAAAAGGGGGAGGAGAGCACAATGCTTCGGTTTGAGCATCCATCTTTCAATCTACCTTATAACAATGAAAAGCAATCATGGCTTTTTGTTTAGCCATTGCATATTCTACAAATTGATTTCAAAATACATTCTTTGTAAATATCACTTGGGATACTATGGGCCTGATCCATCTCCGACCAAAGCAAATTTCTCTGGGAGTTGTAGGTTACTATACTCTGCACTGGAAATACATCTGCAGAAGCAGATGTAGACGTGCATTGATTGAAATGCCTGGCTATGCCTTCAGGGTAACATTTTACACTCAGCTGACTCCTGATATGTGTGCTTAATTTTATGATAAATAATTCATCATTGATAATTCAGTAGTGGGGACAGGTATATAACATTATTAATCTAGTTGTATTTGTGACCTTAAGCTGATGACAAACTCAAAGATCTGCTTCTGGTTTAGTTAGCCCTGAAGGGAAAACACCAGTGATTTAATAAACAGAACAAACTATTTTTAATCAAACATATCCAGAAAAAAGAGCTGAGAATGTCCTATTTTATATGACCTTTAAAAATTGTTATTTTCTAGACGGAGTCAATTTGACATTAGGTTTTATAATAGGAGTTCCATTTATTCCAATTCAAGGCATGTACAAAATGGAACCTAGCTTCCGTGGAGCAAAAAGAACAGCACAACAACATATAAATGTGACAGTGCACTGCATCCAGGTTAAACCTGAAAGCTTTAATAAAACTACTTTGCTGAAGGAAGATTTAGGCAAGCCTTGGAAAGGTCACATATAACCAGGAAGCAAAATCTATTTACTCTATATAAATTCTGCAATATATATTTTCTATTGCAAATTGGCCAATGACAATATATTACCTCTCACACAGAGGGCATGACTTCACTGCCAAAATGTATGTTCTTATTATCCTGTTGTGATTAATGTGTGCGACCTGTCTTGACATCTAAATAGAGAGAACCAGTCACTTTAGTTCTATGATGAAGAAAACAAGACAAGAACAACAAGCCTCGGGATCATGAAATAAGAAATACAGTGTTAATTTTCACTGTGGTTTTACAGAGGTGGAGGTCTCATTTATCACTTATATTGATGACAGAAAGTACCTTATTAGACTAAGCTTTTATCTTCATTAACTGAAGCAAAGTAAAAACAAACACACAAAACCAGTTCACAGCCGTCAGAAAGACACAAACACGCAATACTAACAGCCTGCCTCTGTGACAAAATTGAGCTGAAGCTTTTCTCCTTAAGACATAGTACCAAACTGAGAGTGACCGTGTGGCAAAAAACACTTGAACTATAGATGAGCACAGAAATCAAGAGTTTTGTGAACTTGAAGTGTAGCTCCGTTTCCACTTCAGCATTATTTCAAGCACCAGCATTGCCTGACCTTCAGCTCAAGCTTCTTGATGGGCCAAGTATCTCAAGCGGCAGCATCACTGAACTCAAGCTGGAGACCTCTGTGAGTGGAGCTGAGCTGGAAGGAACATTTCATTTATTATCTTTTATAAGTATTTATATCTTACAAAGAAGGCAGCTTGAAGATACAGTCTCTAAATGGTCCAAAATATTATTTATGATTTTTTCTTACTAGCTGAGTGAGAGGAACTGTTTCTCATATTAATGTGCGGATGTACTCTGGCGGCAAGAAGAGAAAAAGCAATAAGTTATTCACCATCACTCATCTGCCCACAGAAAAGCCAAGGCAGGGACTCCCACAATGCTGAAAAGGGCATCAGAGCAAGCAACGTGAATCCTAAAAAATATCACTGCCTACAACATTTCAAATATAAGGGCATAAATCAGATACCTGATTGCATTTTTAGGAATTGATATCAGCTTCTGAAGCCTATATTCCCCAGTTTTAATATACTTACACAAGCAGTGTTCATCCCTAATGAATGCAAATTAAAACAATAAATACCATACATATATTTATAAAGAAATCTACGATAAAATGTGTCAAAAATGCTAGGACAATTTAGGGAGAACCTTAGGAAGCACCAGTCTTCACAAAAAGTGCTATGTTTTATAAAATTCTTTTACGACATTATTGATCACGTAAGTCTCACAAACCCTGAACCCTTTTGATTTCCATTTTTAAAGCACAAATCAGGAGAAAATCACACTCTATACCTGGCACACTAGGTCTTTTCCTCTGAGCCACGAATTTAAAAGAGGGGAACAGGACAGTGCCCCGGCTGCACCTGCCATCGAAACCAGCAGGACACGATCCGGACTCCCAGACTCCCCGATCCAACAATGAAATTCAATAAAAATGAACAAACATGAAGTGGATACACTGCAGAAAGTATTTATAAATACACAGGAAGTAACAGCATATCCCAGAACAATATATTTTTACAATCAACATTGTACAAACGGGACGCGTGTAACCAACCTCTTTCAACCTCAGTATTTTCCCAAACTGCATTCTTTTTTTTTTTTAAGGTAGTCATGTTTTAACTTCCAAACTCTGTGAATATGAAATGAAATCAGACAATTTCTGATAGTATGAGAATCACCAGAAGACTGGAGGTACATAGAAACTTGCAAGTTTGCATGTTTACAAAAGTTGTATCTGAAACTATTGTGTCTGTAAACCAATTATCTTGGTGTTTTTTCTTTTCACTAGACCTGATGTCATGACAGGCTGCAAATACTTCACAGAGCTTCTCTTGTCTCAGCCAGAACCAGGCTTAGGAAGTAAATTAAAGTGTGTGAATAAAAGGAGAAGAAAGTTTTATCTTACATCATCCTAAACCCCCAGAAGAATCAGTTTGAGATTTAAGAGGATGGTTCATTAACATTATTAAATCACCAGTTCTTTTTACATGATGCCTACCCCCAAAGTCACACTGCCGCATATCTGAGCTTCAAAGTAATTGTCCTAATTATAATACAGCAACATAATGATCTTATACCAAACAACTGAAATAATGAGGGATATTTCTCCTGAGGAATTTAAGTTGGTATCTTACTGAAGCTGTTGAGGTTAATCTTCCAAACATGGAAATAATGGGCAAGGAATTGAAAATGAAAGTCATTACATTAAATGTCCTGTGGAATAAAAGTTCTGAGACCAAACTGATTCGCAATGATCTCTTTTAATAGCATGTGATACCTTCATTTTAAAAAGCCCCAAAATTAGGGGTTTTTTTTTTAATGAGGCACAATTCTTATATTTTAATGTTTATATATTTGAGTTGTTAAGATTAAATATATGCTGTGAATAAAATACGCGAAATTCCACACTGTATTAGAATCTAAATTTTGCTTTTTATAGTAATCTAAAAGAAGAGTTCATGGGCCAATCCTCATTAAAAANCTCATTAAAAAAAAAAAAAAAACCAAAGACTGTCAGTACAAGTCAAGGTAGATGATTAGTGCACAATATTGTGTGAAAGTCAGAACTCTTCATCTGCTGGATGCTTAAAGCCAAGAACATAGAAAATCCATTTACTCTTTTAAAAATCTTGGTAATAGAAAATATTATAAAATCCCTCCTATATCATAATCACACACACATGCAAAAATCAAAGAAATAACATCTAAAAGTATATATGTGAATAAATTATTGTGCTAATAACATACCAGTGATTTGAGGTCTAAGTCAATATTTCACCATATTGACAAATGATTTTTAAAATTATATGGCTAATTGAACTGCATTATAGAATTTTTTTTCTGGAAAGTGCAAATGAATTCTACAGTTGAAATTTTCCTGTCACTCAAAATCACATAGAGGACCCCTATTGGGGTTTTAAAAGTTAAATACCAAAAAAGAACTGATGCCTGGGCAGGTAGAAAGAACACACCAGAATCGTAGTCTTAATAATTTGCCTCAAAAATTGCCAGTAGAAATTAATAATTCAGTTGTCTCATAAATCTTCATGTAGTCGGAAAAATATTAGCAGTTTAAAGAAATTACTCTGGAGATTTGCATACAATATCCTCTCTTGTAAAGTACTTGGTTTATTACATAACACTACCCTGAGCAGAAATTTCAGATGCTACATTATTCTGGTTTTGTAACTGTGTTCAACATTTGGTAAATACATGACTATCATTGTTATTAAAAGTGAGTGTATGCTTGCATACCCACAAACGTAATTTGCACACAGTTCTGAATACTGAAAAGTCTCTACAGACCTCTGAGGATAGTCCATGAAAAAAGCAAAAGACTGAAAAAAGAAAGACAAAAAGGCATACAAGTAATATCAGAAAAGAGGAACCATGGTAAGAAGAAAGAAATGTTCTTTAAGGTCCTATTTGGGTTCTTTGACTTTTGCCTATTTCCAAAATATTATTTAAAATAACACTTGCTTCTGATGGGTAAAATTTTTCAGGATTCAATATACGATCAACTTAGACTTTGTGTTTTAATACTATCAGCTGAACAGCTGATGAGGGGACGTTGTGCCTGGATTGATTTTTCCCCATAATTTTTTCAGCAAATAAATTAATATTAACTAATTAATTAACTAATAAAAACTAACTAATTAATAGAATTAACTAATTCTATTGTAACATGGTTATTTTACTATGTTATTTTGAAAAGAAAACTGTTAGTGCACAGCAAGCTTAATGTGCAAAACCATGGTACCTCTCACAGTACTTGCTATTACACAGTCCCTCCAAGAAGAGTTTACATTTAGTAATTAGGTTTTTTTAACTAGGACCTCGCTAAACACAATGCCTAGCTGGAATTCACCAAATGAATAATGGAACAAGACAGATTACTTTATATATGACACAACATGTCAGCCTATGAATTTGAAACATACACTAAAATGTGAGTAATACAACTGAAACAATTATTTACTAAAACTCATCAACAGCAAATCATAAACTACACAAAGATGTGGTAAGTCTGGTCAGAGTCAGAAAGCTCCACTGAAAAATAACAATATCATGTAATTTCTTTTTACCCTAAATTAACATCCCTACCTCCCCACCCCCTATTTTTTGGCTTTCTTTTGTATCATTCTTGCACTTTTTCTAGCACACCAGTAAGAGAATTCAGGATGTGCACTGAGCACATGGCCACCCCAACACAACACCCTTCCTCTCGCCACGCGCTCTCCCGCACATGAATTTTGTCAGTGCTTTCCCTGCCACTCGACTGCTGACCATACAGGTGCTCCTGCATGCTCCTTGCCCCAGACCATTTGCATAGTGAGCTGCTGACCAAACCAGCCTTGCCCAGCGTCTCTGCTGGGCCACGGCACACCGTCTCTCCTGGGAAGGTTGCCCCCAGCTTAGCAATCACCACCTTAGGTTTATTCCTGCTGAGGGTGTAATGTGACGGCCCAGCCTTTCCAGATACAGATCTGTACTTGCCTCCCTGCTTTTACTTTCTTGGCCATCTTAGCAGTGGCTTTCTACTGTTTTCTAGCTGATCTGATGAACACATCTTATTTTCAAATTACCCTTTGGCTATAAATCACTTAAACTTTGCTGCAGAATATTTTGCCCCATTTTCTAAGGACAGAATATCCACTAGGCTGCACTTCGCAAAGGCTGGCTCTGATTCCATACTGCAGCTCTCGATGACAGTGGAGTAACCCCAGGTGATCATCTATAGTCTATCTTCAGATGTTTACTATCTGAACAATTTTGTCATTGCATTCAGATTTTATGAGACTACCAAGTCTTGAGTGATATGTTGTTGAACACTACACAAATAAACACCTTTTGCACAATTATTGCTATTTCTGTGTATGCTCTCAATTGGCCATTCATCTTATGGTAGACAATATAACTCCTTATTTGTCACAGAAAAATCTCTGTCCTCCACGTGTTTTGTTTTAGTGTATCAACATTTCTGCTAGCTAGATCCTATTCTCAGATCTCCTTCAGTATTTCAGTCTACCCTGCACTTGGTAACAGGAGCAATATTCTGTGCACCCTTGCAACATTCCTTGCAATCCTGCACTGATTTATGACCAAGGGTTTGTCTGTGGGATTGTCTGCAGCCTTTTACTATGGATAGGCTGCATATGGAGTAGAGGGGCAGAATCACCTTCCTCCACCTGCTGGCCATGCTTCTTTTCACGCAACCAAGGATGCAGTTGGCTTTCTGCCCTGTGAGCACACATTGCCAGCTCATGTCCAATTTTCCATCCACCGCTATCCTCAAGTCCCTCTTGGCAAGCCTGCTCTCAATTTCTTCATCCGCCAGCCTATACTGATACCGGGGGTTATCCTGACGCAGTTGCAGGACCCTGCACTTGGCCCTGTTGAACATCATGAGGTTCACATGGGCCCACTTCTCCAGCCTGTCCAGGTCCCTCTGGATGGCATCCCATCCCTCAGGCATGTCAACCACAAAATTCAGGTTAGTGTCATCTGCAAACTTGCTCAGGGTGCACTCAATCCCACTGTCTATGTCATCAATGAAGATACTAAACGGTACTGGTCCCAATATGGAACCCTGAAGGACAACACTCATCACTGATCTCCGTCTGGACATTGAGCCATTCACCACTACCCTCTGGATGTGTCCACCCAATCAATTCTGCATCCACCAAACAGTCCACCCATCAAATCCACATCTCTTCAATTTAGAGAGAAGGATGTTGTGGGGGACTGTGTCAAAGGCCTTACAGAAATCCATATAGACAACATCTGTAGCTCTTCCCTTGTCCACTGATGTACTCACTCCATCAAAAAGGCCACTAGGTTGGTCAGGCAGGACTTGTCCTTAGTGAACCCATGATGGCTGTCTCTCAAATCACCTCTCTGTCCTCCATGTGCCTTAGCATAGCTTCTAGGAGGATCTGTTCCATGATCTTCCCAGGCACAGAGGTGAGGCTCACAGTCGGTAGTTCTCAGGGTCCTCCTTCCTACCCTGTGTAAAAATGGGTGCAATTTTCCCCTTTTTATAATCACTGGGGATGTCACCTGACTGCCATGACTTTTCAAATCTCGTGGAGAGTAGCTTGGCAACTACATCAGCCAATTCCCTCAGGACTCTGGGATGCGTCTCGTCAGGTCCCATAGACTTCTCTATGTTCTGGCTCCTCAGGTGGTCATGAACTTGATCTTCTCACACAGTGGGAGCAACTTTTCTCCCCGAGTCCCTGCCTGGCAGTCCATTCACTTGAGAGGTGTGGGAAGAGAGATTGCCAGTGAAGACTGAG
>RSEF01000031.1:14916702-14954726 GCA_003993805.1 Himantopus leucocephalus
CTATCCCTTCATCCAGGTCATTGATGAATACATTGAACAGGACAAAAATGTTCAGATCATATTGGGATACTATCTTCAATAATAATAATAACAACAAAGCCTCATTGAGTATGTACTTTCAGATTGACCTTCTTGGTCAGTTCCTAATGTTGGTCTCCTTGTTGCTATGAAATGAAAGCCAGAGATGGCATCTTCCTTTAATTTTTATAAATGTGATCCCACTTGACCACTTCTGTATCTTTACTGCCATTTGATTACACTGACTTTATTAATGCTGAGTGGCAGCAATTGACAAGGCAGGATCTTGTGCTCTCCAGAATATCAATGCACTTCTCTTTAAAAATAAGAAAACCAGTAAATATAATCTAAAAGTAAGCAGCAGCTCTTTTTTTCCACTCACTTTAAGTTATGTTCCAACCAATCCATTACAGACAAAGTAACAGTCAATTACTTCTGCAACGGTATATGGCTCTCTGATGCCGTTCCTAGGGTTTTTTTAACACTAGGATTGAGTTTCATGCCTAAAAAAGCTCTTTTCTGAAGAAGTTTCACAGACTTTCCTAATGATGCTGCCTAAGTTCTCCTTGGCTCAGAAAGCCTATTATCTGCATCTCCCTGTGTAATTTATCCTCAGCTTTCTGATCTGCATTGCTTCAGATTAGTGTACTACTATAATGACTCATAGATCAAACATCTTTATCATACCTCAGAGTTTGAGCCAATAATTCTTTGGAAAATTAGGAGTAAAACTTGCAGCTGAAGTCAGGGGAGGCGCAAGAACAGGAAAGCACAGTGATCCTCTTCTATAGTCAGTCTGTGCAAACTGAGATTCTGTATTTTGTGTTTGGTTTCAGACACAGTGAATTACAAAAACACAGTGTGTAAGTCCCAACTGATGAACAGTTATAGCCAGGTCTTATATGGGACAGTGTTTCTAGGCAGGTAGAGAGATGACATTTTTTCCACTGATGCCATCTGGCCATCTAAGCATGACTGCCTGCAATAAAGCATCCCTTGCAGTAGATGATTAGTTTATGTTGTATTGGACGTTTGCTCTGGCTTTTCACATTACCTATGGCAAAGGCTCAAAGGCATGTTAGTCCTTGAAGTAACAGTATTTGAAGATACCTAACCTATATTTTCCTGTCTATATTTGCAATGATTGGTTGTATGGTTAGGAAAACATGGTCTTTTAAGCAAGGTATTTACCTGACATTTTCAGATTTTTCATGTATAATGTTCCCTTAGTGAGATAAAAATCTAGCAGAGAAGTGTAGAATTTAACTTGAAGAGTGATTTTTTTAAAAGCCAAAATGGCTTGTAAAGCTTTTGGAAAGGGCTTGCCTTGCTGGCGTTTCTCATGGCAGCCAGCCGACGTTTGCTCAGCAGGAACACTTCACATACTTTGGTTTCTTTGTTTTGGCTTTTCCTCTCTGTCCTTGCAGTTGGATTGTTTGCAAATCTTGGGTTTTTTTAGGTTTTGGATTTGATGAAGTAAGATTTTGCATTATATTAACTCGCCTTTGTGCCATATCATTTCCTCAGGGGCAAAGGAAATCAGATGTTAGACTTCAGATATTCATCTCTAACAGTATCATCACTGCTAGGAAAAGAATTTGGGAATTTCTGCCGTATATTCTGAAAGTCCCTCTCATAAAATGAGTGACTTGAATACTTGATGGGCAAGTTCAGAAGTGCAGGAGATGGTAAGGTATAATGTTGTAAGAAGTATGCTAACATATATATAACATGCACAAAACCTATTTAGTAATAACACACAGAACTTTAGTTTTTATTCTCAACATTTCTTAGTAATGAACACCATTTTCAATTACACAATCACATGGTTTTTTCAATAAGATCTCTGCTTTAGTCAGTGGAGCTCAAGGAATCCATTATAGTCATTTTATGTGTTATTCAGCATTGGGTGTTCTCCTTTTTCATAATGCATCAGCTCAGCACCTTATAGTTGGCCATTCAGGCAGCTGATTTTCTCATGAGATTTTTCTGCATTTGATCATTATATGATAGTCATAATTTAAAGCTTCATTAATTTTTTTGAATACCTTTTTATTATATGGCAAGATATTGTAGAGCCATGTTTAAAGCATTAGATTCCTCTGACTTAATTTGCAGTGCTGAGCAATAAATGCATATGTAAATCAAATCCCACAATCTTAAATTGGACAATTAGAAAACATGGAATATACGGGAATCATCTGATTACTAGAGGCACTGAGGATCTCATGAGGTATACTACTACTCTAATGTATTTTATACTCATATCTATATGTATGACAATTTAGTTATAGCAAATGCTTCTAGATAAGAGATTGAAATTACGTATCAGAGGTGGACTGTGATCAAAATAAGGGGAATTGCCCAACTGAGATAAGTGCTCTATTTACAATGCAGTTTGGAAATAGGGTAATACCACTAACAGCAATGTGTAACTGACATTCTTAGGACTAAAGTACCCATATTTTGGGAATCTACAGTGACTAATAATATCCCTTCTAGTATGTGCCGCTGTTCAGAATTCAGTTATTGCTCTGTCTTGCACACAGCACTGACCTAGTCACTGAGGTCAGTCCATATCCCCCTGCATCAAGATGATGAAGTAATGACCCATTTCAGAGGGTTGAGATCAAGCGTTAGGCCTAAAAATATGTTAGCTTAGGAGAATATATTAATTCGTGTGATTTGACAGTATAAGAAACTGCAGAGGAAAATTTTGTAGACGTGCAGTGCTGAACAACAAGGTATGTTTAATGCAGACCGAGGACACGTGTTAATTGCAACATCAAAGTTTTATGTCAAGCTAGCAAGGACCAGAGAAATGGAATAGCTGAGGACACTGTTGATTTAACTCAGTGTGTCATGATCAATGAAGAGGAAAACAAATCAAGTTCTCATTTTTACAACAATAGCTGAGGCTTTAGGAAGACCACATAGGTTTTGGCTTATGATTTTTTCTTTTCTCTGGCAGGTTAGTAGGTCATCCACTATTGCAGAGCTAGAAAGGGAAGTAATAATAACTTTTCCTTCTTATATTCTTGCCTTTGGTGTAATATTCTGTATAATTTTGCCGATGTCTCCTGTGCTTTTGTGTATTTTTGACAGTAGATATCTGATGTGCTTACATAAAAAGTTATTAGATTTCCTGTGTGTCATATTTATTGAAAATATTCCATTATTTATATTTTTTTCTGTGTACTGATTTCTACCCATAGGAAATTGATTCCAAATAATGAGGAAGTTCCTGAGATCAAATGCAGCATCTATACAGTATGCTTTAAAAGTTATTTACATCACAGCTACTGTTTCTTGTCCTGAAAATTGTATTCATGTATTCCATACGATTTTCTTACTGTTTCTTTTATGTATTCTGGTTAAGATTGTATTATTTGTCTCTTTCAACCATGAAAAACTGGCGCAGAGCAGTGTTTTTCTTCTTCTTTCTAACAATCTGAAATATAGCAGAAACTTTTTTAGATTCTGTGAAAGTCAGGCCTCCCTAACCGAAACCAATGACAAATGCATTCATCTTCATGACTCCACTACCACTGATGTGTTCTAGGGTTATCATTTTGAGCTCATTGTGTTAATACCATAAGCTAATTGAGATGTAGAACATTCAAAATTGAAAAATAAGGGTGCAAAATCATTTACAGGGAGGTTTAAAACTTCCTAGAAGTTTGACATTAGTGAAAGTATTCATGTTATCCATGAGTGCTTGCTTTAAAACTAAGACAAAAGTGAAAACAGTCCTTCAGAGAAGGTATTCCCACTTGTAATCACACAACTCCACCAACTTTGGAAATTGTTTATCATTATGAACTCAACTACTGTCATAAGCCCTGCTACCTTACTTTACTCTCACTAAAATACTTTAAATTCAATGTTGTAGTATTCATATAATTATTTATTGCTGCTGATGATAGTTATTTCAGTAGATACTGGTGCTCAGTGCTACGAAGAAAGGACCAAAATTAGGACACCTGTGCTTTTGAATGCTGATTGTAAGCACTGTGTTACTGATGTGATAATAGGTGCTGAAGAGGATGACTTCTATAATGAATGTCAGCTGTCTTGTGTGCGTCCGTTTCTTTCAGATAGAAAGCTGGTCTTCCTTATATGGAATAAGAATAATGAAACAATTAGTTAGTGGAAGCATGCTAAAGCAAATTGATGTACCTAATAGATACTAACTTATTTGCACACGTTTTTTTCATTATCATAAGAGCTAGTAGGAAATTATCAAGATGTGGATGCAAGGAGGGACTTGCCCATTTATCATCAAAATTTAATTTCCATGTTTCCCCCTCAAGAATCAACCCAACACATAAATGCTTATACTGCAGTATATTTTGAAGGTATTTTTGGTAACTGTAAATTACAAAATATTTTATGTAAGTCCTAAACCTGAAAAAATTCAAGAAACTGAACATAATGTGGTTAAGTCTAATGTTGTGTTTGATAGACACTCTAGAGAAAAATCATGGACATCATATTGCGTGCCTTAAGTCATTTCTTCAATAAAAAATGTGAACTAAAGCAGAAACATAAGTTGGACCTATCGTAGTTTACCTTGCATCCCTCCTTTGCCTTATAATAAATATTCAGGAGGAGTTATAAGCATCTCATGGCCAAATGCAGCTTCCCTGTTGTAGAAAAGAGCATACCCTTTGTTCTGGGGGAGCTCGTTCCATCTACTTTGCTCTGTCTCTATAAATTTAACAGTAAGTGTTTATCTGCATGTGGTGGTATTCCAGGCTGAACTGGGATATCGGTGTGGAATAATTATTCTGAAGTAGCTCTCCATGGGTGGCCTTTTATTCTGTGATTGGAATACCCAAATACTGAACGCTTGGAATATTTATGCCACAGCAGGTTTCCCAGAATAAATCCGGATGTAGATACATCCAGATGAATACCGTTCATATACAGCTGTTCTTCAGCAAATCTTTCTCATTTTCATTGCAAACCTATATTAATATGCACTAATTCTTGATCCATGTGCTTTAAGACTGCATAAAGATAATTGGCTTTGCACAAGCTGCATATTATTGCCCAGGGGTCACTCTCAGCCATATCACAATCAGGTGTTCTCAAGAGCACTGATTTTACTGCCTTTGACTGAGGGGTTTTGCCATATCAAATTTAAACTTTCTACAGAGGGCTATTCAGCACCTGACTCATCCTAGTATCTAAAGTACATCTGGAGAGAATTCTCAATTGAGATGCAATTAGACATGAAAATTTCCCATCTGAAACTGTGCATTTAGAGTGCTTACATTTCACATGAGAAAAAAATTGAAGCAAGATACTTTGTTCTGGGTCACGTAATTCTGAACTGAGGCACTTTCTTACATCAGACACTTGAGATATTTTTTTTTCCACTGACCTGTGTCCACCAGACCTACATCAGTAGTCCATAGGTTCTGTAATCTAGATTCCCAAAATCCCAGAGGGAGGCAAGAGGGCATCATAGCAATGTTTTAAATCTGGTTATTTCTCAACTTCTTCCATGGAAATTTTAATATTTCATATTTTCACTTTAATTTAGAATGAGGCTAAAAGCTAAACAAATTTTAATATTTCATATTTTCACTTTAATTCAGAATGATGCTAAAAGCTAAACAAGGAGAATTCCTAGTATAACTGGAAGTCTCAATTTTCATCCAGTTCTGGTTACCAAAACATGAGAAAATCAGGAAATAAATGGCATTATAGTTTTCTTTTATTTGTTTTAATGACATTTGTTTTAAAGACATTTTCCTTAATGTCTGAATTGGTTTTGCTTATACTTTTTATACATATAAACCAGGAATGTACACAACTTATTTAGATTTAAGCTGCATGTATTTTGCTTGGTTTAAAACAGTAAGGTAATTTTCTTTAACATTGCTTCTTTCCCTCCCCTTTCCTGCTGTTCCTGTTTTCTGCACATACACTCATTTGAGCAGACTCAACCTGAAGTAATTTAAACAGAGGTATAAAACTTTCAGAAAATAACATAGCTTAATAGAAATGATGGAAAGGATCTTCTATAGGAGAAATACAGTAATATTCCACAAATTTTACATTACCTGAAATGTTCAGCATCTTATTTAAAATTATTATTCATGAGTAAATTTTTAAGAATATCTTCTAGACAGTCTGTGTACAGATGTCTACGTATTAAACGTATGAGCAAGCAATTAGCAGTTTCTTGTATCAATTACTTTAAACATTAAATATCCTTTAAATATATTTTCTTTTCTTTCTGCTATCTGGATTTTCATGTCCATTTCATTTACTGTTTAGAAGATACTGTTGATAACATAAGGAAAAGAACAAAGCCCTGTGGTGAGAGTTCCTCTGCTCCGTATACAACTTTTAATGATTTGCAGTGCATTTTTGTTCTCCTGTGAAAGGAATACCAATCTTAACATTAAAAAATTGCTGATTATCTATTTAAAAAAACTGCTATAAATGATTTACTAATCTTTTTAATCTAGCTGTAAAAATACAGCTTTCCCTAAATTTCCAAAAGATATTATTGACATTACCTTATTTTTTTTTCTCTTTGTTTTGAATATCTGGGCTTTACTACAAAAGGTTCATGACAATCTCATATGAATAGGATTGGAGCAGAGAGAGATGTACACTATCAGGTCTAGTTCAATAATACAGTTTTGCCTACAGGTTGCACTACTGCTAATGCAACAAGAGAGATGCTTGGAAACAATCTCTGAAAATCACCAAATGGCATTTGAATGCAACATGAAAATAGTTCCCGTATTCTTCACAGATTACTCATGTACCTTCTCCAGTCAATCTCATTTATCATTTTAGTCCATCCAAGATGCCTTAATCTGCAATAAAATAAGAAAATGTAATTTCTTTTGGGTTTCCATAAAACAGTTTTATCCTTTTCCGTATTTTTAGGCAAAAATACATTAGAGTGTAGTCACTGTATTAGGTCTTTTACATTTGGAAGAGGATGAAGTTCACTTGCATTTGATGGTAGCCTAGCACTTTGACCAAAGTACATATAATCAAAAAAGGATTATCTGTATTAATGTAGATAGTGAGGGACTTACATGACTGTTTTTGAATAACTTTCTACTTAGAAGTGATATTTTCAAGCAGAGTCTACTCAGACCACTAGATCGGTTTTACAGAGTAATTGAGTAGTGGTCAGGAATAAAGGCAGAGCTACAATCATTTGTTACTGTTTGCAATAATATGTAGTATTCCTACGCTTATTTCTAACAGTAAAAAACATTTTAAATTTATCTCTTAGATACAACTACAAAAGTTATGTGAAATCTAAACTGAGTTAAATGTTGCTAAAACAACATTGACAGAATCATATTTGAGGGGGTTTTCTATTTATTTTGAATAGCTTTTTCCAGATGCTCAGATATAAAGTTTATGGTGCATGATTAAAACCTTTGGTGAAAGCAAAATATAGATTTAACTCAGATTTGTGTGAAGAGGAGATAAAAGAGCTCACCCTGGAAAAGTACGCTCAAGGGCAATGGACAGGCATGCTACGTTTCCAGTAGGTGAGGGCAGACTTGACTCTGAAATTTTTGGACCTATGGAGATGTCTCTTTATAAGCTCTCATAACCCATACCATTCACCTAAAGGCTGACTGTCCCTTACCCTCATCTCTGTATATTAAATGCAGATGCAATAGAGAATATGCCTTTACTTTCTCGTTATTGTCAACACTGATTGTCATAGCTTTATTCTTGCAAGACCTTCCGGCTGCTACATACTCTTTTGTGCCTGAATGGAGTAGTATAAAACTTACTCTAAAAGAAATAAGTTTATTTCTGAGTTATATGAATATGCAAGGATGAGTTTCCCTTAGGCTTTTGCAGTTAGTATCTTTACAAAGCAGCTGTTTGTGCGAAGGATAACATATAAATGCTGACAGGAAGCGCATCCTGGAAATGCCACATACCCTCAGAAATAACCGTATAACTGCACTGCTCCTAACTGAATTTGTTTGCAGATTAATCAAATATATTAACTCTAAACCAGCTTAGTTGAATTGTGAAGGCAAAACACACAAAAAATAATGTAGGTAGGAGAAAGAAGGAATGAGGCAGTTTAAATGGAAATATAACATCTGAAGCAGAAGTCTCTTTTTTTTTTAAAAAAAAAAATGAGCCAGTGCACTCATCCATCTCGACATGATTTGAGAAAACATAAAGTTGGCATGTATACAAATAAATAAAAGCTGAAGGATTTCTAGGGTTTAACAAAGCTTTTTACTCTTTTGCTTTTAAAATCTTTCAGACTTGATAGAAAAAAGTGCTTACTGCTTGCTCATACAGCTAATGCATAGACAGTTATACACAGACTATCTAAAAGATATTTGCACAGACTAGCTAGGAGATGTTATTCAAAATTTACTCATGAATAATAACATTAATGACAGAAAAAAATGCCATTTAAATTACTCACTTACAGTGGTGACACTGAATGCATAATCTGTATTAACAACTAAATATGTATGGTATCAATGAAAAACTCACCCAAATACAATATAACCTGTATTTTTAATCATAATGACTGTCAGTTTTATTTTAAAAGATAGTAGAAAAATAGGGCATCTTGTTTTGAAGAATGAAAGCTGTTTTGATGTATGTCCTCAGATGAACTTTGTCCCATAGAGTGATTTTGTTCATTTTCACAGGTTTGATTCTAAAGGTTGGATCAGAAAACTAATTTAATATATTTTCCTTTTTTATCAAAAATTGTGGGATTTTTAATATAAACTTCAGAAAGAAGAAATAGTGATGTGATCTGAAGTTAGATTCGATTCCAGACCATTTTAAACCTAATTTCAATGAAATGAGAACTTTAGTCTGTTAACATTTTAGTGGGAATTATGAAGCTGGGTTTGTTTATAAGTCAGCTAAAACTTGTCTGTACCTATGTGCTTAGAGGATGCAAAGCACCATTGTAATAAAAAAAAATGGTTGTTGTTTATCACTATTCATATTTGGTGCCCTACATAAAGCTGTGGGTGGCTAGATTTAATGTAATCAAATATTGATATGGTACTGGTTTCAAGGCAAACTTAACTGAATTTCTGTTAAGTGAATGGTTTGATTACTTTGTTTCAATGGACCAACTAATAGTAAAAAAGACTGCTCTTTTGATTATACTTGACATATAATAGATATGCAGTGGATTATCAGATTTTTAAGATCAATCTTGTCATTTAGCAGGTGTCCAGTAAATGTGAAGCTTCTAATTGAGGAAGGTTTCCAACAATTTGCAAGTTAGATAACACAATTTTTGGGTTAATGCATGCTATTTTCATTAGAATCTGACTGCTTTACGTTGTTTCCAATTTAACATTCTCCTCAACCTTTTTCAAGCCAAGTAAATGTCATGCCTTCAAGATATGGATATTCAAATAGGTCCCCTGAATCTGAGAACTCTTACCCTCATTGTGTGCTCTCTGCTGTAAAACTTTACCCGCGTAAGTTAATAATTATGAAGTTTGCATTCTAAGCATTCCTCTGTTCTCATTAGGTATCTTTTTTTTGTCTCTCACTTGCTCCTATCTGTGGTTTATGATACTGTGTCACTGTAGTGTGCTTACATTAAAGCCACTGCACTGGAACTGAATTCACCTAGTCAGATCTCCAGCACCTCTTACAGAGCCCCTCTGACTTTTGTCAGCCTTGCAAGGGCAAACCCGTGTCCTCATCTGAATGTCAAATTCAATTGCAAGAGCGAAACCATGGATCATAAAATTAAACCATAGCTTGAGAGAAGAAACTGTGCTTAGGAGTTTTATTTTCTCCACTGGTCTGGAGCAAGGAAGAAATGGGGAGGCACGTCCATCCCTGCAAACAGAGGTATGCTCAGCAGGGGAGCTCAGGAAGCTAATGGAGGCAGCTTTAGCTGAATAGGATCCTCCTGCAGCTGACGAGAGAGAAAGTCTCCCCTGGAGGTGATAAAAAGCACCTGCATTAAGCTTCTACTCTGAATCACCATCTGCAGGAGTCTGATTTTTGCTGACTGTGTAGGGAGCCTAAGGAGACTCGCCAGCTCACTTAGCCAACAAGGTGAAGTACCTGAAGTCAGCTGATATGGAGTTTTACTATGCCTTCCTTCCTTATCGCCCATTCTCGCAAACAAAACCCAAGACAAGTTGGGACACTGGTCATTGTAGACACCCATGTGTAAACAGTACAAAATGCAGTGGACTGTTACTATTCCTGTTCATCCTCCATCGCTTAGGATTGTGGTGTTCTTCCTGTTCCCCTGTCCCTCAAACATCAGTCCTAGACCTCCCATGACTGTCCTCTTGCTAGCGTTTATCCTCTGAGCTGCGCCGTCTGCCTCAGTCTTACCCATTTCAGTCGATGCATTTTCATCCTCAGTATCTAGACTGAGGAACCTGAATTCCTTTAAACTACTCAGCAGGTGGATGTTCCAGTAGTTGCTGTTCCAGTAGTTTGTCCAATTACTTATGGAGTCCATGTGAACTTTGCTATTATGTCAGAAGCATGGGCATGGTGTCACAGTGTCATAGCTCTACCATACTGTCATGGTTTAGAGCTGGCCTTGCTGACTGACTGTTCTTGGCACTGTGGCCCACACTGGGGTGACTTTACCTGAGAGGGCCCAGAGTGACTGAGTGGGCATGGGCTGCTGGTTGTAAAGGGGTGTCTCTGTCTTTAGAGCTGGAACTGGGACCTGGGTGCTCCTCACCTCTTAGGTGAATGCCACAGGGTCACTTGGCTTCTCTGTCGACTCCCTCAGGAAGAAGAGGAGCATGTTCCCCTTCCTTCCCCTGAAAGTAAGAAGTTGGTACCCCAAAAGTTAGGACATTGTTGTACAATTTAGGTTAACCTCCCTCTGGTAGAGGAGAGAAATGAATTTCTTATGAGTCACTGAGTCACTCAGCCTTTTTTTTTTTTTTTTTTTTTTTTNTTACTGCCTAGACATCATTTTGTGGGTGGTGTTTAGGCTGCTAAATCGTTTTTCTTCTGTATTATTTTATTACCTTGAAAGTCTTGCAGACTCTGTTAAGCACCTGCAGTTTTAGGGCATCTGAATTTAAGAACAGGTCATCAGCAAAACTCAGATGAGTTCTCAGAAAAAGAAAAGCCTCTGACCTAGATCGAGCCTACTTGCTTTGACATCAAGGTTTGTTCTTTTCATAGAGCCAAAATAGGATTTCAGCTGGAAAACTCCTTTGCTTCCTGCCGTCACTGCCTAATAAAATAATGCACAGCTTTTTGTAGGACATAGTATTCGATGAAGGACTGTGATTTACCAAAAAAGCAGACCAGCCTCTTGAGGGCTCAGATATTTAGCGAGTTAATTTCCTGAAGAACTATACAGTAACCAGATGTAGCCTAAAGCCTCAAAGGCATCCGGTTAGGAAATAAATTGAAAAACTGACAAGAAAAGTGTTGTCTTCAATACCAGCTAAGTGGAGAAGAATGCTTAAAACCAGCACTGAACCTCTGTCTTAAAAACTATGTTACTTAAAGAGAAAGTAAGACATTACGAAAGTTGTATTTTTAGACTAAGGAGAAAAGTTGTTTGAATTTGCCTATGTAGTACCTAGCATCACCTTACCAGGGAAAGAACCTGTTTTTTAAAGCACTGGAACTCCTGAATCCTAGTGCCAACCTTCAAGCTGATTCCCTGTGTGAAAGTAGCATTGGTTCACCTTGATTCATTTTTAAGCAGATTAAAACATATTCAGACCCCATATAGACACATTTGCCTTTGTGAGTGGATTATATTAGACTGTTTTAATCTACTGTAATCCGCATTTTTTTTCCGTAAGGACACGTTCCTACAAATACTTACAAAGAAAAAATATTTTGCTATCTACACATATAGAACAAGGATGAAAGTATTTATTGGAAAATCAGGCTTTGCATGTTTTGAGATATTCTTAGTGAGAAAGTGTTGTGATACTATGATTTTGTGCATGCCTGTCTATGTACCTTTCAATTTATGTGTCAAGTTTTCCTAGCCTTTTGCTAACGATAACCTTTTCTGCCACTTACTAAGTTGGTTGTTTACTTCCTTGTTTTTATGTAGCCTCAAAATCACTTTGACTCAGACAATGGTGATTGCACTCAGAAAGCTGAATGTCCACTGCAAAAACCATATAATTTTCATTTGTCATTTGGGATCGGATGCTTCATGTAATTTACTGTCTAGTCTAAGTTGATCACAGAATAAAGAGATGCAGTTCCTTCTTCAGAGTTCTCTTTTCTAAATTGCTTGCAAATATTGTCTATGACAGTGGAGGGTCTTCCTAACAGTTTTCAGTAAAGCAGTGCACTGTGGAGTCATGAGTCAGGTTTATGTCACTTCACTCCTTCAGCCGTCTCCCAGAACTGTACTATATTAAGCTCACATTATCATCTGCCTGTTCTTGACTATCAGATAGCTACTGTTGAAAATTCAAAGCTTCTCTCGGTTGTTGCATTATAAAGAATTTCATAAATGGCTTGACTCAGTGCTTGGGGCTTATTAAGTAAACTGTTTTGCATCATATCCAGCTCCTTTCACCAACTGAAAAGAGCAGAAAAAAAAGATGTGGTGTCTTTAATGCACTCTGATTTTTCACCTCTCCTGAACACTGCTGTTTCATGAACTTCAGTTTCGGATTGAAAATGCTTCCTTGCAGGATTTATGTATTCTCTTTTTAGACATGCCATTGTTTTAACTCTTTCTTTTTTTCTTTTCTTGTAAGAAAGTGTTTCTCTCTGGGATGCATTGTTTGCCCAGTGAAATTACGTTTACTGAAAACCTGTAAATGTACTTACTTGTTGTAATCACTTAGTGTGACCACACAGTTCTTATTGTGTACTTGTTCTGATTGGAACATATTTTCCCTTTGGCAGACAATGTGTATCTGTTCCAGTCAGTCCCTTGTAAACAAAGGCACTTAAGTTTATTTCAGGATCAAAAACCAGTGTGATTTGAACTTCATCAAATTTTAAGTGTGCTATGAAAGAGGAGAATAAAAGCCAAATGTCTTCATCAGATTTTTAGATTATTTGATAAATTTCAATAAAAGGCTCTTGAAGAACAAAGTTCAGCATAGAATGCATGGTAACATCTGCAGTTTCAGAGATATGTGTTTGTAAAAACTTCATTTTTATATATATATTTTGTGATAATGAAATTGATTTCAAAGAAGGGGAGAAGGAATGATCACCAGTGGTACTAATTGTTACAAAAGATGATGCTACATAATAAGTTTGAAAACAAATGTATAAAAAAATAGTCACAACTGGTAGGCAAAGTCTAGAGCCCCACAACGTCCCCCTGGTAGAAGCAGTTTGCATCCTATCAGAGTTCTTTGAGGAAGTGAAAAACAAACCCTTTAAAAATGCCTGTCTGCTTCACTGTATTCTGATCTCACTTCCAGCAGATGGACATGAGACGAAGCAACAGGTACATTTTGGAAAATTCCTCCACCAGTATTTGTCCCTTAGTTTGTCACTGACTGATTGACATGGGGGCTCTATTAATACTGGTAGATTAAACATGCCCAGGTCTGTTTTCTCTCCTGGAAGTCAATTGCCTCCACAGCCTGGCCACATACAGCTGGACTTCTTAGTTACCCAGCAAAGGTGGCCTCAAGTGGACCTGCGATAACTCTGAGGTTGTGTTCAGGAGTTGTTTTGGAGAGTATTAATTGGCCCTAGTCAAAACCACTGCTTTCTGAAAAATTACAAGTACAATCATATTCCACAGTGGGAGAATGTTTCGTAGCATCGTTAAATTTTCACATGGGAAAAATAGGCATAATCTGTATTTTAGCATTTTACTCTAAACTTTATAAAAGCTTTGTAACAGCTTTGTAAGCTGTAATTCCTTAAAAATTCTTATTAAAATAAACCTTTGGAATGGAATGTTATTTTAAATGGGATTCATGCATTACAAACTTTCTTCAGTCTTCTGGGTTCAGTTAAGGGAGCACAGTGAACAGATAAAAGGATGAGTCAGAGTGGGCTGATTCATAGGCAAAAGAATAGAAAAAGTATTTTTCCCATAAGATTTAATTTATGGTTTTGTAACTGTGTGCTTAAATCAAATATCTGCACTTCTGTTGCTGTTTATGAATTGCCACACTGATTCTATGATGAAAATTATTCCTCCTTACCCCGAAAAGGTGATCATAGGTAGATATTCTTGCTGCTTGCTTTTAATGGGGGAATGTATTAGCAGATAAATACTCATTTTTTTCTGCATGAGGAAAAATAATCAAAAGAAAAAGAAAGATCTGTTATGCTACATTGCTTTTGTTTAACGGCTAGTGCCAAAGACATAGCACCAAAACATGAATAAGCTGTAATGACAGCAAAATCATATAACGACTCTGAACAAAGTAAATATATAATATTTAGTCATTGCTCCACAAGTCAAACCTCTTGTCCTGTGGAATGCAATGCCAAACACTTTCTAAAATTTTTCTGCCAGTATTGGTCTGGAAACTATATGCTGAGTCATTTGCACCATCTGTTATCTGTGCACGTATCAGCAGAGAGAAATGTTGAGAAGCTCCTGAAGACATCTGCTTACTCCACTGAGCTTACCGATTCAGGTTTTTTTCCTTAAATCATATGTACTTACACACTTCCTGAAATATATTCTTCTTCCTTGTGCTGCTTAAGATTTTTAGAATAACAGTAGACTTTTTAATGTTCCAAGTCTGATCCCACCTTGCCTTTGTTTACCGGTTTTAGGAAACAACAAGAGGTTCTTAGTAAAAATAGTTATGATAAGAAGTAAAAGTTTTGCATGATACTACATTCACCATTGCATGAGTTTTGAAACAGTAAATATTGCACAATTTTGCCGTTGGCCAACTTGTTTATTCATTGTGGTATTCAAACAACTTATTTGAAAGTTGAAATGCTGAGGTGGTATTTTGCTGTAATTTCTTGTCTGAGATTTTAACTAATGTGTCATTCTAAGGCACTGTATCAAGCCAGAGTCAGTAAAGTATGCAACTGACTGATGGGCAAGTATGCAAGCTATATATCCATATCAAAATGTATATATGGATTACTGTTGAAATGATTGATTTGATCTAGAGGCCCAATTCTAGTCTCGTGTCAGTGTTATGCACATATAACTAGTTGATACAGTGAAATTACTGCTAATGGATACAGCTTTGTCCTGGTTTCAGCTGGGATAGAGTTAATTTTCTTTCTAGTGCTTGCTATGTTACAGATTTGGTGTGAAAGGACTGTCAATAGTGCATGTTTTAGTTGTTGGGAGGCGACATTTATACCATTCAAGGACTTTTTTCAGCTTCCCGTAGAAGCTGAGAGGGAGCATAAAAGGAACAATGGAGTGGCCCATGGAATATTCCATACCATAGTTGTCATGCTCAGTATAAATGGGGTTTGGCTGGGGGTTTGGAATCCCACGATCACTGCTAGGGTCGGGCTGGGCAACCAATTCATTGGGCAGTGAGAGTGACTTATGTCATTGTATCATTGTATATTCTTTTATAACATCATAGATTTATAGAATCGTTTTGGTTGGAAGAGACCTTTAAGATCACCGAGTCCAACCATTAACCTAACACTGCCAAGTTACCACTAAACCATGTCCCTCAGCACTACATCTACACATCTTTTAAGTACCTCCAGGGATGGCGACTTTTTAATGCTATTATTGTTATTTTCCTTTTCTGTTATTGTTCGATTAAAATTTATCTCAACCCATGAGTTTGGGGCTTTTTTATCCTTTCCGCTCCTTTTCTCCCTCTCCTCCCTACTCTGCAGGGGGGAAAAAGGGAATTGAGCAAGGAGCTGTGTCGTGCTATTTGCTGGCTGGGGTTAAACTATGATAAACTTATATTCTTCAGTATGGAAGCAGAGCCAAAATTTGAAGACTCGTAGATGCCAAATCCAAAACATAAGAAACTTTTGAGGACAATAAAAAATTTATGGAAATTTAAGTGTAACAGTTGGGAGAATTTGGCCATTGAACTTAGATGATGCAGGATTTGGTAAGAAACGTGACTTTTTTTCTAGTTCTGTCTGACATACCTATTAGAAATGTCATTAACATGCACATATAACCTTTTCTTAGCATGCCTTTTTGATTAGTTAAATTATATTTTAAATAATCCTTAAATTTAAGAAATCTTTAAGAAAGTTGGAAATAATGGCATGCAAATAAATATATGCAAATAACTCATATTATGACTATAGAAGCCACAAATACAGTTTAATCGAATTCCCATTGGAAAAGACTGTAATTTTTACATTCATTTTGTGCAATAACTTTCTGTGACAACACTAAAACCAGAGGGCTTACTTATGGACTGCCTAGATGCCTCCATGCTCATAAATTAAAAGTGCCCACTTTTAATGGGTACTGGGGTAGGACTGGGATAGGAAATACCTACTGTGTCCATAGTAATAATCTTGTTTGGGTTTCAGCACAAGGCAAGCTCATGCCTGCTGCCTGGAAGGAATTGTTCCTCACCCATACGAGCTCCAAAGTAGACCTGCTATTGCTTGGGAGAGTGCTACATAGCCAGTGCCACACCAGGGGCATTTCTAATAGTATACCCATATGAACCAAGTTCTAGAGCTTGGAAATGCTTTTTGATACTTTTTAATTTACTAGGATAGACACAAACCATCTATATCCTTTCAAGATTTATATCCATCTTCTCTCCTTCAGATATCACTTTCAGAAGAACCTAAAGGCAATGGTGGGCATGAATGGATATGTGTGATTGCTTACAAGGCAAGCTTTTCGGCATAGGGACAGGCTACTTCCCCACTCCTACTACAGTTTTGAAAGGGAGAATCAGGAGTGTGAGTTCAAGATCCTTCTAGAAACCATTTCACTTAATTCCTAGGTGTATCTTTGCTCCATGATTGTAAAGCATGGCTTTGCAAACTGAGAGGACCATTTATGTGACGCATGCAGCGACCGTGATGTGAAAGGAAAAAGGAAATGAGTCAAAAATGTGGAAGCCCTACTGTCTGTGCAATAGTCTGCTTGTTATGAGATTTCTAAATCAATTTATATCTCAGTGCAAGGGTATGGCTGAGGGAAGATAAGCTGTGCCTGAGGGAATGACTACAATATGGGAGTGGAATTGGTTTGTCTGATGACAACAAAATCTCCTGGTGAAAATCTCCACATATTCCAGTAAAATAGAAACCCTGTCTTAATCCACTGAGAAAAATAATTTGCCTTTTATTGTTGTCCCGTAGAAGGTACTGTGTGACCTTTCTGTGATTTATTTTGTATGAGCTGAAAAGTTAATATTACAAATATATATTTGTAGCAGGTTTGTGTGAAATTATGAGACAAAGGATAGCATCCTGCAGTGAAGGAAGAGGCTTGGAAACAGACTTTTAAAAATCGGAAGTGCCCTGTGATTAATGTATTCTTCAGGATAACTGCTACGTTAATGTATATAGTTACAGAACTAATTGCAAATGATCAGTGATCATTGCTTTCACAAATGTGAAGATTTCCTAATGTCATCAAGCTAGATTATGTAATCAATCCTTGGTTAAACAGCTTTGGTATTTCTCACAATTACAGTCTTTAACAGTTTTTCCAAATTAATGTCATTTCATTTAAAACATTTTAAACCGATTACTGCTAATCTGGAAACCGTGATCAACCCATTGTCAACTAAGAAATTAAATGCCCTTTTTTACTGATTTATAAGAGATTTTTTCATCTTATAGANCATTTAGGGAAAAGTTTAACATGTATTTATGTAAGTATTAATATTTTAAAATTATATTAAAGAGAAGCTGGCTATGTAAACACAGGATTCTTTATTCCATAGAATAAGCTTTTATTAACTCAGGGATATTATCTGTGAATGTGTTATGTAAAAATCTCCTTATGATGCAAGTGCAAAAATGATTTTTATTTTAAAAAAAAATCTCTGTAGGCTAGTAGCAGAGGAATGGCTGCTCCTCACTTTTGTACAAGAAAAAGCAGCATGTTGGAATGAGGTCGTGGAAAATTCCAACCTCTCACATTGCAACAAAGTTAAAGTTGGTCCTCCCAAACCCTTAGGTTATACAACACAAGTAGAAAAATAATTAAATAATAATTATTATTTCATATAGTAACGTTGGTTGTAGCACACATGATTTATAGGATTTGACATTAGAACCAATGTTCTTTTTAAGTGGTTTATATATGGGATAAATCATTGAGCAACACAAGTAACTACTGAAATTTGTACCCTCCACAATAGTATTCATTCAGCAACATCTTAAAAAAAATCCCCACAGAAACTAAAAAGACCTATGTTTGCAACTGATTCTACAAGAACTGATTGATTATTAAGGAACAAAAACAAATAAAAAAGCATTGGCAAGTTATTTTCAGCAACAAAATCCTCTGACAAATCCAAGATAAATTCAAATGTTTTGTCAGGCTTTTTCACCAGGTCGTTTTCTCCTTCTGCTAAGCCCTTTCCACCCATCTGAGGACCAGCTCCTCAGGACCATCCATTCACAAATGTCTGAAATGTACCTAGCCTGTAACAAGGTCTGTCAGAGGCTACCGAGTAATATCTAGAGCCACTTGTATAACAAAATGACCATTTGAGATGGCCTTGACCATCTCAGATGGAGTCTGATGTCAGATGAAGCCAGATAGTCCGATGGGGCTACATGCAATCATGACTGTTTGAGGTGTTGGATGCTACTTTGGCCTATATATAAAGGTAGACACCTGGTTAAACATATATTTGTTTATTTTGTTGTACATTTTTAGTTAACACTCTTCTGTCATTACAGCTCACTTATTCCCTCATGGTACTACTTCTCAAGTAGTATTTAATTTATTTGTCATTTACTCTGTTACATACTTAGTAGAAAGCCCTCCTTGTATTTTGTTTCTCCTTGCTTCTCCTCACTTCCATTTTCTTATTCTTTCTTAAAGACAATGATATTTTACTTAAAACTGTAATTCACAGACTTGGAAAGAATCTCAGACAAGAAATAAAATCAACCAGCATTTGGATAAACTCAAAGACTTTGATGTAAAAATACCATTTTACTGAGAGAATTTTAATTGAGATTTATCACACCAAGGATATGGTAGAAAAGATTCAAAGACAAGATCAAGATCAGCTTTTATTTTTATTTAATATTTGTAATAGTTATGATAAAAAAATACAGTTTAGGAGCAAGATCCACTGCTTGGAGCCCTGCAAGAACTGAGGTTTTGATCTTACAACCTCTTGAATACTGCAGCTTTACTAATGCTACTTGTAGCCTTAAAAAACAGTTATTTTTTCCACCAAGCAGTTTATTTTTTCCCCAATATAGTCTACGTAAAGCTGCAACTGCTAAAGGATTTGGTATGGGTCTCCAACAATTCCCTTATTAATTATTTCCACCCAAAGGAGATTGATACCAGCTGGAAGGAAAGTCCTTCAAAATAGACCATGCCTTGATTGCTCCAAGTTACTTTCCTGAGATACAGGGAACTTGCATTAAAGTACCTGCACTGACCCAGATGGTAAGGAGTTTCTGTGCTCCAGCTGGGTATTTGAATCCTGAACTGGAGATTTTTCAGGGAAACTTCTGCAGTTCTTTCATTTTTTGAGTATTTTTTAAATCCCCAAAACAAAAGGAAACTTATTTCCTCATTAATCAGTGAAACCCACCTGGTTCCCAGCAGTCTAAGTCTCTCTTTTTTTTTTTTTTTGAACTACAGACGTTGAAAACCTGTTCCTTAGCAGTATTTACAGCCCAAAATTTCCATTTGTGAAGACAAAAACAGCTCACAAATCTGAAAACCTTTAACTTAGAAAGCGAAACAACTCTAAATATAGAGGAACCATTAATTTGTAAATTATTATATTAGTGAATAAATAGTAATTTTGTCATTTGAAATCCAAGAATTATTAGCCTATTTCCTGTTACCAGTTATTTTAGCTAATAGGTGGTCTAGAAAAAGCATTTTAATAGATGAAACACACAAGAGTAGTTAGTAACCTTGGCATTTAAATGGCAAGAGAGCAAGCCTGAAGCTCTTTCTCAAAGAAGACCGTTTGAGCAAAGCTTCTATGGGTGGAAGAGAGACACAAATATTGGTATTTCAAATGTAAATTTTATATTAATGCTGATTTGGAGATTTGTTTATGTTAACAGGATTATTATTTTTGGTCCTGTATATTAGACACTTCACTGGATAACTGCCTAATCTTACCAATGTTATCCAGTTCTTCCTTCTTAGCTTCTTCATTTCTGAGATTATTCTTAGTTCTTTGTGGTAAATACTGTTTTCTCATGTACGCTGTGTGCCCCTGAGCACATATTTTTCCTGTTCTTGTTTCATTCCTTTGGCAAGGAAAATAGAAAAATCTGACAAAGAGTCCCAGGGCTTTTTGGAATGTGTTAAAGTGTCTGCTTTTCTCTGGGAACAGCCCTTTTGTCTCTATGTAAAGTTAAAGGGAGGATGCTGACACCACCTTTGCAGTTTTAAAAGCTTGTGAGTGAGCTGTCAGGTCCTTCTAATCTCCCAGAGAGAATGAGGAGGGGTAGCTACACATCAGAAATGCAGGACCCAGGTATTCACCTTTTCTTTTGAGCTGTGTTTCACAGACCCAGGCTACGAACACGGGTTTGCTATGATTGCAGAATAAACAGACTTCTTTTGCGTTGAGGTGCTTCTGGTATAAATACAATATTACAAGAAAATACAGGATAAGGGGACATTACAATAACACTTTTCTTTCTGTTCTTGAGAACTGAAACAGCTGATAAGATGAAATGTGGTTGTGTTTTAAAATGGACAACTCTGAAAAGAAAGAAATGGGGCCATAGGAGTATGTTCATGCATATTAAAATGAAATACTACCTTCTTGCGCTTGATAAGTCTGCGTGCTCAGCTCTTTCTAATCCGTCTGCCATGGACTGTAAAATAAAATTGACCTTTAGTCTCCTTGTAATTAGGTTAACACCCACATTTAAGAATACAATCATGTATTAAAAATAGTCAATTTTATTTCATCTCACTGTGCTAAGTATTATCTGGCAGAATCTCTGACGCTTTATCTAACAATTAATTTAGAAGGAATATCTCTTCTCATGCACAGAGGATACATTATCAGACTGCTCTTTCACAGCCAGTAAGATACGATCCCACTATACAGGTACAAATCTATTTTCCCCTTCAGCTGCTTGCTGGCTCAGTCACTTGTCTCTTTTCTTGCAGAACGATTCCTGGGGAAAGCAGTACTCATACGCACTCTTCAAAGCCATGAGCCATATGCTCTGCATTGGTTATGGAGCTCGCGCTCCCGTCAGCATGTCCGACCTCTGGATAACCATGTTGAGTATGATCGTGGGGGCAACTTGCTATGCCATGTTTGTTGGTCACGCCACTGCCCTCATTCAGTCTCTGGATTCCTCACGGCGACAATATCAAGAAAAGGTAACTCATTTTAACTTAACTCCGTAAGTTTTGAAATAGATTAATGCGATGTTTTAGCTGTGGAAAAGGCCAAATGAGTATACATGAAATAATCTGGTTGTATCTGAATCCTGTGGCAGATTTCATTGAACACAAAGGAATTCAGAACTCTCCACGAGCTCAACATATTCCTGCATGAACCCACTTTCCTTAGGCAGCAGGCGGTTCTGTGTGTCACATGCATTGAATGAAATCTTGGATGTGAAACTTGCTTTAAAGTCTTCTGTGAAAACTCCATCCCCTGGTTCAGGTTGTGCTTTATACCCCTATGCTACAGCCTGTAGGTACTTGATCTAGGTAGCTTGAACAAGGGCCTTGAGCTCAGCTTGGGCGTGTCTTTACAATTTTCTGTCATTCCTTTAGATTGTATTTTAGGGATAACCTTGACCACGTCAAAAGAATGGCCTTCAAATGAGGACTGGACCAAATCAGTTAGCTTTGTTTGGAACTACCTCAGAGAAGTGCTAAGAAGAGTTTGTTCTTTGCTTAATAATGGTATTGTTTACATGCTAATCCACAACCTGTTGTGGTCCTCTCCAAGGACAAAACCAAGGTTGCCAAAGGGTAAAAAAGTAGAGAGAGTTTAGTGGAAGAGAGTTCTTTATGAAACAGGAAGAAAAAGGTCGTTTAAGTCCTTTTAGGTATGGTTGGAATTAAAAGACATAAATGGGTACAGAGTGGGAAATTTCTGGAATGAGTTCTAATTAACAGTCACTTTTGTAATAAAAGTCAGAGGCAAGTGTGGGTGAAGCTATGAAACCAGTAGAGGAGGCTAGGTATGGTGACATAAGGAAGAAAGGATCAGAATGAACCTCAGCAAGAGACAGTAAGGATTTGCAGAGTTACTGAGGTACTTAAAAGAAGCCAAAATTGGTTATTATAATAAATGGAGATCAGGAGAGGCCATGCCAGGAAAGAGGTCACCTGAGCAAAGTAGTGAAATCAGAGAGTTCACATCAGCAAATGAGAAACATAGCCTGAGCAATAGTATTTGGCATAGGTCCACAAGAAAGTCCAGAAAGGCAAACTGGGCAGAAATCCTGGTGTGGTGGAACACGAGCCTCGGGGGGAAACCGGGTGGAGAGTAAGTTGAGGAGAGGGTGATCCTGGCATTTCTGGGCAAGAAAAAGGGAAAAGTCAAAAAAAGATTTGAGTAGGAAGGATTGTGGTGTTTTCTTTACAAGGAGGCAAAGAAGGAGGAAATCAGAGTGTGTGGGAGAAAAAGAGTTTACATTCAGTTTTGTTAAGCTTGAGTTGCAACCACAGGGTCAATATATCAGAGACAGGGAGAGGTGAGGGATGAGCTGTAAGTCCAGTAACAGAAGAATTAGCCAGTGGCTGACACATTAATCTCACAGCTGTTTAAAACAGAAGTTTGCAAGCAAGAAAGCCCACACAGTGACATATTTGCTGAAATCACCATATCTTTCTCATTCAGATCTTCCCAAACCTCAGGGTAGGCAAAACTAGAACAGGCATAATTCAAAATGGAAGAAATAAACACAGGAAGACAAGAGAGCTTTCATTAAGTCAAAGAAGTCAAGCACCATCTAAGAGCACCAGCTAAGAATGTGACCTGTGCCAAGCATTGCATGCTGAGAGAAATCAAAGTATGGTAGAAAAACCAAATATTGCTCCACATGTTTACTGTTATGGGCCAAAGACATCATTTATCAGAGGAAATTCACAATGATTATAGACTGTAAAATTTTGAAGGTGGAAAATAAAATCACATACCAAGAAATGCTACAAAAAAAGGATGCATAGGTATATTTTGGTCACTTTGAAGAAGTTCAGATGTTTTTCTGCTGAAGTGAGTGAACCTTTCTTAGAGAAAAAACACCTCTCAGATTGAATACATACATCAGATCTTGGTATCAATGAGTGAAGGGCCAATACCTGACAAAGGAGAAAGACATGTCCAAGCCAGGTATACTCAATCCATATTCCCTTTTTAGTAAGAAAGTCTGACAGGCCATTCTACCTTACCAGTGGCATCTTATCACTCTCCTTCCCATCTTTGGCATAAGTCAAACATGAATGCAGTAGTAAATAAAAGTAATATTTTAAGTGATAACACCTTTGACATTTCCTAATGTCAAGGAGGTCACCACATCTCAAAGACATTTGCTTTTGCAAAGGCAACATTTATTTGAAAGAACCAGAAATACATATGCAGAATTTGTTAACAAACTAGTGTGAAACAGAGCAGCCAAATGAACAGTCACTTGACAAGGAGGTGAAGATTATTAGTTAAATATTTAATCCTTTAGATTTTGGCAGTTTTTAATAGGAAGATGTTCACCTAATGCTGTGGATGTCATTGAACAGTCTTGATTGCAGACAGGTTAGTATTTCCTCTGTTCTAGTCTATCACAGGCATAAAATATCTGGGAACAAAGTCACAACAAGCTAATAGTGGTAAGATTTGTAGTAGCATACAGATTGTCTCATAGCATAAAGATTTTTAAATTGGTTGATAAAACGACCGCTATTAGATCAATTTTCGTTATGCTATTATTTTGTATGTTTTGATTTTTCTCTATTGGTAAGGAACTAAAAAAAACACACAAGATTTCAAAAACAGAAAAAACAATCAAAGCAATTTTACCAACTGAAAATAGTAAAGAGGCATAATATATATTTAATTCAATATATACTTATCATAGGAAATGGAAAAAAAATACAAGTATCTCCATATAGTGGATGCTAGCCCAGTCTCGGGAAGATACATTAAATCATTATTAAAGCTGTGAAAGAATTCTGGCCTTGACATCAACTTCAGATGTCCCAAATGACATCTCCCTATACTCTACTCTTATCTTTTTTTCTTAATTTATGGTCTTTTAGCACATCTTCAGTTAAATCAGCCTAGTTTAAAGGGAGAAAAGGACCTAAATGTACTTTTCTACAGAGAAAAAACAATAATTGCATGTAAAGGTAATTTAAAAGCAACTTACTAACTGGTATTGTGTATTTTTGCATAGACAGCATTGGGATTTGAAGCACAGATTTCTCAGTTCTGATTTTTTAAGCATCCAAAGAAATGTTTACAAATGAATAATGGAGTTCGGGCAGGAGGGCGGCTTTAAATTTTGCAGCACAAGGCCTTGCACCAGCATTTTGAGTCTGCCCATCACAGCTGCAGTTTGGATACCTAAATTGTCCATGAAATCCATGGTGAGACACTCAACAGACACTTTGAAGAGGCAGCAAGGTCTCAGGGGCAGCTTTGTGGCAGCAGTGGCCAAAGTGTGATTCCATTTCCCTTTCCAGTCCCTGAGGAATGTCACTCGTCACTGGTCTCCACGTGGACATTGAGCCAATTCTCCTCTATCACTTGGAGAAGGAAGTTATCATTGATGCATTCCAGGAACCTCCTGGATTGCTTATGCCCTGCTGTGTTGTCCCTCCAACAGATATTGGGGTGGTTGAAGTCCCCCACGAGGACCAGAGCTTATGAACGTGAGGCTGCTCCTATCTGTCTTTAGAGGGCTTCTTCCTGGTCAGATGGCCTGTACCAGACCCCCACTGTAACATCACCTGTCCCTGCCTTCCCTTTAATCCTGACCCATAAGCTCTCGGTTGGCTCCTCATCCATCCCCAGGCAGAACTCCATGCACTCCAGGGGGTCATTGGCATAGAGGATGACACCTCAAGACTTGGTAGCTGCTCATTCAGCCAGTGATGCCTCTGCATTTTTGTAAGAGGAATAGGAGGCAGCTCTTCCATATTTTCTTAAGTTTCAAGCACTTTGTGGTTAGACTGAAGGTGGAACGACGCAGGTACCAAGTTCTTGGCATGCTCATTAGTACTGCTTTAGCACCTAGGAGACTTTTCAGGAAAATCTTAGATATCTGTAAGTATCTCATTTGTAAGTATCAGGGACTTGGGTATTTCCACAGGAGTCTAGGAAATGGCAATTCCGGTCATGATGCAAATGCATAGGAAAGGAAGAGCTACGGCAAACTCAGGACTACATCACCTGTTCACTAGGCTTGTACCAGCTTTTGGTATATTTTTATTAAACTAAATATAAATATCCCTATACATGTAAATGGAAATATAATTTTTTGTCAGTTTGCGCTTGCAGGAGTCCAGAGTCAAATGAGATATAGAGTGAAACAGATAAAGAAGAGTTTCAATTCCCTACCTTTTATACACACTATTCATAAAAATCTTGGAAAATCTAGGGTGTTTTTTTTTTGCCTAAATTGGACAGATGTTCAAAATACAAATTGCAGAACTGGAATTTTAGACACTCAGCTGAACTTGCAATACTGGAGTTTTAGCATGTAATTCCTGGATCTGATCCTATCTAAGCAGCAAAGTTTCTCATGAAATACTGATTTCTAAGTTCAGTAGCTTTTCATGGTGTTCACTTTTTTTTTAAAAAAAAATGGACCTCCTGCTTTTCTGATGCTGCTAGTGGTTTTTAGAAAGCCTGAAAACAGTGTAACACAAAAATGTTCTGCGACTAGACTCAACTCCTTCTTTTTGCTTAGCAATAGTCTATTTTCACTTATACAGCATAATTTTAGCAATAGGTCATGTCGTGTTGAGATTGCTGGAGAAGGTGAGCCACTTGACAGATAAGTCTTATCTTTTCTGTGCAGTTGTGCTATAGTATATCTGCCACCCCAAAGAAATTACTTATTTTGGAGAATGAGGGATGGTTTACCTTATCCTGTAGTTAAATCTACCCTCAAGGAAAAAGAAAAGGGAAATAGAGCAAAATCTTGTCACTGACTATCAGCCTGCAAGTTTTTATAAAAATCTCATCAGCTTGCACGGATATGTATCCTAATTAGCTTTGCCACAGCACAGTATTTTAAATAGTAAACAATTTTTGAAGTATGTTACGAAGGATCAGGTATACAAGAGTTACTAAAAACTTTGTACAGTCTCAGACCTTCGGGACCGAGTATTGAATGTGCCAAAAGCATTATTGTCATTGTAGCATTGCAAAGTAGAAAATTCATTATTCCCTAAATATTTAGGCATAATTGAGAGTCATTGCCTGAGACAGTATCTATGGATTATTTCTGGGAGTTGTAATCCTTGGTTTTGTGATTTTGTTTGGAAGTCTAAGCTGTTTTATAGTTAGAAATGGGTCTCTAAGTCGACTTTTGTATTATTTCTGAATCATTTTATCATCTTATGCTGTTTTGGCAAATATCAGGTGACAGGCTACTAAATGGATAGATGTAGTATTCCTGTCATCTGTCACCCTTATTGATCCTTGTAGAAACTGCTGAGATTTCTTAGATTAAAGCAAGTTATTGAAAGATATTTGGTACAACTGAATTATAAAACATTCTGAAAGGGAGAAAACACATGGCTGCAGCTCAGAAAAAAAAATAATTCTGTTTCACAGGATACATACTGTAATTTAAAAGATCATGCACCTATAAGAACCATTAAGACCATTGTGGACTCAACCCTCTGACATATAAATGGATATGTAAATACAGCCACAAGAGCCAGTGTGGGCTGCACAGAGCCTTATTCATTGAACATGAAAATATTTCTTGTGTCAGGATAGGGCCTCTACTGGCATCACTTGCTTTCTCTTTCTGTGAGCTCATCTTTATCAATTTTTGTTTATTATAATTACCTGAATTTTTGCTGCATATAGCTGTGATATTTAATTTGACCTTGATCTTCCCAAGTTTTGAAATGGAAAAGAACAACAGATCCTATTGCAACAAGTAAAGACAAAAGCTATTCCCCCTTTCCTCCTAATCAAAAATCAGAAGTTATTCACCTTTAACAATACAGTGGTAACAAAATAAACATGCTTGTTTCCTTTCAAGTGGAACTGAACAGTATGCTCAGTTCGAGGGTAAGACTCTAGGAGAGGAATATAAATTGGTCAGAACTTTCTCACAAGACTGCTCTTCTCTTGTGTCCTGCTACTTCATTATTGTGTTTCAGCTTCTCGTTATGGTCAATCTTGCTGGGGTAATTGCGCTGGTTATTTTTGCCTCACGTCTCTGAAAAGGTGATTGGTTCCTCCCAGTACAGCAGGTACTATGCAAGCCAAGTGCTGTCTGCCCGGCTGTATCGTACCTGTGCCAAACTGTAATAGACTCCTACTGCTTCTAAAATGACAGATGGGACTTAGTTTGATTTATTGCTGTGTTGTGGCTAATTTACCTATAAAGTGTTCTGCTGTCTTGCATTATGGATTAGGTTTCTAACAGTTTTCTGTATGAAATTGCAGAGCAAGCTCATTACAATTTCAGCCATGTTCATGATGACTATATAAAATTATCTGTGAAGGCATGAAGTTATACCGGAGCCAGATTTTACACACAATCTGCTTTCTTTTCACAGTAATTATCATAGGGTTACACATTAAATAGATTTTTTTTTTAAAAAAAAGGAAACAAACAACAAGGAACTAACTTTTGTTTTTTCAAAATCTCTGTTCAAATATAGCACAAATTACCTTTTAACAAGAGAAAACTCTGTGATTCACACCAGATAGATATAACTGGCAGCAATTATCCCAGCTACACTAGAATGATTGTGCTTGTGTCCTGTATATGTAGAAGAAAATAGCACTCAATATTATCTAATATAATATTATGAGTGAGAAAATAATCCTTGCTGTGCAGATTCTTTTTTTTTTCCTTTGCCTTGTTAGGGAGGAAGGGAAGAAAGAAGGATTGATTATTTTTATCTTGACTTTTAAAGCATAATTGTCTCCTGACCTCACTCTGTTTCTTGAGGTTTGAGTAATCAAGCGTGTCTGCCTTGAAAACAGAATAATTTGTACAAATAATACATGTGATACAGATTTATAAAGGCTTTGGAGTGCAGAGGATAACAGCAGGACTAAAACCTTTTCTCTGCAAAATAATGTTTTAAATAGTCCTTTGTATTCTATTGTATGCTAAATTAACAGTTTTGTCCAAGTGGCTACTAACCTTGAAAAAATATTTTAACACTAATTCAAGAAAACGCTATTAGAACAGAGACTCAGTAATGAATGTAGAAGTAAAATGTTTTTATCTCTATGTGTTTTCATAAAATGCACTAGACTTACCTTTTCCAGCAGATTTCTGCAACCAAAAAAAATATAAAAATCAATAAACCTTTAGGACACATTCTTCTAAAGACTAAATATTTACTAAAAGCATAATGAAAGCAGATCCTTTCATAAAAATGCAGAATGCTATGGATTCACATTGTACCATTTCGGGTTAGGAAACTATCACTTTTGCATCTGCATGATCTCCTTCTAGACAAAATATTTGTTCAACAGCTGCCTTGTATTATGGGCAGTGCTCGATACCTGTATATATTCAGGCAGAGCTGGCTGAACATATTTCTTCTCTTGGTGTAACAGAGGTAGTGGAAAGGCATCTGTGACTTTTTCCTATGGTATGCCCTCAAGGAAAAAATTCAGCTGGAAGTAGCAGGAGCCAAAGGATATGTGAAGTGGGAGTAAGGGAGGGATGAAGAGAGGAAAGAACTGGGACTGCACAGGGGGCAGAGGCTGTTGGCTTGTTTTAGGGAAGAACTGTGATAGACATAGGATCTTATAATGAGGGATTTGTTGACGGCCCTTGAATTCATCTGCTGAGAAGAGCCTCCCATTGAGCAGTACATGACCTTATCTGGAAGAAATTCAGAAATGATTTGGCATGCCCTCTGATTTTTTGGGCAAAGGGATAGAGACGAGCTTTTTATTTCCACATGCATTTCCCCCACTTACTTTGAGCATCAGCAGCTTCTATAAGTGGACAGTGCAAATAAAATAATAAAAGAGACCCAAAGTGAGAACGATCAATGGTAATAATTACCTTGACACCACCTCGTATCACCCAGTCAGCTGGGCACAAGGTTTTGTGTTGCATTGGCAGAGACAGGATAGCAGCTGATAATCCCTGTTCCATCAGTTGCACCTGTCAGGCAGACAACAGTATTTACTGTTCAAACAGTTTTACTAGAAAACAATTCTGAAAGGAAGTAAATGAACTACTATAAAAAGGGAAAAAGATTAAAAATTCTAATGGACTATATTGGGCCATTGATTTTAAAGCAAAACTATAAAAATCAGTGAGTAACTCTGACTGAAAAGCAATGGCACAATAAAACCACCAGTACACATAACTGAGTAAATGAAAATATAATTCATTATTGTGGACAGATTGTGGTTTAAAGTTCTGTTTGCAAAATATCTAAGAAACTGGCTCTTGCTTTGTAAGAGTTCATGATCTGGGGAAGATAGCAAATAACAGTGTAACCTTGCCAAACAGTGCCAAATCCAGAAATTATTTGGGACAGACATAAACCTTAACTCTCCCTTGTCTTTACCTCAGCTTTATTTTCTTTCATAGTTTCTCAGTCTACCAGTCTCCCTCCCAATGCCTGTGCCTGTGTCCAAGGCAGTTTCTGCATTTGGCAGAGAGCATTTGTCCTCTTTTTCCTCAAAACACTCCACAGAAACTGTCTGTTTTGTATCATTTAAAGAAGGTGATTTAAACCTTCCACCAGTCTTGCCACGGCAGAAAAAGAAGTCTTTCATTTCTGAGTGATGCTGTTCCACTTACGTCAACGAAGTGAGAGCTTCCTGAGGGAGGGTGCAGCAGTGTAATTACATAGAATAATGTGACAAAGCAGGAAAAAGCAAAAAAAAAGTGAATAATGAAAGCATTGTACTGTGGCACATCCATTAATATTAGGTGTATGCCCCATTGCATGTGACATTTAAATTTGCAGTACAGTTATGAACAGAGTAGGGAATAATCCTGTGGCAGGCTGAGAAAATGAGCTGTCTCCATCTGCAGCGGCTGAAGGCAATTCCTCAGCGGGGTGGCCTGGGTTTCTGCGTCACACCAGGGCTAACAGCACAAAATTGTTCAAAACACAGTTTAACTTTATAATTTACATTATATGCAACTTCTAGCCTACTTTCCCTGGGTGGCAGAGAGGGCTTCTGTGCTGGCCATCAATTTGAGATGATGTCAGTATCAGATGTGAAAAACTGAAGGAAATGCTAGCTTATACTTGACATGGCTGCTGCTTTAGCCCCTAAAATCATTGTTACCACAGGTAGTTATTATTTATAACAAGGTTCTTACATAACACTGAAGTTTTAGCAGAAGCAATATTCTGTTTCTGTAGTTCTCAGGAATTGGCATCGCAGAGCCCATGTGCTATATTTGATTATGACTACTCAAAATGGTATTTCATTGTCTATGCAGCTTTAAAATATATTGATTTGTTGTGAAGACACTAAAAATTCTTTAGGCTCTGTTTTCACATTCAGTTGAGAAACAAACTACAAAGGAAAAGCCTTTCCTTGCACCTTATTACCTGTGTTTTTCACGTAGCCTATGTGTTGCTTTCTCTTTAGGGGATGCACTACTGTATACTACTGTACTGTTTCTGTACAATTTCATGGCCATTGCACAAAACTTTGTGGTCTAGACCACATGTCTCTTGAAGACTGAAAAGGGGCCTGGTGATCTTATTATTTATCTATTGCATGCTTAAAAAGCAAACCCCTCTCAAAACAAAATAAAGCAAAACAAAATTCTTTTAAATAAAACCAAACACTTTGTGTTGCCCACCTGGAAGGACCGTCCTCGGCAGGGCTGTGCAGGTGCCAGGTCAGCTTCACCAGGGGTCCTGCACTGCAGCCTTCCGATGGGATGCTATTGTCAGTGCTGGTAAAGGAGTTTAGAGTACTAGTTCAGGACTTAGATTACCAATTGCACAAGTGAAACAATAGCCATTGGAGGCTATCATACTCACAGCCAGCGGTACTATAGTGCAAATTGCTTCTCTTGCCATGGAAACAAAGGCTCCTTTATTCTACTCTAAGACTAAGGTAAATTTTGCTAAAATTTCAGATGCTGAGCAGAGTGCTCCTAAAAATACTTGATAGGAAGAAAGAGATGTGTATTTTATAAATCTGATTTCTGTTAAGTCAAAGAAAATTTAAGTATTCCTTCGGTCTTTTTAATGTAGAATTGTTTGTCAAATTTTTTAAGAACCCTTTGCTAGCCTTCACTGCTTTCATGTTTTTTCATAGCATCTTATAGATGTTTTGCCCACTTCTCCAAAGCTCTCTGTATTTCTCCTTATTGTTATGGAAGAAGGAAAGAAAGAAAATAAAGGTATTATTTGACATAAGTTCCATTATTTCTCTTTAGCAGTTGCAGCTTTTTGACTTTACCTTTGTATGAACCCAGCTACATTGAATAAAACACTTTTCCTGAGTGTTTCTGCAGAAATGATCAGCACAGAAATACAGTAACATCATTTGTTTGAGAGTTAAATCTCCATAGAGATGTGAGAAGTAATCCACTATTACTAAGAACTTTTGTCTGTCTTTTTGGAGAATAAAAAATAAGACTTACTCTTTATGTAAGTTTTGATGCAGTTGGATGATTGAATGATTGATGCATTGAACTATTTCTTGACAACCAGAAATATCACAAGGATTGGTAGTCTGTTTGTTTGAATAAAGCAATAAATTGCCTTAAAATGTGTTATTTGAACAATGTACTCCGTTGGCTTTTCTATCGCTGATAGGCTTTCTAGCTGTCTTATTTCTCATGTTTATTCTAATTAAAGAACTATCTTTAAGTCTTATTAAAACTTAATAATTAATAAAAAGTGTTATTAAGTTTTTCCTGTACCTAGTGAATAAGTTCCATGATTCTGGAATACAAGAGGATACATCCTGTCGCTCACAGGTGTTCCTCTGGAACCGTCAGGTCTATAATGATGCTTTTCAAGGGAGTACAAAAGGTTGCTTGTAGTATTACTTTACTGCCATGGCTGTCATTTATCAGAGAAGCCTCCAGGTGCCATAAATTCATTTCCCTATGGGTATCTCTGAAGTGTTTATATTTCAAGACTAGATAAAGACAAAGTAAGGAGAAAAAGATAAGAAGATTACAGATATTTTGTAAGAATGAATGAAACACAACGGCTGGGAATGTGGAGAAGAGGAGCAGTTTGTCAGACTGTTGCAGTTGTTGGTGCAGAAGGCTCAGAATTGTGAATATTTTGTGATATTGTATGTTAAGCTCAGTGATTCAGGTGAAGCTGGAGACTTAAACAGTGTGAAGAACAATTTTAGATTATCTAAAAAAAATAAATTATGATCTCCTTTATGAGTGGAATGAGTCTTTGCATCATGCAGCAACAAGCTGTATGGTCAAACAAAATATGCAAGAAGGTTTGAGACTGTATGTGTTAAACAACAAATCATAAAGTAAGAATAGTATTAATGAGGTTACCTGCTCAGAATAGAGGCTTTCTGGTCTCCTCTAAGCTCCTGCGGTTTTAAAAAAAATCTTAGTAGTGCAGCTGTCTGACACTGACTCAGTTGTTTACATCTGAAATGCCTGCAAGGAGGTGGATTAATTGCAGCCAATGGCCCTGTGCAAACACTTCTTTCCCACGAGTAGCATCTGCATGGGATGAGTCTTTGTCAGTGTTTCCCACCACCTTGATTCTGTGTAATTGATTATGCTTTATTGGAAAAGCAAGGTGAAATGTGATAATCTACATCGCTATTTCTATTCCTATGAAAAGGAACATTCCTATTCCTATGAATGAACAAGAGAACTTTCTGTCTCTCTCTACCTTGATACTTACTTATTAGGCAAAGCAGAAAAGACGCTGAGAGATGCCCAGCCTAGAAGAACCATTTCCTCATCATTAGGACACAGCTGTGAAATGAGGGAAGGCCAGTTTCAGGTCTCCAATCAGAGGTCAAAAAAAGCAATACATCGTGTAACTGAGCAACTGCACCATCTTTGTTTACTGATCAATCTCTTTGTCTCTCCTTTGGACAGACCTTCCCATGCATGATAAAGTTATTGCCATGCAAGTGTCTTTGAAATGGATCCATTTAAAAAGCAAGTTCTTTTTGATGAATTGGCATTTTCCACTAATTAATACAAAAGGAACTGGCAAGCCATAAGTAGGTCTTATCAGAGCCAGAATTTCCAGGATCAGCAGCTGTATTGTGCCAGTGTTTCTGTCTTGCTTGTGCTGGTACTGCTTGTAGCATAGCTGTTGGCATAACACCAAGCAGATGTAACAATTATGGTGCTAATAAAACTTTTTTTTCCTTCTTTTCATTACAACTATTAAACAATAGATATAAGGTTACATAATTTCAACCTAATTATACCTTTTTCTATATTCCTTTTCTAAATTACTAGTTCAAATTGCTTCTTGGAATAATTGGATTTTCTGCGGGCGAGGTGCTAACAACTAAGTGTGCCCATTTAGTTAAAGGCATTGTAGCACATGCCAGATTTAGCATTATGCAATGTTTCTGTATTGCAGGATCAATGGGATGGGGTGAAGCCCATGCCACTGGAAACTGCTCCTGTTAGGCAGACCCAACATGCATCCCTAACAAAATTTCTTTTAAGTGAAAATAGGCGACTGACACTTGTCACCCTGTGTTCAGAGTCAGCATCAAAGGTAGCTGCAGTGTGCATCCAGTGCCCAGGGACAGACATCCCCATCACAGGTCCTTGACCTGCACAAACTGCTGCTTGTTGCCAGAACTGAATGGAAGGAGTAACCAAGCAGAGACGAGCTGATCTCCCTCACCCCCTGCTTCCCACAGAGTGCATGTGGGGAATAACTCCTTCTGCCTCTTCTCCCTCCACTCCAGGCACTTCTTTTAATGACACAGGCAAATTGAAAAGAAAAAAAAAAAAAAGNTAAAAAAAAAAAAAAAAAAAGGAATCCGAGGCATTCAAAAGATAAGGAAAATTGCACAAGATGACTGGACAGGTATTAAATTTCACTTCGAAACTGGCAACTTTAAGGAGACCATTACAAAATATCTGGTATTTTTAAATAAGCTGTCATCTGTACAATCTTTTTCTCATTAAAAAAGAAAATCATCCTGCCTTAGACTCAATACAGTTTCACCTATAGTAGCATGGAGAAGAGAGGCTTTTATTTTCATGCCTCGGGGCTTTGATAGTTGTTTCATTAAATCAGGGTTCTGTCATTGCCTCTGTGAAGGAGCTGAGCCGGGTTTTCAGGCTCCTTCCCTCCCCTCCCCTTTTTAAACCAGTAAAAAACAAATTTGCACAAGATAAAGAATAAACTAAGAAAACAAATCCTATTCAGAAAATTCTCTATAACTTAATTAATTTCTCAATTACACTAATTGAAAAAAACAATAATAAGAGATTGTGTATTTTGTGGCAATTGAAAGGAAATGTTTAATTACTGCGTGTAAGTAAAATGACAGCTTAAAGCATTCTTGCGAGCAACAGTACTCTTTGGGGGGTAATTAGTGAAAAATAGATAGTAAACAGATGATAGCTTTTAAGCTAAACAAATCACTTCAGTTCCATCTCATGATAAAGAATTAAAAAGTGAACCTATCACACCATTCAGCAGGAAACTTACTTTTTATTTTGATCTATGGTTGATTATAAACTGTTTTTTTCTTTCTGTGAAAATATCTGTATGCTAAGCAGAGTAGCAGTGAAGAAAGCAGATTGTAGAGATATCTCTGGATTCATAGTAAATTCAGCCATTCAGTGACTGTGGGATGGACAGGTGAGCTTATTACTTTGCCGCTACCGAAATATGATAACCAAATGGTTGATTGGCAGGTTCACTGTCCGGTGTCTTTTCTGAACACAACCAGATCTCTGGTCATTTGAGAACCATCTGTGCTTACTCATTTTTGGTATATATGGTTATCAACACAGAAAATCATGCTATGAGTAAATGTTAAGGTTAGTGCTGACTTCAAGTTTGACCAAATATTCAGGTAGAGATTGTCCTTTGGTTCCTCAACAGTCAGATCAAAAGTTCAGATGGCTCATGAAATAACCTGCCATTGCAGGCAGAGGACTACGCATAAATGAAAGGTGTTTGTGAAATGGCAGTCGTTCCTTTTTCTGATGTGGTTGGGGGAACTCATACAAGACAGGGACAGGGATTTGAGTCTTGTCCCCATTTGAAACGTGGAGATATTTCAATATGCAAAACCTTTCTTTCTTTTCGTAATAATCCAAGTCAAAGCTAGGATGAAAAGGATTTTGCAAGGATGAACTGTACGAACACCAGGCGTACAGTAACCCTTGCAAGGGGCACAGCCATGTTTCTTGATTCCTGGTTGATTTTCAATTGGAGGATGAGAATCCCCTTTGGCCAAGCACATGGAAACCGGCTGCAGCCCTCTAGTGAGCATGAAGCAGGAGCCTAAAGAGATTATTTTTAATATTAAGATAGAATCAATTACTCCACTCCTATACAGATGAAAAAACTGTTGTCCCATCGAAGAGAATGAGCACTGCAAATAGCAAATATGTAGTAGCAGCTACTGAAGATAATGCTTTTAAATGTTGGGTGAGACTGAAGAGAAGTTGAGTTTAAACACTTTAGGAATATTTATTGAGAATTCTTTGTAGCATGGGAAGGTGGTTTTGACCTTTCTGTCCTTCCTGTCCTCCAGTAACCTAAAAACCATTCAGGCCCTCAACCAAGGGCAGTGCGTAAAGCTTAGACCTACGCTGTGTTTGCATAATGTGAGGGCCTTGCAGTTACGAGGAATACTCATTAGCAAGGTAGGATTCCCTTAATGTATAAAAGAGCTGATCAGTGACCACGTTCTCCACTCTACTCTAGCTGCCGGTAGCTGAAGCTCCAGGCTAGAGGCACCAGCGCAGCTAATACAGAGCAGCACACCCAGTGCATTATTGTTCGGTTCTGTAACTGTGAATCCAGGCACAAGAACAGTTTGTGAATGGATTGTATGGCTGACAACGACTCCAGAGAAGAGATAATAACTTCGGAGTCCTTTCATCACCCAGCTGACAGTTTCATTAAACAGCAGGGTTTGCAGTCTGAGATGGAAAAGATAGGTGTAAGAGTACCCTGCCCTACCCAGGCTCCCACAGTCGAACAATGGCTAGGCCAAAAATAGGGGTTCTCCATCTTTTGTAAGCAGGAATATTGGTTCATTTACACCACTGTGTGCGAGGAGTAATGCTTATAGCTGGTGAAATGTTAAGGAGTTAAAGAAGAGGAAAATACCAGGTTCTTGGAGTAAATGTGACAAGAGAAAATTGGATGGAAAATCTGTTAAATAGTCATTAATAAATATAAGCTATACAATTCTTCTCATTCCTTTCCCATTAATCTGTAACTTAATGTCTTTTATTATTATTTTAACATAGAACCCACTTATGAAGTTAGACTGGAAGTTCTTGCAAAAAGAAAAAAAAGTGTAGTCTGCTATCTATGATTGTCTCATGTTATTCATATTCTTCCTGGGAGAATCAAGCCTCAGGGATTTTTTCAGACGTTATTTTTATTTATACAGCTCAAATTATTCATTTAGCAAACAGAAGCAATGTCACATGATATTTAGACATACGACCACACAGCTCATCTAGTGAGTTGGAACTATTGCATACTGGGTTAAGAGATCATTTTAAAAGCTTGTAAACAATCTATTATCTAATTACTCAAATGACTGAGTGAAAAAAGCAAATTAATTTATTATTTCCTATGACAGGGAGGGAGATACCATAAAAAGGGGAAAATGTGCCATATGAAACTACATTTTCATTTGCAAGGGGGATTGTCGTGCAATTTGTACATACTATTTTAATAGCATTGCATAATAGAATATATGGAACTTAATTGAAAAAGCTTATAAAGTGTTTTAGCAAAGTGGCTGCTTTAAAATACACAATGTTTGCATTCAAAACAGTATCTTTAAATAGAAGATATGTATTTTCATTATGTAGTCTTTGCACAGAATTTTGTAAATCTTATGCCTTTAATCTTAAAAAATATATTTTGCTGAAAGATTGTTTTAAAAAGTGATGTTACACCTTTTTCATAAGCAGAAAAACTCTTCCCCTTTGTATTCTTTCAGTACTCATTCATTTCACTTGCAGTTACCCTTCTGCTGCAGAATGAAATCTCAACAAACGAAATATAGATAAATTGCTTAAAAATTAATTGCCTGTGAATTTTTGGTCAGATGAAACTTCAGTTTGGGTTTTTTAAATTCCTTCATCAATGTAATTTGAATGATAAGTCAACATTCAGTTGAATACCAAAGTTAAGCATAGTAGACACTAAAGATATTTCTGTGAATTGTAAACCAGAATGTTATTTTGATGTGTCTAATTTTTAACTAGGAATTGAAGTTTCCTGCATATTTAATAGTTTATGTAAATCCATGATCATTTGCTTTCCAAGTCCACTTATACATTTGAACAATTTTGAGAAAGAGGCAATAAAACCCCTCATGTAGTTAATGTGGCAAAGCCTCTCCCCAGGTGTGATTCTTTGCAAATGCGTTGTCATTGTTCAGTTCTGTCCGTGTCCATGCAGCTTTTGTTGTCTCCAGAGGTATGTATTAGCACTGCTTGAGGGGGAGACAGATATTTTTAATACCAAACACACTTTCCACAAAGTAAAATTTTTCACCAAAACCTCTAACCTTTTCATACTCTAAGAAAATTATATCCATTTTCCACCAAAAAAAAAAAAAAAA
>RSEF01000031.1:14954739-14966139 GCA_003993805.1 Himantopus leucocephalus
AAAAAAAAAAAAAAAAGAACAAAGCGTGTAATTTGGTTTCAGCTTAAAACATTTTCTGTTTCATTTTGGATATCTTAAATATTAAACTGCATTTTCTTAAACAACCTTTGCAAATGCCATCCCTCCTGGTCTGTATCTCGGGGTCCCTGTTAAACCTCACCTCTTTTCCTGAAAGGTTGTCTGTCGGGCACCTCCTGCAGAGAAGTGAGGGGCCTAACATTCCATGTATAAGAAAATTAATGTCAAACTGAGACAACATTAAGTGTTTAGATGCTTTGAAACAATTCCCTCTCCCTTCCTCTCTCCTCCTGAGCTATTTCAGAAAGTTTTTCACCCTTTTCTTCACTGGAAAAAAAAAAAATAATCTGTGGGTAGAAAATAAAATCTTTGCCCGGCAATGTGAAGGACAAGAGGAGAGGCAAAGCTCCTCGGTTCCTTCAGCTTGTTTCATTTGTTAAAATTTTAGAAGCATAGTTATAAGGGCAAATGAAATTAATCCTTTATTATTTTCCTGTTGAATCAGATGCTATATGTATGTGTATCACAATAGAAAGGTTCATATTTTAGAATCTTTAAATAAATTATTATTTTAAAATACATGGTTACAGTTGATGTTTGGTTAATTGGTCAGTGCTAGTCATTTAGACCTCCCCGAGGGTCAATGGAGAGATAGATAAGGATGACAAAGGCGAGTTTATTCCATCTATGCAAGACATGGATTTTGCAAGGAGATTAATTACCCCTTGTTATCTCTCTCTTGTTATGAGAGAGAGAGTCAGGATAACTGGTTTAAATTAGACACTTGACTTTTAGAAAGCTGAAATAAGGTATCGCACTAATAACTTTCCAGTCTTTGTTGTCAGTTCACATTTTTCAAGACTGTTTAGCGCAGAAAGAGGGTAGTCTTAATTTTATAATTCTAAAAGTTTGTATTCGAAGTCCAATTCTTGTGATAGTCAAGTTTGCTGCCTTTTGATTTGCTTGAGTTTTTGGACACAGTAGTAGATGAAGATTTACAAAGATGAAAATCATTTAAGTATTAGGATGTATAAGAAGTTTCTGGGATCTCTTCTATGTGACACCTGCTTTGTAGACCATAATGTGTCATCTACACAGAAGTGATGAGTGTATTTAGACCTCATCCTGCTCTCACAAGCAAAGCTGGTGTTCTTTGTTGAGTAATTTTCTTTATTCAGCAATTTTCTTTGTTTCACATGCACTACTGCCAGGCCATCCCCCACTTTGGTTGTGGGCTCATTGTGAGTTTTCCAGACATCCAGATGGAGCAAGCCTAGTAGAAAAATACCTAAAGACATGATATTGTCACTAGGCTTACATAATACCTTCAGGAGTGTGCTGATGAATTCAATGATGGTATGAAGCTTAGGATGGTATAAAGCTTCAGATGCTAATATTACAGAAAGATCAAGATACTTTATAGAAAGAATGAGTTGAGTTTTGAGAGGCAAAGTAATAGGAATAGGATGAAACTCAGAAATTCAAAATCCAAGGTCTCAGGTACTAGTGCAAACTGCAGCTATAAACTGGAAGATGAGGAGCACAGCAATTGCAAGTGGCAAGGAGAAAATGAGGAATCTGAGTGATGAAGCTGCTCATAGAATGACTGCAAACAACCATTTCAATGCATCTTGGTTTTCCACTAGATGGGGAAGAAAGGACAGTATGAACTATAAGTTGGTGAGACTTCCTCTAAAATATTATGTACAGTTCTAGTAATTTCAATTTGAGAAAGATGAACTCAAACTGGAACGGATGAAAAAGAAGAGGGCCAGTGTTCTGTCTTCTGAACAAAAAGTGGAACAGATTATTTGGAGGAGGCTGGGAAGAGACATGATTCCCATCTATAAACACTCCAGAGAGAAATACCAAGGGACAGGAGCTTTTGGAGCTGCTAGATAATTTTGTACTAAACATTAGTTGATTTAAACTGCATATGCATACATTTAGACTGAAATTTAAAGTAAGGTTCAGAACTATATATAAGACCAGTGAGCTTCCTAAAACAATATTCTTAAAAGACTGATGGAGGGAGAAAGCCTAAGTGGTTTTGAGATGGCTTGATTTGTTTATAAGGAGTTATATGATGTGAGGTTTTGCAATAGCAGGGGAATAAATTCAGTAACTCAGGGGACCTATTTTTCCTAATGCAGTTTAGAAACCACAGAGAATTGTGATGGTTCTTCGCTTGATGTTCATTATTTAGAAAGGCGTCATCTTGATCTGATTGCCTCCTCTCACCTTTCTGCTCCTTCTTAGTGAGCTAAGTCTCCTGCATATTAGAATCCTGCTTAGATTCTTTTTTTATACATCGCAGGCAAGTATCTTCAATACTGATGAATTTACTGCATCTACGTTGTGGGACAGAACTTCCTTAATTCAGCAGAAGGATTTTACAAATGATCTCTGCTTTCTTTTTACATTTGTAATCAGTATATGGGCTTTATTTTTTTTACACTTCTCACTGAAAAGTTTTTATTCGTAAGGCTGTGGCTTTGACTGGATATAAACCTCTGATAAAGTGCTATTTCCTCTTTTTTTTTTATAGTCTGTCTATATGTGATTCATTTTATGTTAACTTCTTATACTGTATGTTAAAAATACCATTGAAATATTTTATTAATGTACTTTAAGGGTCAGGATTACATTTGTGGTAGAAGGAAAGAGAACCTGAACGTGAACATTTTCACAGATGCTATTTTTTTGAGGGGGAAACTTTCCTAGAAGCGAGACTCTTGCCAAGGATAAAATCATTGTATGAAGTACAAAAGGCATATCCGTCAAGCTGAATTTTTAAGTGAAGGTTCAGGGACCTAGGTCCTTTGAAAAACTAGTCAGTTATCGCAGTTGTTGAGTGATGACATTTCAGAAAAATCTGACATTGATGCTTGTCCCAGAAAGGCATTCAGGTCATTTGATTGTGACCAGGTCCAGGTACTGTATGTGAATGTCATGAGTTTCACGTTTTTTAACTGATACTGTTCATGTATTTCATATGTTTATATGGTTTACTGTATCAAGAACTGAATATTGAGCTGTAAAGATTATTAGAACTCTCAGAATTTTTTCGGCTAAAAAGGGCAACTTGCTAGTTACGAATTATTATGAGGAAAGGACCTGGTAGGCTCAACTTATATCTTGTGACAGATCAACATTCAGGTTTCTATTTTACTGGTTTCATTGAGATATTGCCTGTGTTGAGATACTGTCTTAATTTTAAAAGATTTTTCCCGCTTTCATTGCAAATCATTATGAAAAAGACCTCACTCCTCTCCTTTACCTTTTTCCATACCTATTTTTTAAAAATAACTGTAGTTTCCTAACCAACTCGACTAAGGACCTCATACGATTGATGTCATACTGCTCACCTTTTGCTAGAGGAACACAGTAGCAGAAATTTGCTACATACAAGGAGCCCATGAATAAGATTATGTCTGAAACAACAAGAAACAGTTATTACTGGATGGTGCTTTGCAGTAAAAATATTAAATGTGAAAAAAGTGAAAAGAGAAATATTAGTTAACTTTGAAATCCACTTAGCTCTTGCCTATTTCAGCAATTTTATTTGTTTATTTGTGTAGCATTTATGGGGATTCTCATTTTAGTGATGAATATAAAACACTGGCACAGAAATTACTGAAAGTATGGCATTGCAATATGTAAATCACATTAATATACATACTCATTTTAGGACAAGATTCAACATTCATCTTAAAAAAGAGATAGGTGTGGAGTGGTCAGCAACACTATATTTCTTCCATTCAGTGAGATATTGAAAAGAATGGGAATACATACTTGTAACAGGTAAAAAAGCAGCATCAGCATTCAAAAATGCTGTTTACTTTTATGAAAATATAAGTCAACATGCAATGAATCTGAGAGAGAGGAAAATTTAAGTGTACATTCTTTGTACAGGCCAAAACCACTGTAGATGGTATGGAAGCACAGTGGGATACAAAAATAGGTATTTGTATGGATAATAAAAGCATTTAAAATTGCATCAAGTAGGATAAGAATGCTTGCAATCTCCGTATTTCAGAGTATAAGCCAGCTGATGCGGGGAAAGAAAGATGAAAATCCTTTTATTTAGTTGCAGTCAGTTACATCATTATGCATTAAGTTTTTTAAAGCAGTCTGAAAGAATTTGATTACCAGAAAACGTATTGAGGTTAACTGGACCATCTTTAGGGTTTTATGGAAATAAACACAGACTTGGGTGTAGTAACATTAGACAAAATAACAATGTTCCCATTTTAAAAAGTTTATCTTCGCTTTCCTTTGCCTTGCCATGTCTTCATCCAGCACAGGCTCTGCTGAATAGCCTGGATCCCTCTTCGTTCTCTCCTCAGAACCCTGGAATAGGCATTAGTTTGCTATTGCCTTTACAGGCCTCTGACATCCCTTTAGATGTGCATACGTGGAGTCCCTTACTAAATAGTCCTCCTTGAAAAATCAAGTGCTCCTTGGTGTCAGGCAGGAGCAAGGATGGAAAGGCAATTTGAAATTAAAAAAAGTGGGTTTTAACACAGTCATTTATATTTTGCATGTAGTCTGGTGCTTCTCATGTGGCATAAGAAAAGCCAAAAAAACCCACAAAAAACCCCAAATTAAAGTCAGTTTTGAGGGAACCTGCTGTGGCTCTGAAAGTTATTTCACACAGATGTAAGAAAAGCACCAGAGATGCTTTTGTGAATGTTGAATTAACACATCTCTTTTCTGAACAAAGCAAAACAAACAAGAAAACAAAACAAACAAAAACAAACAAACAAACAAAACCCACCAAGGAAATAAAAATTTTCAATCTAGAAAGAAAAAGATACAAGATACAGTGTGATGAGAAGAGTCATTAGAGAGAAATGCTTCCACTCACACATGAAGATGCAGGTCCAAGTGTCAGGTCTGATGGATGACTTGGGATCAGTTACAGCTGTTTCAAACGTGAATAAAATACGAAGTTTTGACAAAATTTAACTTCACTGACAATGTTATCAATGCCATATGTAAAATCATGGTTATAAAAATCAGGGGAAGAAAATACTGAATTTACATATTTATTCAAGGGATTCACAGTGCTAATGAGAATTTTTTAATCTTTTTTACATGTAATTTTTCCCCAGAAAATAGTACAGTTCTCTTTAAGTTATGTGCATTTTTTCATGAGTAAAAAAACCTCAACAACGAAAACCAATATAATTATTTTAAACTGAAAAATGTCTTAATTTCTAACCGTTATTGATACCTGTGGTACCCACAGAGAAAATATTCTTCAGAATTAACTTGGAAAAATTAGTGTTTTATTAGACAGAACGAATAAGACTGTATTCATTTTGCCCTCTTTGTATCTTCATTTTAGCACACTTTTTGCAACTAGCATGTGACACACCACAGTGATAACCAATCTGGGGAGCTCTCAATATTGCCAGTAACATATCGTATGCTGAAAAAATGAACTTGCTTTTCTGAGAAATAAAAAAGCAATCCTTACTAGGACTGAGTTAGTGAAAGATATCAGTTGCTGAAGAAAAGAATAAGTTAAAAGTTTTGAGGGAACACTTCACATGAATGCTATGACAGAATGTCAAGAAGGGAGTAGTAGTAGCGTGAATGATACAGAATATGAGTCAAAATCACACTAAGGAAGATTAGGAAAAGATTTCTTAGAGGGTGATAGTGATAGGATACTGTACACTCTCAGGTTCAGATCTTTTGACATGGAAAGGGACCTTGATAGTGTTTTCGATGGTTCACTATTTCTGGGAATTGTGGGAGACTTTAACTTCCTATTTGTAGATTTTTTAAAGAAAATGTTCCTAACATGCAGCTGTCCCCATTATTCTATGTTTTATTAATTTGGAAACATTTTGAGACACACCAGTGACACATTCCTACTAGTTTTATTTTTTTTGTTTCCCTAAAATTCTCCTGTGTAAGCATAAACCCTGGTAGAGAAAAGAACTTGCTTGTGTGGGAGAAAGCACCTATTCAAATAACAGCACTAACGAAAGGGAGCAGTCTAAATTGCTGGCAAAGCAAATTGCTATTAGCGTGAATGTTCTCTTCTTCAAGGTCATTCTGGTATAAAAGTCCCTTGCAGCTCTCTTGAATTATACCTTTCAGTGACTGCATATTTTTTGTTAGCAAGGTGTTAGTGTTGCTCAAGCACATTTGTATGCAAATAAGATTGGGTAGAGGGGCGCAGCCCCTGTGCTAGGGAGCACAGTGAAGTCCTTTCCCTGTCCACATGTGCTACGACACATGACACACGTTACATATCCTTCCATGAGGCCACAGCAATGGAGGGCTGGACACAGACACGAAGGGGGCATTGCGCAGTGCAGCATCTTCTTGGCTTTGCTGCAGAAAAGCTTGAGCACTGCACAGCAACTGGGACTGCGTGACCACCTTGGTGACATATATAGAGCACTGGCCGATCTCATGTCCCTTCCCTCTAAGTAAATCCGTGCCTAGATTAGCTGTAACTGATTAGTAGGGTAATTTTAGAAGCAATGCTTTGTTTACGCTAGAGCACGTCTGTCTTCTGGTGACCCAGAACTCTGATGCAAACCCCCAATGTATGGATAAATTTCTCGATATGAGAACAAAAACCAGTGATGAGCATGCAAATTTAAATCTTACTTCTAAAGGAGGGGTGAAAATTTCTTGCTTCAGAGGTGGAAAACAGCTGTACAGAGGTTAAACCAGGCTTACTTGTTCAACATACATTGTTAAATAGTCCCATGCAAAATTACTTTCCTATTATTTGTGGAATCCATGTTGTACATGTGGCCTCGTATAATCTTTTGCCAGTTTGCAAGGCAAAAACTAATTTCAGTTCCAGAGGATGAAGCCGCCTTCAATTATACGAGTTAAAGGATATATGCTGCAGTTCATAAGGAGTGCATGTACATTATAAATTCATTTAATTGCTCTACAGAGATGCTGATCCTAATTAAGACTTCATTGGCTTTTTCATTGAAAACAGTTAAAATTGCCTAATTAAGCATGAAAAAATGAAGAAAAAAAATTAAATTAAGACTCTACATAAGTAAACCAAGTTTCTGCCAAGTTTTAACTCCACTATAAGTCTGGGAGGAGTTTTATGCTTCTGTGTCTCAGTGCCTTATCCTCTTCAACTGAGACAAGGACGGGGGATCTGAGGGGCAAAAGTCTTGGTCAGGCCATACTTGTCCATTTGCGGTTTAGGCAGCTTCCCCACTTTGTGGGTCTCAGATGCATCGTGCAGTTTAGTACAGTACCACTCTGAGTATGTTAGTTTGGGACTTTCTTTTCTGAAAATTATGCTATCCAAAAAGGGTTCTGGAACCAAGCAAAGCAGAAGACAGGACAGAGGACTAGTAGAGACAAGGACACCAAATGCACAAGGTAAAAGTGAGGTCCTCTGAGTCTCCTGGGTCCCGGCATCTCTCTCTTCCCCTGCTTTCTATTTTCTGATGCCATGCCCATTTTTCCAGTTCATATCTCTCTTCTCTTCATTCCTCCAGAGAAATGCTTTCTACTTCATTACATCCATAGATTTTAACTTTGTTCTTCAGTCACTTTGTAAGGATACACAACATTAATATGTTGCATATTAATACAGCATAGACAGTTTCTGAAATTTCACACCTTAAACTCTCTCCGAATGCAGCACGAGAGGCGTAGATACATACTGTGTACAGTTTCCCTGTCTGCAGCATGGAATGAGCTAAAAATGGTGTTGCTGTATTTTCACAGCTTCTATATAGCTGGGAATTTAGGGAACATATGACAAGTGTGAGGGTTTGGCTTCTAAAACTTATATATTAATGTGGATATTAGCATCACCACTAAAGGCAGTTTCTGTAATTTATAATTGTGCTATCACTTGAGTAATACTAAATGAACCAGTATTTGAGTGAGAGTTCTCTGACATATGAGTAAAATGTTATCTTTGTAAAATATGTAAAGCTTAAGTGGATAAATGAACTAATTTTCATTTTGTAGGTGCCTTCAGATAGTAAAAAAGTGGGAGTTTTTTTCTGATTCCTCCTTTTCTTGTCCTGACAGTACAAACAAGTGGAACAGTACATGTCATTCCATAAGTTACCTGCCGAAATGCGCCAAAAGATCCATGATTACTATGAGCACCGCTACCAAGGCAAGATCTTTGATGAAGAAAACATTTTGAATGAGCTCAATGATCCCCTCAGGGAGGTAAGATTGAAGTATTTGAGTAGTTCTTCATGGTGTGGAAAACTTTCATGTCTTTGCTGTTTCTGTGTTGAAATGCTCTTTCTGATTCTATTCTGTAACATTTAATCTCATTTGACCAAGTGAATGAATGGCCAGGAGAATGAATTTTATATTAGATCTGACAAAAAGAAATAAGATGATTTACACCGTGTTCTGACCCAGTCTGTCAGAGTCACTGCTACACAAGGATGTCAAAGAGTAAAATCCCATCCTTAACTGTTGAGAGAAACTCATGGTTTTCTGCCATTCTTTAAATAGAGAGGAGCTGGACTAGAATGTTCCTGGGTGAAAGGTTTTTTTCTGCTCTCCCTACTTGCTAAACACATATCTGTGCAGATGAAACCACTGAAAGCCACCAGTGAAGGGAGAGCTGCTTTGTTTCATTCTGTGAAGTAGCATCCTTGGTTAAGGTGGTCTTTACTTGAGATGAGGAAGCTGGAATATGATATACAAGCCATTAAAAAAATCTTTTTTGTTTAAACTGTAGTCTGTATTTCGGTTTTGGGGTTTTACCATGCTATGCTACACTCTGCTATGCTGTGTTGTGTTGTGTTGTGTGTGGAAGCAGCTGTAATTTTCTTTAACAAGGTGCTTACGTGGGAGGAAGGCAGCGTTAATCTTGCTTATAACAGAGGTAGCTGCTTAATGGGAATATAAATCTGACTTGTCTTCTGTTGGGTGGTGCTCATGCCTGACCTGCTCAAGGATGTTTGTGTTATCAGCTGGCTGGTATTGTCTACTGAAAGGAGGAAAAAAAAACCAGAGAAGAAGAATGAAGTTGAAAATTTCAGAGAGAAGAAAGCATAAACAGGGAAAAGAGAAAAGAAACAAGAAAAGGGGAGAATAAAGGAGGAGCAGTCTGATACGTGATGAAAACTGTAACTTTCAGTGATACCAAGTAATGCCCTTAAGTATTCTCTGCAGTAGGAGGAGTGGTGCTGAATATATGTCTGTCTATATACATATATATATATGTGTAAAATCTATATATAACACCGAACAGAGCACAGGATGACATCTGTACTTTCGGAATGATATGTGAAGGTTGGGGTTTTCTTCACAAGTTTTGTGGCACAAGAAGAGCATAGGTCTGTGATGGCTTGTCTGTACCATTGAATCCTGCTCTTTGTTGTGAAGGGAAAACGTCATACAATCCAAACCCAATCAAGTTCTGTATTTAAGATAGTTATAAGAAACAATGCCTTGCCCATTCTCAGGCTCTGAGGGCAGCTGGCACAGTTTCGCCATGTCTGTGTTATGAAAGTCTGATAGTGACCTCCCTCCCTACAAACTGCCAACTGGGAATGGTGAACGGTGCCCACAATTGCTGGGTCATTGCTGGATGGTTCAAGTCAAAATCAGGCCAAACCATGATTGTTCTAACAACTTAACAATACAGATGACTGAATGCCAGTGCCCGGGCCCGTTTAATTCCCTAACATAGACATAGCCTGAGTCCGTTTGTTATATTGTGAACTTGTAAGTGTTTTGGTGGGCAGGTGGAGGGCTCTGGCTTCTGCACCGCCTCTGCCAGTTTACCCTGTGGCTCCCCTTGGTAGCTTTTGAAATGTCAAGAGGAGAATGTACTATAAAAATCTAGGATGTAGGACAGGAAAAGTGCGGGAATTATCCCTAGAGTATGGTGACAGTCAAAACATGAATCTTGGCCAGTACAAAGCTTTTGTTTTGTTAAAAGAAAAGAAGCATATACAGATGCATCAGTCACTGACATCAGAAACAGTTCCATCTATTTCCACTTTTAAAGAAAGCATTTCTCCATAAATGAATTCTAATACCCTTCCATTGCAAAATCTTCTTTCACTAACAACAATTGTCAGTTATGGCACTCTAATTACCTGCCTTTCCCTCCTTTCCTCCCTCCTTGTTTCCTCCCTCAGTCCCCTAGTCCTGTCCCCTTCCTTACTTTTTTTCTTACTGCTTAAGAGCAGCAAGGCAAATTTGGTCAAGCATAAAAAACTAAAAACACTTCTGGGGAGAGATCAAGCATGGAAAATTTCAAAAATTAATGAGCCACTGAAGACAGGGAGTAAGAATAGAATTTCACAGAAGGAGTGGCTTCTGGTTTTGCTATAATCATGCTGTATTTTGCATGTCATCTTTGTTCTCTGTATTACGTAAGAAAAAATTATTTACTCAGCTATAGTCACGTTCCACACTGCTGTGATGACAACATAGTAGTTGTTCCAGAAAAAGAACCAAAAAAAAAAAGAAAAAATAAGAACTGGGCAGTGGCAATGCCAGAACAGGTTTCCCAAAGAATCTGTCCAAATTCCAGCAGCAGCTCATGCACTGTGCCCTAAAAACACTGCTTGGGTGTTTGCTTAGCTCAGCAGGTTTTTTAATTCAATTTTAGCTACCGTTTCAGTAGTGAAGGTAGTGCTTTTTGATTTTAATAATGGACAAAAAATTAGAGCCTTTTAAAGGCAGAACACAATTGTTTGTATATTGGACGGGATATACTGTCTTATGTGCCAATAACTGCACAGGGCTGTAAGGTCTGGGTGATAGCACAGGTACCCTAGCTGCATCACTGAAGAATAAATATTTACTGCATTTCTTAAGTTTTTATTGAATTCTGCATTTTATTATACTTTGAGTTTAGCATAGGGTAAGAATTAAACATTCAGAGGCTCCACAAGGCTTGATGAAAGTAGCTTCTGATGAAGACATTCAACTGAAACCATTATTTCCTCACTTACAGTAAGCAGAACAAAAAAACACCATACAAAGTACTGCATGCTTGTCATATGAATATTATCAAATGTTATAAAAAATGTTGCACTGTTTTCAGTTCTGCTTGTTCTCAGCCATTCAAGTTTACATTATGGGCTGAAATTTTCCACAGCTAAGGCTCTCTTTAGGAGTAATGAACTTTTTTTGGCCCATGTTTTAAAATTTTGGCTCAGTCTTTTTTAGCAGAAAAGTAATTATGCATGATATAAATATGATCATTCAACCACTAAAAATAGCTAAAGGACATAGAATTAGCGCTAAAAGTCTGGTGTAAAATTAATTCTTACATGATAAATACTACCTATAAAGCTGTATATGCTTATAACAGAGGTAAGACTTTTTTGGTAAAAAAAAGGGAGAAAAAGAGGATTTATGGCCTTTGGAAGAAAGGGCAGG
>RSEF01000031.1:14966239-15008915 GCA_003993805.1 Himantopus leucocephalus
GATCTTAAAGGTCCCTTCCAACCTTAAGAATTCTATGATTCTAAGGATGGATGTTCATTTTACTGAGCTCCTGAAAATTATGTATGGAACTTTCATAGTAGTTTGTATAGTTAAAACAATAAAAAGCTAACAAAAGGCTTGATGCATATGTGTGAGTGGCTACCTTTGTTGGGTAACAGAAACAGAGTCATGTTTATTGTGGGGAATTACCTAGGGCTTCATAAAAAAAGGAAAAAAAGAATCCTGAACATTTTTAAATTTTACAAGGCTCTCTCTAGGTGCTTCATAGCTGAGTAAAGCAACTGGTAGCTGACCTGTACCATTCATGGATAAGCTTGTATTAATAGACTCCCTTCAATGAATGGGAACTAAGGTAGATACTTATTAGAAAATGGGACTTAAAAACTTTATCTTCTCCCCGGTTAAGTTAGTTTAGCACAATTTGGGTATATTAGTCCCATGGTAATGAAGTTAATTGGATATCCTCAACTCTACACGCTCAAACTGAATTAACCCCGCAGTGCCATATGTGATGTGCTACTATCTGCTCATAAGGAAAGGTGCTCTTTGATAAAAGGAAAGAATTAAACGTTTCTTTGCATTAAACTCAGAATTTTCACTCTTACTGAAAAGCATATCCCCTTTTTCACAGTTAGACTGATCTGATAATAACTGTTCAGCCTTCTTGAGAGTCAGATAGTCAGGAGACTCTTGGCAGTTACAATTTTGGTAGAGATGCAAGATTTTAAATTGCTCCATCCAGGCCATGTAGGGTTGGATTCATCAAACCTGTCTTTAGCTCCATACAAGTTCTGCAACAAGTCTGAGCTAATCATCAGGCTCTCTCTGCACATACCAGCCCCCCCCACACACACTCTCACTGTTAAAAAAAAATTTAGCTGACTAGCTTAGAAAAAAGGCTACATCTTCAAACAGCACTTGACATGTGAAATAAATTCTGTCTTTAATAGCATTTACAATTAACTGTCTATCTCCCTCCCTCATTTCTTGAGGTAGTAATAAGCAATTGGTAGCAATTAGCGTGTTTTCCTTATATAAATAGCATCTCTGGTTCTTCAGCAGACAGAGATACTTGTGAATTTTTCTAAAATTCACGTTTTTTAACTCAGAGTTCTTGCCACCTACATGCTTGAACATCATTTGGCATCAAAAGGCCTTAGTCCCAAAAGTGGTCTTTATAACTGTTATGACATGAAATGGAGATGGTACAGACAATAAGAAAAAAAAGACAATAAAATCCCACAGCTAAGAGAAATCTCTTCCAAAGGGACACCTGAATTACAAAAGTTAGATGACATATATGTGAGCAGTTTCATCTAAGAACAGTGTAAGAAATGTCAAAGTGGCTCAGCTCTGGTATTTGTCTAAGCCACCAGCCTCACCAGCAGTGGCTGTAGGTGGATAGCAATGGAAGAAGAGAACAGGGCAAGTGTCGTATTTCCCTTTATGACTCTCCTAGGCTCCCAATATTTTCAGGATGCTCTGGAACTGATGTGATTTGTCTCCTGGGTAATCCTTTATACATATCTCTTCCAATTACTTATTTACACTCCCCTTGAATCCATTTACTCTCTCTGCAACCACACCATCCTTTGGCAAGGAGTACAGATCTGTACTCTGCTGCATGAGAAACCACCTCCTCATTTTGGGATTGAACCTGGGTCCTACTATTTTTTGGTTTTGATGGCCATTAGTTCTTGTAGCAAAAGTGATAGTACAGCCAGTTCCTTTGCATGCCAGTTATGATTTTGTAGACTTCTGTGATAACATCCTTAAAATGTATTTTTTTGAAGGTAGAGAGAGACCTATTCTACTTAATTCTTTCTTGTATGGAAGCCAGCTCACCCCCATGATCATCCTTCTTGCCATTCTGAAAATTTTTTCCTGACTCTACTATAGTCTTTTAGAGATGAGAGCACCAGATCTGCAGCCAGCATACTGATGTTAGAATAATAATCCTTTTCCTAATAATTCCTAATGTTAATTTTCTCTTTTAATCACTGCCAACCATGGAGTTTACTTTTTTTTTTTTTTAAATTATATCTGTGAGAGCTAACTCCTAAGAGGTAATGGATACATTATTTTATGTATTTGCCTAGGAGTATCATTTAACATGGCTCTCCATCAGTAATTTCCAACCAACCCGTAAGAAGCTGCTTTTAGATTCTTTTTAACAAGCTGTTTCATCTTTACATGGTGCTGTTTCTGAAACTGAGCAGAACTGTGTGAAATTCTTGGGTCTTTGTTATTCCCATAGGGACAGTGAATTTAAGTACATTACAGTACCTATTACAGCCTAATGAGTCAGATGCAAGATTCTGAAAAAGATCCTGCATAGTTCTTAGTGTTGCATCAAGAGTGGCATTTTGTGACAGTTCTTTTAAGGGAGGTACTCTTACAACAAAGTAAGGAAAACCTTCCATTATTTGATTTATAATTGATAATAGCAATTATGTCTAAGTGAAAACAGGGCGGAAAACATCTGTTTGGTACACATAGACAAATTGAGCATATTTTTAGAGAAAGTATTTGGTCCTTTCAAAATCACTTTTAAAATTATCAGTTTGGCAACTTCACTATTTTTTTCCCAGTTGTTAATCATCTCCTTTTCCCCACTAAAACTTACTTCTTTTGTAATATCTTTTCTTCTGTTTAATATTTATCTTTAGAAATCACAAAACATTATATTCTCATTTAGACTATACTATAATCCTATGTACAAAGGATGAAACACCCCCAGAGTTAATAGTATGAGGACAAAATGTGGTGTGATTAGACCACAGTATGCTTCAATCCTTTTTAATAATATAGTCATTATAATTTTTGGATACAGGCCATCAAACATTAAAATAATGGTAGAAAATCAAATGAGTTTATTAAAAAACAATAAGGTGTCAGAGTCAATATTAAATTATTGGGCATTCCAAATATTTGGCTTCCATAACAACTTATGTCCATGAAGTTAGCTCATAAAAGACAGAGAGGTAATTCTTTCATTACAATCCACTGTACTTTTATGCATGTTTATATGCAGTGAACCTTGGTTTGAAGCTTAAAGAGGGGAAATCGGGAACATGCATCAGAATTATAGATGTAGTCATACTGGAACTCATTTAAGTATCTCTTTATATAGCTATATGGAGAGAATGAATACCTCTATCTAGTGCATTAAAGGTATTTTTCACATAGACACAGGTAAAACATAGTTCATACTCTGGAGGACTGAACTCAAGGATGAATTATGCAGCATGTCAGTCTCACAGAATAAATGCTGATATATAACTGCATTATTTATTTGACAAATGCTGAAAAGAAAAAGTATTGGTATTTGTCAAAGATCTTTGTAAGGTATGCCAAAATAGTAGTCTAACTATACAAGGCTTAAGCAAAGCCTTGAAAATCTCTTAGAAGGACTATAATTAAGTCTTTTAAAATTAAAAATAGTAGCAAGTGTGACATTTTAATGGTGGAAATGAGCAGACAATCACCAGGTGATTGGATTATTGTGTTTTAAGATGCTGTGTCCCACTGGATAACAAACTGTGTGCACACTCAAATCTGTGTCTCAGAGACTTAAGACAAGGAATTTTGATTTCGGGAATTATGGGGAGTGTGCTTGCTCCTTGTTGTATGCACATACAGGAGTGTACATGCTGCAGTTGAGACAAAACTTTTGAATTGTCAAGCACTTCCATCACTGTTGCACATATTCAAGAAACTTTGATCACAGTCTCTTTTGTGTTTGATGTGCTTTGGTAACAAATCCATCCTGAGCTGAGACATGCTTTGGCAAGTCCAAGATCTAACTGCATCCAATAGTTCAGCTAATAATACACCAACTGTTTTCAGTAGTTATGATTTTGAACAGTCTTGTTACTGCACCTATGAGATTCCTTTGTCATAATTGTTTAATAAATATTTCAGACATGTCAGTTCTTTCATGAGCTCCTTAAATACTCTAATCCAAATCAAACCCCCAAATCTTAGTGCAATAGTTGTCTTTCATAGAAAGGTAAGTTGTTTGAGAAAAGTACCAGACTATTTAGATGCAAAATAAATGCTGTGAGAGATGTCAAATCCCATTACAGAAGACTAAATCCAGTCTGTGCCAGCTCCTGTCTGAACTGCTATTCAGGCATCTGAAGAGCAGAAGCAGAAAGGTTTTTGGGGGCACCATGTCCATTGCATTGAGAGAACAGCATTTAATGCAACAGTAGTGCTGTCCCACAGAGGAGAATTTTGCACCATTGTCTTACTCAGTCCGAGATCATGCTTTGAAGTGCCTGTCATGTCTCAATTTTTAGTGCACTGAAGAATTGTTCAGCTAGCTGATACACAGATAGTGCTAGGGGCAGAGGATGGAAAGAGTCAAGCTCTTTATTTTTCCTTTGTGCAGTTTCTGCTGAAAGCCAGGAAAGGTTACTACTTACCAGACAATGCTTACCACAGCATGTTCATTCCTATTAGGTCTGAATATGCTATTGCAATTATAGATGGCGGTGCTGACTTTTAGGAGGTTAAAAATAATAACAAAGTACTTCAGATGACTTCTGAGTTAGTTCTCCTTATGAAAACACATTCTTTTAACATTGTGCTTGATTTGGTTTGGCTAGTGTCCTCTCTGGTAGGATTTGGAAAATTTTGGTTTATTTAGCTAAAACCGAATGATCGTTTGCCCTAATCCCTGAATTGTGACTATGCGTCCATTACATTAAAACAGCAGAGGTTAACACATTTTCCTTTGAACCCTTTAGAGAATAATTGAAGATAAATGAAAAGTAAATAAATGAAAATTCTTGGTGCAGGGTTAGAAACTACGTGGTCTGTTTTAATTCAAGATTAGGAGGTGCAGGATCTGGCTACAGGAAAGCAATCTAGCACCTGCTGGGGCTCTCCATTTTCCCCTCGTGGGCTTCTGCAGTAAAAAGTCATGGCACTTGCATAAGGGCAGTGTGGGAAGGGGCGGGGGGAAAGCAGGGGGCAGGATGCAACCCTGATCCCAGTAGAAAGGAGTGTGGTGAAGACAGGGCAGTTATACACGGTATGGATGTGGCCACATCCCTTTCCTGTAAATCTCATGCTTGGAGGTGGAAAGGGAACATCTTTTCCTTCAGTTTTCACTGTGGAATTTAAATTCTGGATCCAGAAGCAAGCTAAAGTCCTTTGAAGCATATTTGTTTGGAATTGGTAAAAGTGCTGTGGGGGTCATGTAGTACAAAAGTTTCTCTGTTGAATGGGCATCCTTTAAATGTGCTGGTGTCCATGAAAGTCACCACAAATAAAGATTAGAGTTGTGACTCACCACCAGCAAGTGGAGATAAATATGCCGTAAACTGTCTGATGCAGAAGCAAATATATGTGCCTATTTTTATGCACTTGGTTGCACATTATGATTATGGTAGTAACAGCATACAGAAGGGTACACAGCATTTCCCATGCATAAATTTGGAGTGGCGTTTTAAAAGCACGTGGTCTTAAAGACCGAGACAAGGAGAACTAAAAACTACAGAGCACAAAATATGTTCTGAATGCACATTTATGAACCTTATTTCCAGTTGGTACAGTTATGATTTAAGAAGGTAAATCTTGTTAAAGTTGGGGGAGATGTCCAAGTTAAACTCTGCACATCACGGCAATGCTAGATTGCTGTTTTGCAGCAATAGTGCCACTTGAACAAAAAAATTGTACATTATTTTGAAACCTGCACAAAACTCTGTCTAATCTGTAGCTTTGGACTGTTGCTGTTATCTAGCAAACACAATAATCAAATACTTACAATCTTTTCTCCAAAAATTGTCGTGCAGGCAAGCCAAAGGTGAAATACTGTTTTTTTTTTCTTATGTCTTAGTACCTGAAAAATCAGAGGTCTCCCCCTCAGTTGCAAAAGAATCTTTTGAAAGTGTAACCTCTCTTGATGAAGAGTCTTTATATAAGAGATTAATTGGAAATAGGAATTGCAAAAAAATTTTGAAATTACTTATAGATGGACAGATAATGAAATTTAACATAGATATGGATGTACAAGGTGTTAAATTACACTTGTTTAATTTAAAAATAAGTGTCTAACACTGAAAGAACTCGGTGTCTGATATTTTTAGTGATTAACAAGAGTCTTCCTCCCCTTGGGACTAAACTGCAGTGATACAACATTGTTAGAGATGAGTGGAGTTAAAAGCTGGTGTAAAATTTGGAGTCTGACACAGTGAGTACAGGTACAGACTTCCCTGTAGCTCCCGGGCTGAGTCCAAGGCAATGATTTTTGTCTGTTGTCTCCATCTCTTTCATGGCACCTTCACACAGTCCTGCTCAGTGGTAGCACGGTATCCTCAGCCAGCCTCAGCAGAATTCCCCTAATAAAACCCTAAGAGGGTTTTATTCTTCCAGCTTGTCCTGTGGAGTCTATGTTTGTTAATTTTCTTCTGAATAAATCCATTTTTCTTTTCCCTCATTTGTGAGAAGCAAAAACTCTGTGGTTGTTTGAGAGGATACTGATAAGGTTCCCTAAAGCTCATACAGTTCCAAGTTTTATGAGCTAATCATTGCACGTTTGTGCTCTCTGATCACTATAGTAGATTTGAAGCCATGGATGGTGCCTTGCTAGAAGGCTAAACTATTCTGTAAATAAAATAAATACCTGTGTGCTTGTATATATTTTGAAGAAAAGCCACATTCTTTGTAAGTAACAGTTTTCGTTTTAGCCTGGATTGCAGTTGATAGTTAACTCTGACACTGAAAATTATTCTTTATTTCTGTGATCTCAAGAATGTCACTTACATGTTAATACATAACATGTAAGTAATAATACATAAAATAAGTTTATTTCCTAGTGAGGAGTTTTTTCTTGTACTGAATTGAAAATCGGGAAGCAAAGATGGGTCTATGTCTATTAAAAAAGTAAGGAAAGAGTAGAACTACTGAGAATCATTTGAAAAATATACCTGATGAGAACATTATGCTATAGGAGTTGTAACAGATTATTTGGGAAGTACAGCGGCTAGTACAGACATCCACAGCCCCCGAAACAAAAATCTAGCTACTCATTGTACCACTCTGCCACACATTGTATAAACACTTCTGTATTCATGAAAATATGTGTTTTCATAATCATCCACATTTCACCAAGAGTAAAAAGTCTCCCATCACGAGGGGTTGGAAATGAAATAGTTCATGCTTTTTAGCATCTGGCACAAAATAGATTCACTACTGAGAGGAAGAGAAATGCTGTCAATATTATGTGTCGATGGCTTAATATATGACAGACCTTGAAAGGAATTAAGAGGCAATGACATTTGTAGAGATGCAGAAATGGAGGTGTATGTACCTTGCTTTGTCATTCTCTAACACCAGATACAGTCTTCATAATATTGATACTTACAGCAATGGGACAAACTTAGAATCTGAGAAAGAGGTTAATACCCTTCCTGAGCCATTATTTAAAGTTCATGGCTGGCCTATTTTTAGGCCACCATGTGAGAAGATATTTGCTGAAAATAGATACAGATCATGTGTCCTTGCAGAATATAGAACATCAGGACATTTCATTTCCAAAGAACTTAATTGGGACTGGGAGCAGAATCTTCTTTCCTCTCACCTTTTTGCTTGTAGATTATAAATTCTGTTATACAAGCACACACTCTTACATGAGTTCTATTAACCTCTAAATACTTAGCTAAAACTAATTTGAAATACAGTTCTAGTGGGACACATTAATCAGTTAAACTTTGATTTTTTTATGTTAAATGTACAAACATGTACATTTGTGCACATATAGATATGTTCATGTACACATATAAATATATGTGTGGGAGAGCATGGATGTGCACATAAATAGACAAATACACAGACTTTCAGGCACATACATGCAAACGCATGCATCCAAGATGTTTGTGTGAGAAGAATACTATCTATTACTCTGTTGATATCTTTGCATAGTACTAAGTACGTACATCACATTATGTACTCCAATATGGTCTTTATGTTTCTCAATGTTACAGTATATCGCATCACATTTTTCCTATGCAATCAGTCTCTGTTTTTAATATATTACCTTACAATGAACTGTAATGACAAGGGTTTTAAGGGCTTTCCTATGATATAAAATCAATATAGATAAATTTATTCATAAAAGTAGAGATTACAATATAGTGTTAAGATCATTTGAAAATCTTTCTGAATAAATTATAGGAACATATTTCTTATGGAAATAATCCTGAGCCTGTATTTAATTCATGAAGTGAGTAAACTAATTATACTTAAATGTTATCAATAGTTAAATAAACTTAAAACTTTGGGCAAGCAGATGAACTGAAATTATTTTGAAAAAGAATATTTAACTGATGTAAAGAACGTGGCACTGCCTATGCACTTGCATCCTGTGGCTGCTGGGTCTCATGCACAGATGCTAATGGCAGTTCCCGAGTGCTCTGCTGTCATCAGGCCCCCTTGCTTTTAGGACATGTCTAGTCCTGGAGACAAAGCACAAACACAAATACAGATATTTAAGGCCTGAGTGATTGTATGCAGAGAGCAAGCACAGCATAATTACTAAATGAAGATGACTTAAGGCTACAGATATCTCCCCTGTTTTCTTGTTTATTATTTACATAGCTGCTTCCTCTCCATGATCCCTAGAACAAAAATTTTCAAGATTTATTAATGCTGAGAATGTCCTATGCATCCTTGATCTGTCAAGTCTTGACCATGATTTGACTCCTAGTTGTAATGTGACTCTTTCTTTGTTACTCTGACACCATGCCATAATTAAATGTGTCTGCCTACTGGGTGTTTAAAGAGTGTGATGTATTACTTTTACTCTAGCTGTTATTACCAATCCACATTGACTAGTCTACTCCTGCCAGTTTGCCTTCACTTTCCTCCAGATGATCTGCTATCAAGGCTGTTCTTGCTGTCACTGTGCCTACTTGCACTCCTCAGAATTTCTTCCACTCTTTACACCTCCCGTGTCATTTATGCATCTCATTCCCCTGCAGCTACCAATATTAGCCAAAGTGGCACTCTCAAGCAAATTCTATCTTCAGGGCTGTCTGGCTGTCACTCTACTGAGTTATTCCCAGAGTCTTCATCTGCATTTTTACCATCTGATGATATCTCTTCTGGACCCAGCTCTCCATGTCTCACCCTTACAACTGAGCACCATCGTCATGTTTTGCTGTAGAACTGGGCTCTAGGATCAACGCTTTTGGTATTTTTCTGCTTCTGCATGCTTGTGCTCTGATGCAGTGGCCTGAATGTGAGCCATGAGCTCCTTACACTCATGTTGCAAGCTGCTACTCACAACATAACATCACTGAGCCCTTGTGCCTGATCCCACTCCAGCACCCTTTTCGGTAGTTTCCTTTAGGAGGCAAATTAAAATGGTCTCATAATTAGCTTGTCCCAGTTCACATAGCAAAGCAGTGACGAAGGCTGATTCAGAACTAGAAAGGGATTGTGCATCCTCCTTATCTTTCTTTTTATATCCTTCTGTTATATATAGATGCATACATCTATAGCTGACATTGTAAATATTCTAGCACGTACACCACACAGGCATGCAGGCTTCTGTCACACATTTGACTAAGAAATCTAAATAAATCTTCTCATTGCTTACAAATGCTCTTTTTTGCCACTTTTAGATGTGGATTGTACATAATGTAGCAATGTTTAGATTTTGTGCGTTAGATAAAGTTAGGAATTTGCTGTTTCTCCCATATTGTGATATAGAGTAGGCCTTCATTGAATAGTTACAAATCAAAGTAGATGCAAACAGCAAGGTACTTAAAAACTCTAAACATAATTTCAGTGTGGATATTTCAAGATGAGCTAACTGGGATTTATCCAGTATAATGAGTAAGATTTAATTTAAGCCACTTAATAATTTTATAGAGAGAGGCTTTGAACCAATGGGCTTTTAATTCTTAATAAGAAGTAAGTGTTAACCTAGCAATTAACAAGATAACAGCATTTCTGATCCAGAGCTCTTGGAGAGCTTTAAAATAACTCAGTGAACAAATAACCACTGATTTTTAAATAACTGTTTTCCTGGTTGTTGTTGTTACTCTGTCAGCTAAACCATACACACAGGGTGTAGATAAAGCACATTATCTTGAGAACTGCCTCCTTGCTGACTCAGTCGTTTTGGCCATTTGGGCTGCAGTACACAGGGGACTGGTGAAGGGAGGAGGGGACAAAGAGAGAGGGATGGGATGGCAGAAGGAATTTCTTGCTTGTTGCAGAGCTCACAGTAAACTGTCTATGGAAGCATTCCTAGCTTCAATTTCTGATCTTGGTCAAACAAGTGCAAATCAGAAATAAGTTAACACAAAAATTTGTATCCAATCCATAGCTTTCTATTTCTCCTAAGGCATGCTGATTTTTTCCTGTCACCTAGTTCTTTGCTACAGTACTTTTTTTTCAGTCTGCCATTAGCACCCTGCTAGCTTCAAACACAGATTTTTTCCTCCCTGCTTTCATCCATAAGTTATTCTCTTCATGGCCTTCCCTTTCTTCAGTGAGACAAACTGTGTTGTTCAGCCATCACATGCTGTTCTGACTGACATATTTTACACAACAAAACACCCAAATCAATATATTTCACTGAATAAATCACGCAAATGTAAGTGTAACTCAGGCTGTCTTTGTGAAACTCGACTGTTTCTTCCTCTTTTACGTTCTCTTGTGCACAACTACTCTTCCTTGTGATCAGGTGAATCAAGCACTGTCCTGAGAACAGCAGCACTCTTTCCAGCACTATTCTAAAACAAAGCCTTTTTTTTTTTTTTTCCCCGGGAATTGGGTGATATCTCACTGACTTTGGTGAATATAAGAAGTAGTCTTCATTCAAAAAAGATATAACTAGCATTTAAGCTGTTTTGTTTGGAAGGATATAGTAGAAAAAAAAATAGTAGCTGTCACACAGGTCACATACAAGGTCAACCACAGATTGATTGGTGTTAGCAAGTGGTATCACTGGAGTTTCCGTACAAATGCACAAGAATGAATGTGGTTTCCAAAATCATCAGATTTCCAGATAAAGGAGGTGACTGGAAGCTCCAAAGACAGTGGAAAAGCAATGCTACAGTAGATATTAACCTGTGAGCAAGCAGACTAGACAAAGTTTTGAAATTATTAGCAAAACCAACTTTCTCGTGTTTCTTAATCACTGTTTTAGAAAAACACGACGTGTGCTTCATTCGTATAGCAGACATGACAACTAATTCACACCAGTCTTCCATGTACTAACACAAGCTTCTGATATGGATACCAATAGGATTTTGTAAACTTCACATCTCTTAGGATTCACCTTTCTGCTACAATTTGACAATACTTTCATTTAAATCTGTAGTGTCATCGGCATAATGGGACAACTTCAAAATTTAAAATGCCTTCTTACGAAACAAATATTTCAGTCTTAAGTGCCCCCTGCCCAAGATATTATTTAGTAAATACTATAGTATTAGTGAGTATAACACACAAATGTACTCAGACACAAATGGCAGTGAAGATATTTGGTTACTTAGGGACAGAAAACTGAAACAGTGATTGTTAAATATATTTGCAAATTGCATATTATTTATTTAGTTAATAAAAGGGAGCAGTCTCTACAGCAACGGCTGTATTGTACAGCACTAATTCCATATTACCTTCTGTAATGAATTATGGGTGGTTTTTTACTAGGAGCATTCAGGAAATTCGTTCAGCAGTACAGTTCAGAAAGGAAAATCTGAAAGAAGTAGAGATTGGTCAATTGGCCCAAACTTTAAATACTTATCTGCATTATCAGGACTTCTCAGGCTTTTGAAATTAGACTGGCTATCTCACAATTACAGACTGCCTCAAAACATTGTCTGTATCGCTGTTCTAATTTTGATGCTTCTCATCTTTTCCCCAGCTGGAAACCAAACTTAAGCAGCATAGAACATTTCAGAACATTGAAGAAGGTGAAAGCTAAATTCCCTTTAAAAATAGCCGGGTTAAGGAATGGATGGACAGTTGGGTGAATGAAAGAGTGGATAGATAGTGTCTTTTTTCTTTCTTTTTTTTCTTCTTTCTTTTGTTCTTTTTTAATCTTCTAAATATAATGGAAGATCCAGAGAAGAGAAGCATGAGATGCAGAGTACTACTCTCCCTTAAGATCCATTAAATCAATTAACAAGCTGGGAAAAAGATGGATATTCTTCATCAGACTGACTTTATTGGAGGTTTGGTTGAACCATATATCCTCAAAAGGATTATCCTGTCTGCATTTGAATTTAATGCAATAATAATTCCGAAGCATAAAAAATGCATATAAGGAGTTGAATAGAAAATTCTAATCAAGTAGGGAGTGATAGAAAAGTATGCAGGAGGCATAATCAATGAAGCCAAGAAAATATAATTGGTCAAATCTATATCCCTTCTGTTTGCAAATGCATAAAAAAGATTGCTTTCTCTTAGGAGACGGCAATAGTAGCTACCATGCTCTCTTTAAGGCTGACTTGTCTTAAACTGAGTTGAACAGAGCTAGACAGAAAAAAAAGACCTGCTTCAAGTCAGTCCTGGTAGAATCCAAGCAGGCGATATCATTCATTGTTTGGCTAGAAAGCCTCTTTATTCCTCCCTTCCTTTTGCCTGCCTAAGCTTATCTCACAGCTAGCTGGAAAATTTTCTGCATCTGGGCAACCTTTATGCAGGTATGCTAGAGGTCCTGGGGACCCGAGGGCTTTGAAAATGTAAGTACACAGGCTGGCCACTGGTTTTCAAGGCAACTGAGGTCACGTGGACTGTCTTTGCCTTAGAGATCATAGTTTTTTCAGATTTTATACTTTGTTGTAGGTCGAACAGGTAGGTTACCTCAGATCAGAGCGTTCTTGAGCTTTAAAATAGATAGCCAAAGGGCTAGACAGTGAGGTTTTCTAAAACACACACACACGTGATATCCAGCTATGTTAACAGAATGGCAAAATATCAAAGTCCTGAAGAAAAAAGAATTGTGTTTCTCGATGCAGCTCTAGACATAAATGATGGTATCCAAGAGTTACCCTATCTGTAAGTTAAATTTAACCAGAGTCTATGTGTTAAAATTGATCAATGTAATTGAAAAATAGAAAATCATGGAATTCCCATTCAAAGAGAAAAATGTACATAGTCATTATTACTTATATGAACGCCTCTGAGCAAAATTTATTTTTAAGTCATACATTCTGTATAGATGATTAAACAGAATGTGTCAAAGGATTTTGAACAATTTCAGGTGCACCAGAAATGAAGAATATTGCATCCCGTTGCCACATGTAGATTTTCTGGCATTAAACAAGTTGTGAGCTAATGATGTAGTCATTCCCTCAGTGGGGTACTAATCCTAGTCCTCCTGATTGCCTGCTGTCATAAAACATGTGAGAACTTAATATGAGTGAGGTGCCTCCTTTCTGCCAAAGTTGACTATAATTGACCAATGTGTTAAAAAATTATGGGAAATCATGAACACATACAGAATATGACTCCTTAAAATCCAGGTTATATATATTTAACCTACTCATACAGCCCCAAATTCTTAAATATCGTGCTTTTTCCTGTAGTTCTCTCTTAATCACTTCCTCAGTAATTTTTCTTCTGTGAGTTATTTCTAAGAGAAAAAATAGCTTTCTCAATAAAGTGATTTCTTCCTTTCAATGGCCAGGAAATTAAGACTGATTTAGTTTCTCATCCTTTGAAAGCAGAGTGTAAAGGAGATGACACTCAGAAAAAAATGTTATGCACTAAATTTTTATAATAGTGTGTAGGAGTGACCTAATGAAACTAAGCTATTTTTCAATGTAGTCATTAACAGACTTTGGTGGCCTACACATAAGAAGGACATAGTTTGTAAATGGAAGTAGTACCTTTCATTAACCCAATTGGATTAGTGGGAAAAGCAAAGAACCTTTCAGACATACAGATCTTTCAAAAACTTTGTCTGCTTTTTTCTTCTAGCAACAGCTTTTTCCAGTCAGTCTAACTAAAAGCACTACCCCTATCTAAAAATCTTCTCCTGGAGCAAAGGTCCTAAAAACTCTTACACATGCCATCAGAGAAGTTCGCCACTGCCATGACCTGGTCACAGTTAGGACAGCCTTGCAGCTACCTCCGTAAATGTGACCTCTTGAGATGCATTGGAGCAGTCATCCAGAAATATTGAACCCACACAAAATGGTAATATCTGAATCTTTAACATGAGTTTGAAAAAATAGCCAGGAAGACCAACACGAGTAATAAAACCAGTACACTATAAAGGAGCAGGAGCCAGTGTAATTACCTAACCAATCTCATATAAAGCAGACCATTGCACCACCAACTTAGTTCTTGTGTGACAGAGACCAATGCTTGAGCTAGATCAACACTTGCTCTGTGCAGGTCTGAAACACTTTTGCCCTTTAACCACTTCAGCTATATAATACACTCCTAGTCCTGTTCTCAGGCTTCACTTGGTATTTTCTTCATGTAGAGGTGAGACAAAATCATTATTATTTCATTTAACTAAGATGTCGTATTGGACAGCATAATCTGGTTCCAGTTTGGTTCCAAAGAATTAACTTAAAGAAAATATGAGTGATTTTTCTCTGCACAAAATGTCAACTTTAAATTTGGCAGTTTGTTCTTTTGTTACCTTTCTTTTAAAATGCAGAACTATTTCTCCTATTACTTTCTGAGTTACATAAAACATGTTCATAATCTTTACTGTTTCGTTCTCCCCAAGATGATATTTAAAGTAATACACAAGATTCTGAAATTGCAGCACTGCCTGTGATTAAGGCTCAGGGAAATGTATTTTACTTGCTCTGAATGATCTCATATTTAAATAAAAGAACACTTTAAAGAAAAACAAAGCACTTAAAAATGACACGTCTTTCTCTCTCAGTAATTTTCCACCTTCCACTATCTTAAATAAGGAAAGTTTGTACTTTACCATAAACTTGCACAGAAAACTAATCAACAAAATGAATGCATTACTAGGATGTAATGGCTGAAATTACCACAGCAGGGTGGTTTTGTAGCTATGTTGGTACTTTCATTAGGCAACTCAGGCTGAGCAGGTAACGTGTGTGTATGCATTGGTATATCCAGACATAGATTACGTATTGAGAGAGAAAGGTGGGCAGAAGATGGAGCTGTAAGAGGACATGAGGTTTCAAGGGTGAAAATCCTGGAATAAGGGTGTGTTTTGTTGGGATTCCCAAGATGAGATCAATTCCTTTCTGGTTGGGCTGGACTGGCTCTGTGCAGAGGAGTTGTGCAGGTCTGAATTCCCCCCTCTGTCTATATCACGCTCTCCTATGATGCTATTGAGATACATTACTGATCACTTCTCTCTTTTTTTTTTTTTTCGAGTTTTCCTTTTGTTTACTTTATCTGCCCTACTTCTCAGCTTTCACTCCAGACACCTTTTCTCCAGGTTTTGTGCTCCCGCTCTCACTTTTTCAGGAATTTTAGTTTCTCAGTCTCTCTTTAAAGTCAACCTTCCTGCCTTCTTTTTTCGCTTTCTTCTTTTTGTGTTCCTTCTTTTTGCTTTCCTCCTATTCTCTCTTTCTTAATACTACTCCACCTAGGTCTATTTTATTCTTCCTTCCTGATCATGACTGGAGTTGAACTTTCCACTCTCCCAGCCTTTTCTCTGCTTCCCCACCAGCATCTACCTAATTTCCAGTCAATTTTTGCTTTCTTTAGTAATTTCCTTTCTCTGCCTCCTGGGAATGCAAGACAAGCTATTCACTTTCAGAAACAGAAAACAAGCGCAAGTCTACTGAAAAGTCCCTCAGCAAGGCAAGACAAGTAATAGTTATTGCCAGCTTTCCAGCATCAGCTGAGACTGCAGTAAGGCAGTCTCATACAGAGCTGAGGATGTAGTCTGGGACTCCTCGCATGATGCCACCATACTGTGAGCAGTAGGAGCAGAGAATGGGATGGATGTGGTGGCTGACGTTTAACTGAGAAATGGAGTGTTTAGACGAGAGGGAAAACAGGCTTATCCTCATCCTTTAGAAAGACAGTCAGCTGGAATCCCTTGATAATATTCCCTCATAAAGAATATACTTGAAGGGGTAGCCTGGGATTACTCCTCTTGACTTATTGACTCAGCAGGATTCACTCATCTTGAATGCCAATGATACCTGTCTGGTAATTCACTCCTTGCAGTGCTGTTGCTTGAGATAATTTTTGGATTCAGGCAAACAACACACTTCTTGCATCAAATTTTCCATGTGTTTTTACAAGCAAGACTAGTTTGTGGAGTTTTTTTAAGCTCTGATTCTTATCTCGTGCATAGATAGTACTGTCCCACCAGTAACGTCCATGTCTTTGCCTGCACTGGGTGGGAGTCATAGCCAGACTTCTCTTCTTTTCTGTAAGTACGAGTCTCACAGTCATTACAAATCCCAGTGCTCTTTTCCTCACATTTTTTTTCTGTTTCCATTCCTGCCGTGTATTCCTGTACATTTCAAGTTTCATGCAACCATGAAGAAGTCTGCTCTTGGTCTCAGGTCTGTCTCCTCCAGCCCATTTATGCTTAGACATGGAGTCCATACATGATGCAGTGTTTCAGGCATTCCAAAACAGTCATAAGAAGGGGAAGCTATGGCAATCAGATAGGCTGAGGGAAAGTGAGGCAGTACAGTGAAAAGTGATGGAAGAGGAGTGTTGTTCTATTTCCATTACTTATAAATAATTCTCAGATAAAATGTTCTTGGTGAGATCATATCCCCTCTGAATTCAACTGGAGTTTAGTCATTGACTTAAAGATGTAGCATCTTACTCTTCATTCACTCCATCTTTAACCCAATAATTCTGGAATTAAAAAACATATATTTTTTGCACCCCCTTGGCTCATTACAAAATTGAAAAAGAGGAGGGAGAAAAAGGCTTTTATAGTGTTTATCTAAGTGTATAGATGTGATGCTTTTAAGGCCAGGGTTAAAGAGAATCGCGGTACTGCCCTTTGTTAAGAATCAATGTTAATTTCTGCTTAGATACCCTTCTGTTTCCACCTTGCCATTATATAATGACACTTTCTTATGGAATTGTCAGAAGATATCGTAAGTCTATCCTAGGACTAAAACTAGGAAGGAATTGTGCCCTGTTTTTTTCTTTATTTAATGGAAAATAAGACATTGCTGGAGATAACAGCTTTTTGCTTCCCAGGTGCCTGCTGGGACATTTTGTTTCACACTATTTTTCCAAGTTCCACTGGATTTATTTTGAAATGATACAGTTTCTCAGGGAAAGGCTGTTGTTTCTTCGCTCTTAGATCATGCCCATGCTTCTTAATTGCCTCAGTAGCCAATGGCTTCCTTTCAAAGGGAGATTCGTACCTCCTTCCCAGATGCAAAGGTACTGATTTGAAGAACCTATTATTGTTTTGTTGCTTATGTGGTGGAACTAGCTGAACTTCCCCATCATGTCTGCAAGCAGGATATCACATGGTGGGGCTGGGAGGAGAAGAAAGGAATTTGTCTGAACTGTGGACAAGTATATCTGAGCTTGCTGCTCAGAGAGCTGGCTGCATGGGATATATGAGATGTATAAGTACAAGACAGCAGATGCAAGGGAGGTTGGAAAAGCAGCTTCCAGCAGGAGTGCAGTGGGCCTCAGTCAAGGCAGCGAGAGCACCGGTAGGTGGGATGTCTCCTTTACATCAATCACAAAGCCTTGGCTTAGTGTAGGAAATGTTAGGGATACTCCACTGATAATGACATTATGTTTAGTTTTACAAAGCAGCTAAGAGACTTCTGGGTGTATTTTTCTTTTTTTTGTTCAGTGTGCACTTATATACAGATGATCATATATGTTCTTCCTGTCATGTTTGGGTTGCTAACTCAGTAGCTATTGCCTGCCTAAGCCCCTCTCCATATGTAATACTGATTAGTCTCAGCTCTTCAGTACACTATTAAATCTGTATGACAACTGACCGTGCTAATTTTCCCAATACAAAATAAAGTCTGCAAGAATGAACTTGAAACTCTGTCACAAATTGTTCATTATTTTTTATTTAAAGCAAGCAGGACATTTATAGCTTTTTGATACTAATGCTTACATGTAGATGTGCTCATAGTTGGCTCTGTAAATGTAAATATTCTTGGTAGGAGACACCCTTAAGGCCTGTAGCAGTCTTAGGAAAATAGCATTACTTTCTCCCTGTAAGGGTCTACTATATATGCATTTCTTTGAAGGACAGGGATATATGCCTCTGTGTTTATAAAATTAATTAAATTCTGGGAAGGAAATTTTCCTGTTGATTTCAGCTAGCCCTGCAGCTAACTGTAATGTACGTTCATATTACCACTGGAGTTGTTCTGATCAGAAAGATGTTACTGGTGTAATATTTGAAAACACAGGGCTTGCATAACTTTATCACTTAATACAGATATTGCAACAGCAAATCTTGTTGTCAGACAGTGTAATTTGTATTTAATTTTTATCTTTCTGTCATATACTTCCCCTTAAAATCTAAGGGGAATTACAAATAACGTGAAGAATCGCCTGAAGAAGACAACCTTTCACCTTGGATGTATAAATCAGACTGCACAATTTCAATCACTTCACTAGAAACAGATGAAAATATAATGGAAAGATTAAAGAATTAGGCACAGAAAGAAACACAGAAAAGTCCAATATAAGCATAAAGGACTTTTTTGTGAAGGAAGCAGAAAGTCTTTTTTTCAATGCCCATCATATTGTATGCATTTGCTGACCATTATTATAATTATGTTTCCTTCCCATTTAGGAGATTGTCAACTTCAACTGTCGGAAGCTGGTTGCTACAATGCCTCTTTTTGCTAATGCAGACCCAAATTTTGTTACCGCCATGCTAAGCAAACTGCGATTTGAGGTGTTCCAACCTGGAGATTATATCATCCGCGAAGGAGCTGTGGGTAAAAAGATGTATTTTATTCAGCACGGTGTTGCTGGTGTCATCACCAAATCCAATAAGGAGCTGAAGCTGACAGATGGCTCTTACTTTGGAGGTGAGTAGGAAAAAAAAAGAATGATAACATTGAAGTGAATATACTAGAACAAAACATGTTCAGATATCAGACATCAGAGACATCAGTGTAAGTCTACTGAGTGTCTTTTGCCTAGACAATTCCAGCTACAGTGAAGACTGCACCAAATATTTTAGAATAAGATGTTCAGAGTCTGCTTACTGTTATGAAGGTAGCTATTAAAGATGTAGAATGACCTTACTGAATTTTGAAGTTATTTTGAATTAAGAGCAGTGTTATTTAACAGAAAATATTTAAATAAACATATAATAATTTGCATAGTAATTTTGTATCTATTTAAAGGTAAAATAAACAGGATTCATCTTCTTTGAAAAGGGATACAATTTTTCAGTCATAAATGTAAAGTACTTCTAAAAGGTTAAAGTCATGTAAGAATTACAAAATTAGGCAGTGGATAAAAGACAATTATTTATATGATGTATTTTGGTATTCATGAATATTTCAAGCTGTTATTAGTGCATTTTTACTGAATTTTAGCACACAGCAATATTTATCCTTCCAGTCTATACTATGAGAAACTGGACTCCCTATCTGGCTAGATACCTCTCTAACAGATGTATATTAATGAAAAGCAGACATGAATTTTAATCCAAATTTGAATCTGAATATTTATACTTGGATGAAAGCAATCTCTTTTTTTACATATAATAATTGACCAGTATGAAAATGTTGTTCCTTGTGAATGTGAATTGTCTTTGTGCAATAGAATAGGTGTCTGCTTCTGTGAGTAGCAGCAAGGCCGGTTCCAGAAGTTGATTGAACATTTGTGTGTACCACTGCTGCCCATGACAGTTGCAGTTAGTTGGTCATTGTATTACTTTTCTGTTGAATCCCATGAATCATCCCAGAACTCATACAAAAGCTTTTCAGAAAATGTTCAATTGAAAGCCTAATCAGTGGCATTTAGCTGGTGTACAGAAGTGGGAAGCTTAGAAAAGTGAATTGTGCTCAGCGTTTGAATTGGGTGATAGAGTTACTTAACTAATCCCATTTTACTATAATATGCTAAAGCAACTCCTACTGATCTGGCCAGCAGGCCTTGTCACCCTGCAGTAGCCTCTGCAAGGTGATTTGTACCAGTGTTGGTAGAAGCACTTCAGTAAAGAGGTCTTGTGGTTATCCCACGGGCTTAGACTGTAGATGCTGAAGACAGGAGATTAAGGAGAAAGAAAAGGTAAATGCTGAGGAGGAAGAAACAGAGCAACCTTGGTCTTGGTCTTCTCTGTGCTTAGCAGTGCCCCAGTTTATGAAAATGAGTTTGCAAGAGCCTGCGTGCTGAATCTGGCCATAATACTCCTCTGAACCAGCAGAGGATCAGAGGGGATTGCGCATGAAAGTATTTTACATAACTGTCAGCCTGTTGTTGCAGTGCAAACGACTACTTAACTCATCCCATTCATCCGCTACCCTTCTTAGCAGGAATGCAGACAAAAAATAAGCTACTTGCAGGATCCAGACACCACAAGAACTTATTACCCTGCATACCAAAGCAGTTTTCCTCATCCAGACTGCAGCTGGGATGAAACACGGGGTGCAAACATGGGGGCAAAAGCATCCAAAGCCTGGCAGCTGCTGGGGCAAATGGCAGATAATAGCTGCTGCTAGTTGTGGCCCGGAGAGGCAAGGCAAGGAGAAGGAGAAGGAGGAGAAGGAGAAGGAGAAGGAGAAGGAGAAGGAGAAGGAGAAGGAGAAGGAGAAGGAGAAGGAGAAGGAGAAGGAGAAGGAGAAGGAGAACTGTAAGGTTCATTTATTTATAAATAAACCTTACAGTTTCTTGGAAAATCTTCTCAAAAAGAATGTGCCTGAATAACTGTCAATGGAATAGATTAATAAGACTACACTTCACCTCTGCTTTATGTTCTCTGTTGATTTTTGAGGGATATGCAGAATGGTGACTCTAGCAAGCCCTCCATAGATCTGGGCTTCATTACCATCTGCCTCTTTCCTCATCTGTACTCACTGGTTTCTCCTTTCTGGAGGGAAAGAGTAAGTAGTAACAAGACAATAACCACGGAGATCTCATAACTTGCTCATTAGTATTCCTGTGAGAAGAGCAAGCTATCCCTTGACTTCATGTGTGTTCATAAATCTAACCTTCTTGAACTTTGTGTGCAGGAGCATTACTTGGCCCCGCAGCATGTAGGATGCTAATTTTCATCCCAACACATTTTTTTCAGATTTCTGATTGAAGGATATTATCATCCTACATATCTATTCCAAGTGTTAGTAGGAATTTGAAAGTAATTTCTGGTACTATCCTTTTCCTTAGGCCACGTACCCCCTATCCTCGCCCCCGCTTCCCCTTCAATGGAATACACAAAATGTGTAAGGGAGCACGTTAGAAATACTGACCAGCCTATGGTCCCTCAGATCTGCAGTCAATGTACCAAAAAACAATATTCCCCAATTATTAGATGATAAATACGTTCAGAAAAAAGTATGAATTGAGGTTGACTATGTTCTTTCAAACCTTTCAGTAATGACCACAGAGGAAATGTTTTAGAGAGTGCCATAAATTATGTCTTGAGCAGACGTGGATCAGTGGAAGGATTGTTGCATAAAGATTCAGAACAATCCATTTTCCTTTGCCTTTTACTGCCATTTAAAGAAAACAGTAACTTTTTATTGCCTCACCTTAGAATCCCTGCCCATACATGGTGTGCTTGTGTGAGTTTTTATAAAAGGGACAGGAATTAGGCAATGAAGAATACATGAAGCTGATTTTCACTATATTGCACACTTATATAGTCATTTCTACATCAGTGAAATGATGTAACTCACTGTTACCATTGGAGAATTCCAGGATTTAAACACTATAGTTGATTTAAAGGGGTTCTCCAGGACCATATCTTGTTATTTTTGAGGAAATATAGCAATATTTATTTTTCCTAAATGTCTATGGATTTTTTTTATGTCTTCCTTCACTTTTTCCCTCCATTTTCCAAAACGTCTCCCAGTTCCCTGTTATTAGGAATGGTATTGCTACTACTTTCAGCAAAGCAGTAAATGAGGCTTTCCTCTTTACAAATAAAAGAGAAACTTCTCCCACTGAGACTGACACAGTTTTCATATGAGGGAAAACAAGGTTGCCCTGAATGGAAATTATGACCTTCTCCTTCTAGCTGCTTCTGTAGGGAGAGTAAAATGTGAATGAAGAAGGTCAGGAGAGAGCGGATGGTCAGGGCTATGTTAACCCACAGGACCCATAGGGGAGGTCAGAAGAGTGTGGTGAGCGAGACAGAGGTCAACAGAGAGAGGACTTTGTGGGCAGGAGTCAGGTTGTGAGTGGTACAAATAAATACAAGACAGAGGAAATGAGAGTGCAGTGGAACATCATGGGCATGAGACTGATGGGAAAGGGAAGAAAATGCAAGGGGCAACAGCACATCTGAACAAGACTAAAGCAACTTTCAGAAGGTGGAAACAGTGGGAAGGTGCTTACACCTATCCCTTTTGAACACCAAGTAGGAAAACCTGACTGCACATGTGTTTGCAGCTGAGGCAATTCTGATTTTTGCTAGGGTAAATTATATCAGAATCACTCCATAATAATATTGTATATGTTGGTGATTCAAAATGTCTCATGATTAATTACAACAACAAACATGCAGCAGTGTGATAAACTAAAGGGAGGTTCGCTTTAGTAAAAGAATCCTTTCCAGCAATTTCCATCCTCTTACTCTCTTGGCTCCCTGTGTGGCTTTTAGGGCTTCTTTTACTCATCTCAATAAGAGCTGGTTCTGCAATTTCTCCTTCCCTTCTGAAAAGGCCTTGTGCTCCCTGATGCCTTGTGACCCTCCACTTCTCTGCATACCCCTAACCCCAGCCCCAGTCTGAGGGTGTTCACATGCACTCTGCTATGGACTGCAAGCTACTGCTTGGGGAACACAGCAGAAAAGCAGCTTTTTGCCATTTTATAGCTCAGCTCAGATTGTTACCCCTGCAAACATAAAGGTTAAAACTGTCTCAAAGCTACTGCAGAGCACGTTGATGAGCAGGAGTGGTTTCATGATGTCCTGTTCCCCTCCAGCTGCCAGCCCTGCGGAGTCAGAGGGAATACTCTGTGTGTGCAGTCCTGATCCAGATAAGCGAGTGCTGAACTGCCTGTGTCCTTAACTGGCGTGTTAGAGTGGGGCTGACATGCCTACAAAGAGAAAAAGAAAGAAATAAATCCAGCATTACTCACCCAGTAAGGCTCAGTGCAACTTACTAAAAGGAGGATTTCTGGGAACACGTTCAGAACTCTGCTGTTACTTCATTTGCTTTCTTGGTGGTGGACAGAGGACTGATTGTTCATGGTGGTCTCATCCTGCTCTTGCTGTAGTCACTGGCAAAATTCCTCTCAGCCTCAAAGGACACAAGATAAGACTTGTCTCCCTGCTATCTTTTCCTTTCTCCTTCTGTCTTCCCACCTGTGTTTACACAGGCTTTCCTTCATTCAGCAACCAGACGTAAGTTCCAGGAAATTATAACCCCCTTTTTCTGTTTTCAACAGATACGGTGTTAGAGCTGAAGGAATGCCGGTATTGCTAGGGAAATCCAAACTGAGTGAGTAGGAAGTGTAGGTATATTTTTATGAATAGGTCTGGTGCCCCCATTATGCCCCCATAATGAGGTTTCATTATGTTTGCAGTTGAAGGGAGTTTCCTAGTCCCAGTAGGTAAGTGTGCAATAATTCATGGTACCCAATTTGTGATGTGTCCATTGCAGTTCCCCCTCCCCATTGTCTTTTCTGCTTTTTTCCCCCCATTGAGAATCCCAATGGTATCGTGCCACTTGGAGTCATTCAATAAATCGATTTGTGGACTAACTAAAACTGGTATTGCTTAAAAATATTTTTTTTCTATGAGCTTCCAGGTATGTTGAACGTGAGGAAGTGCCTGTGATTTTTCAAAGCTCTTTTTATGATATATGTATGGGAGTTGCGTTGCATGAATATGAATATGAAAATGTAACAGTCTACTTCTTGCATTGTAATAAGAGAAAAATACTTGTTTTATTTTACTCGTTCAAAGGTAGATATCACTAACTGTGCTGAATATCATCATCATCTAGCAAAATTCTATATAAATCAGATTCTCATCCTCACCTTCCCAGAATATGTCCCAGAGAAATATTATGGCATCTTTTCTTTTTTCAGTTTATTTTTTATAACATGTAGTTCATGGAATACTTTAGATTTTTAAATGTTTTATTTCACTTAAATTATTTAATACTATTTTAACAGTTATCCTTCCACACTTGAAATTCTAATAAATTGTATCTTGCATTTGCTTCAGCTTGTAGAAGGCCAATTAGCCAGAACTTCATTGCCCTACCTATTATTTATGGAGCTTTTCCCCATTTCAGAACAGCAACTGTCAGTGTATTTTAGACCAGAGCAGTGGAAAATAATACCATGGGAAATGTTGCATCACTTTGGATTATATTTTGCCACTTTTTGGGGGGGGGGGCAGTGGGGTATATTCCAGGTACTTCCTTTTGATAGACTGCTTTTAAAGATTTGCAACATAATACTGACTATAAATAGGGAAAATGCTGTTAAAGTGGCTAACTGCTCACCGCTTTACACCTGAACAATATGATGTCATATACAGTATTACATTTTGCAAAACTACTGTATATGGCTACTCCTTATTCAAAGTAGTGGTGAATTAAGTCTCTCAGTATTCATACTCCAATCCAAATAATTAATTATATGTAGCCTTCCAGAGGTGTGATTATTCATGCTCTTAATGGTAAGTACACAATTAAATGCTTTAAGGGAACAGGATCTCAAGATGTCCATACCAACTCATTTGTAAAATACTTTTTGGGTGAAGAGTATAGGACATTTTTCTAAAAGTATCGTCTGCAGGAGGTCCTAAGAATGCAATGTCTTTTTGGCACCAACTAGTCTGCCATTTTGAGATACATTTCCTCATGTTATAGCATAATTTCTTGTTCTGCATTGTGTTGTTCTTTTGACACCGAATTTTATATAGAAAATACAATGTAGTCAGGAGAACTTTGTGCTATTCAGGCAGATATTATTTTTTAAAGTCCAAGATTCTTTTTAAGACAATAGAATGAAAATAACTTACTCCGTGATGCTAAAAGATGTGTATTTGGTTAGGGGAGTTTCACTAATTAGCAAATATAAATATAAATTTAACAAAATTAATAATAATAATGCTAGTAATGATTCTCGCTATCTAAATAACATAGTCTTCAAACCAAATTGTAATTCTAATTTTGCAAATTCATGAACAGTATAAATTTATAATTTATACTTTATACATAGAAGAACTAGAGACAAGCAAAATACCACATCAGCATAGCTTGGAAACCTGAGGTGGCCAACACAGATAAACCAGAGGATGATATTGCAAGTACCTTCAATTTTACATAATAGAGTTTAAACTAAATATTTGACTTTAGATTAAATATTTAATCTAAATATTTAATTCAGAACTGACAGTCTCTGATCATTTGTTTAATAATTTAATGGAAAAAAATGAAGTGCAATATTTTTACAGTCCACTTAAATTCAAGTTGGATATTTTAATTTGTAACTGTTATTGTTTGCCAAGATCAAGATGACAAGAGCATAACACTGAATACATAAGTAACTAAGTGGCTTTTTTCAACAGGGAATAGGCATCCATCTGGACAAAAGTAATCATAAATGAACCACACAAAATCACTTTTGGCCTTTGACTCAGCCAGTATGAAAGCTAGCTCTGTTACTTGGACACATTATCTTAGAGCCTAAGATTAATTATTATATTTTAAAGAAAATAAAATAAATATCAGTGAAATTATGAACTTTTACAAGATAATAAATAGACTATCTTAGTCTCCCTTGGTAGAAAGAGTGCTTCATTAAAGTGGAATAGAAATGTATTAATGCTCTGTTATAAATAGGATTGAAGATAAAATAAAGGACTTGCATTTCTGTTTTATATAATGATCCTAAGCTTCTGTTCTATCAAACAGAGCTTTTTCAGAAAAATTTGAGTTAACAGTAGAAAATAGGCAGGATGATAGAAATGTTACTGGCCTCTGGTCTAGTCATGAAAACTTGGCCACAGCTATTTTTAGTACCTTCAGATAGAAAAAAGAAAAGTCAGTTCAGGATGGAACATGAAATGTCTCTGGTCAGATAACATGCTACTTATCATAAAGGCAATTGTATTCTAACCATGTATATTTGGCTGTCTTTCTTGATGTAACAGTAATAATGACTAAAAACCATTCTGAAAAGAATTAAATTATACTGTCAATATGTTGTTTAGTATCTTCATCAATGACATAGACAGTGAGATCGAGTGCACCCTCAGCAAGTTAGCAGATGACACCAAGCTGAGTGGTGCAGTTGACACACGTGAGGGACGGGATGCCATCCAGAGGGACCTGGACACGCTGGAGAAGTGAGCCCATGTGAACCTCGTGAGGTTCAACAAGGCCAAGTGGAAGGTCGTGTACCTGGGTCAAGGCTACCCCCAGTATCAATACAGGCTGGGGGAATGAAGGGATTGAGAGCAGCCCTGCTGAGAAGGACCTAGGGGTACTTGTGGATGAAAAGCTGGAAGTGAGCCAACAATGTGTGCTCGCAGCCTGGAAGGCCAACTGCATCCTGGGCTGCATCAAAAGAAGTGTGGCCAGCAGGTCCAGGGAGGTGATTCTGCCCCTCTACTCCATTCTCATGAGACCCCACCTGGAGTACAGCGTCCAGGTCTGGAGCCCTCAGCACAAGAAAGACATGGACCTGTTGGAGTGGGTCCAGAGGAGGGCCACAAAAATGACCAGAGGGATGGAACACCTCTGCTATTAGTAAAGGCTGAGAGAGCTGGGGTTGTTCAGCCTGGAGAAGCAAAGGTTCTGGGAAGACCTGTTTGCAACCTTGCAGTACTTAAAGGGAGCTTATAAGAAACTTTTTATCAGGGCCTGTTGTGATAGGACTGGGGGTAATGGTCTTAAACTAAAAGAGGGTAGATTTGGACTAGATATAAGGAAGAGATTTTTTACAATGAGGGTGGTAAAACACCCTGAAAACTGGTTTAAACTGGCCCAGGTTGCCCAGAGAGATGGTAGATGTGCCACCCCTGGAAATATTCAAGGTCAGGTTGGAGGGGACTCTGAGCAACCTGATCTAGTTGAAGATGTCCCTGCTGATTGCAAGGAGGTTGGACTAGAGGACCTTTAGAAGTCCCTTTCAACCCAAAGTATTCTATGATTCTATGATATATTAAGCATATTACATTGAATTATCCTTAATGGTGTATCAGCATTAACTGTACAGGAAATAAGAGGACTTAAAAACATCCAGTTATAAATCAGTCTTGTAAAAAAATTACAGAAGTCATTAGAGAATGGCTAAAATGGATTGGTTTATTGCATCCAAATGAGCCTTGAAAATTAATATATGTCTGAAAAGTCTTTTTTCCATATCAACATTTACTTGTATCACAGTAGATAATACTTTAAAGGCTCTACCAAATTTTTTTAATGAATTTCACATGGAAATAATAAAAGGCCTGCTCTGAGTAAGTCTCAAAACATCCAAATTAGTAGCCTGTTATCACACTGCTTCTCTCAGAGCTGCTATAAAGTAGTGTGTTAAGCCTTATTCAAGGAAATGGACTGATAAGAACATTCAAGAAACATGCTTCTCAGGTAGGTGGCATAAAAGACAAATTTGGGGCAATGTAAAGAAAAGAACATACTTTCAGGCTTGTTGACAAACCCTAAATAAATATGAAACATTTTTAAAAATAACTATTCCTCTACAAATCCTATCAAAGTTTGAGTCAATGAAAGTTAGGCAATTCTTTTCATAAGAATAATTTTTCCACCAGGAAATTTGTGCTATCTCCAGTGAAATAAATGTACCTCTCTGCCAATTAGAAATACTGTTAGAAAAAAAAATAAGAATAAAACCTCTCTAAATTGACCACTTACTGTACCAAATATTTCATATATATATATATATATATATACACACACACACACAAAGGTTAGGCAAATGAAAGCTTGGGATGGAGATCTTTAGGGAAAACAAGAATGGAAAGAAAGATAGAAAAAGAACTAATCATCTTTCACCTGTAATTTAGATCAGGAAAATGGTTATAAAATGCCCATTATGGATACCTGTCTCCAGCTGCTTCTAACTCACCTGTTGAGGGTTGACAAATCCTCCTTTTTGCAAATGTGGGGATTGTGTCCCAAGGATAACATTCTGCATGAAAGGGACTGGTAAAATACTGTTTGGGGCGGTTGCTGATATCCCTTATAACCTACTTTTTTTTCCTACTGACCATTTCCTGCCTCAAGAAGATTAAAGCCCCTATTATTGCTATTGGCTATTACCCCATAGCATCATGTCGTCCTCAAACATAGAAGCAAATATTCTTTTCATTCCCCATTGCATTCTCTTCCTCTCTTCATATATGTGACATGATACATATGGGACATATTCATGATGGAGAAATTATTTCCGCTGGTAAGGGTGCTGGCAAGCAGGGACAGATATTTGCGAACAAGTGTGTTCCTAACTTGCCATGAGGGGACAATTCCACCAGTCAGTAAGCCTGAGTCTGCAACTTACTGAATGAAATACAGTTCTGAATTTTAATTGCTATATTAATAGAGGTGTAATTCACCTTTTTCTAATATTTTACTGTTTAAAAATTTCACAATTTCAACCTTGCTCTTTAGGGCACATTTTCTATTTCTTTTATTTCTTCTGTAAAATAAAATAAAATAAAATAAAATAAAATAAAATAAATGTAAACAACGAACATGCTGAGAGCTTATGTGTACGGGTGTTCAGAGCCAGAAATTTCAAGTGACTACAAATGAACAATAAAAATGCGAAATTAACCTGATGGTTTGTTTTTGGTTTTTTTTAAATAGGATGACTATATAAGGGTAACAGCTATCACAAATAGATAAATTTAAATTCAGTTTAGGTAAACGGTTCGAAAAGTGACAGGAGACTGAAACTGAGGCATTCAGGACCTTTTTTTGGACACCTATTTGTAATTGGCCATTTTCAGTCCCTCTTCAAAATAACTACTCAGCAGTGTATCCAGGCCTCTCTCTGGATGATGAACCCAGATATCTGAAAGCAACTTTACAGACAACTGTTGTTGGCATTTTTTAAATGAAGAGGTCATGCAGGCAGTCTGCCATTGGTCACTCTGACAAACTCAAACTGTCTTGCATGCAATTCCATATTTAGTGTAAATAAGGTGGGTAAAGGTGTGGGTTTTGCATAGCTTTTGGACAGTCCGTATTACAAACCTGGCTGTAAAAGGCAGTAATTGTCTCCATTTTCCTTCCACCTTAAGTTCTTTCCTTTGCTGCAGGAAGTTCCTGTTGATCAGTGACTATATTTTAAGGTTTCTTAAATATAAGACTGAATTCAGAGCTAAATTTTACCCGTGTCTTTTCATTTCCATCGACTCCATAGATCTGGATTTGGGGTGTATCACTTCTTTTTTTTTTTTCCTTCACAGTTGTGACTAATAGGAATGTAAATACTGTTTTGCAAAACAATAGCAAAATAAAATCTGCATAGCTGTGTGGGATAGCATTTAATTTTTTAAGTTTTTTTTAGAAAGTAGATTACTGAAACTCATTTAATTGTTGTAAGCTACATTCTGACTAATCATAAGACCTGGTGCTAGTCATTTTAGTATCTATAACAAAAAGCAGCATATCCCTGGGTTTTCCATTTTGTGCACTAGTGATAAAATATTGAAAGATAAAAAGAATACATTTAAAAATGAGAAAAAAAATATAGATGGACATATTTGATGTTTTCCAGAGTTTAATACAGACAAAGGAGACAAAAATGCAGAAGTATGTGTTAAAGCAGTCACATTTTTATCATATGAAACAGCTTCTCCCTGTTTTCTGTATTAGAGATGATTAAGTCAACATGAAACTGGGAAATCTCACCCTTTCAGGAAGAATGGGGTGTCTAGAAGCTTACAGTTTTGAGGGTTTTTTTTTAATTGCTTGAAGTTTATATAAACAAACCTAAACCATCAGGTTACCTGTTGTAAAGCTGGGAGAGAGTGTTCCAAGCTGAAGGTCCCTTCCTGTGACTGGTACACCAAGAAAGTGCCCATTAGCTAGTGTCTGGTCAGTGGACAACTTCAGTAGCTTGAAAGAAATCAAGAACTATTGATCTTTGCACCATGTCAAAGAGTTGCTGTTATGAAGAGTTACATTAGAAAAGAAGAATAACCTAAACCTGGTAGTTCTGGGAAGCTTTCTCTGGAGACTTACAAGATGGGTGGGTGAAAGGAGCTTTTGTACATCTAAGTTTTGTCTATAATAGTTTAGTAACTCATTGATCTCTATAAAATAAACAATATTCTAATCCAATGTCCCATTCTCATAAAACATTCCCAAATACGGTAGACCGACTGACCCAAGCCTTTGAATTGCTTTGATTTTCCATCTTTCTTCTGCTGCTGAAAGTAACCAGATGGTCTGAATAGCTGCTTGCCCATTTGCACAGCAATGTATATGCCTGATACAAGATGAAACAAGTTTCCTGCTGAGGAACTGAAGCAATAGTCAGCTGTCCTCAGCTGGAAGGACACTTCATTATATCCTGTAATGTTAAATGTGACAGATGATCAGAAACCTGTAACAGCTTTGGAAGGGACAGAGCACTTAATAAACCGCTGAAGTTCAGAAATGCATAGAAACTGCTAATTTTTTTTACTTGATTTTAATATGGAGTGCGCTACCTGGCTAAAACACTAGTTAACTCATTTATTCATTACTACAAAAAATTAATTCCTGCACCTAGTAAAGTGAACTTTTCCTTTAATTCCAGTCTTCGTGTCCTTGCAAGACAAAGTTGTGCATACAATTATAATTCATTGTATTAATTTTCTACATATACTATCCTAAGCTAAGAAAGGACATGGAGAAAAGACTGGTTTTGTGTCCTTTAATGAACCAGCTAACTACTGAAGTCATAATTGTTTCCTTTATCAACACAGTTTATCTGTTGGTGGACACATTTTGTCTGCAAGGCCACTTTATATTGTTATTTTTATTGTTGAAGTTTTTCAATCTGTAGTCAAATGTTAATGTGACATAGAAAGCTGAGTAATTACATCTGGAGTATAAATTATATGTAAAATTAACTGACAGTTAATGGATAGGTGCCACACAGTCAGATAAACTCTACTGCTTCCCGGAGTAAAAAAGGGTTTTTCCTAGGTCTATATAAAGTGGAAACAGGAAATTATTGCTAGGGTAGCCAGTCCATGTACCCGTCTAACAAAGACTGAGAAAGCAATGCAACATCACAAGTCGTGCTAGAGGTGAGCTGTTCCCACATCCCGAGCCATTAGTTTATTGAAGAAAAAAATGTTTAGGAATCACATAGCAACAGGGGAGGGGGAAAATTATCACCTACAGTGGCACATCGATACAATGAACCTGATCTCAGTTGGAACTAAAACCGTGGCCCTTACAAAAGGCCTAATAATCCTAATTCTGTAAGGGTCACCCTATGGGTTGTGTCATTCACCTTAACTCATTTAGGTTTTCCCCAAATCAGTCTTCCTTAGTGCTGTCTTTCAGGTATGTAGAATTTCCTATCCAGAGGATAGTAATAAAATATGATCTACACATTCCCTGTTTTATGAGATACAGATATGGGCAAACTTCTTGAGAAATTCATAGTGTTCCAAAAACTGAATCTGACGCTCTTGCTGAAATACTGCCATAGAATCATAGAGTCATTTAGGCTGGAAAAGACCTTTAAGATCAGGGAGTTCAACTATTAACCTAACACTGCCAAATCCACCAGTCATCCATGTCCCATGTGTGTGTGCAACTGATATATTGGTGATCAGTTTTGATTATTATAATTATAACCTTCAGAACATGCTTAGTGTTAAACTTTTATCATTGTCCTTTTTAGTCAATGTCTTGACAGCAGAAAGTACATTGTATTTGAACACTTTTCTATGTTCTTTTAGGAGTTGCATTGCTCTGTGGGAAAGATCTGATGCTAACACAAAACAAATTGTGATTTTCACAGACAAATTAATTATATTTCTATTAACTATGGACTGTAAGAACAAATGAACGTTTTTAGCATTGTTTAGTGCTTCCAAATAGTCTTTTTTCATTAGTGTGGTGATTGACATTTGGTTTAGAATGTTCTAGGGAACAGTTGTCCAAAGAGACTAAATAATGAAAGTAAAATTTGCATTAAGAGTTGAATTACAGGTTCATTGTAGCCTAATACATAATTATTAATTGGAATTGAAGACATTATTTTGTTTGGAAAGGAAAGATAGAAGTATTTGACACTTTGAAAGTGTCAGCGTGAAGGCAATGCACCATGCCAACCGCAGATGGGAATATTAGTGAGTAATATGCTGCCACCACTTTCTTTTTATGCTGATAGAGAACCTTGTTTGTCCAAGCTGTTTGAAAATAGTCTGTGCCCTTTGTGTTTCACTGCACACTACTGTGCTATTGTTTGCATTTCGTAGTCTGTTTAAATCAACTGAACATCAAGGAGAGCATAATTGTTGAGGGCACCTGGTGTACTTGATGCCACTAAGACTCCCTTTAAATATATCATGGATATTTTCATTACTTTGTTCACTTCATGAAATCTATTGTTTATTTATTTGTTTAAAAAAATAAAAATTACTTTGATTTATTTAGAAGAACACAAGTGTTTGATGGGAACACATTTTGACATTCTGTATTCTTCCTCTCTGGTCCAAGCAAATGAGATTTCATATATTATGTCTCATTATGCTTGAGAGTTTTTTCCAAACAAATAGCTAATAGATGAAATGAACTTAAATGGAGAGCACATACAATTAACAAGCCCGTTAGACTCGTAGCCAGATTACAAATGATGCTATTGATACATATAGCAAAGCAATATAGATGATGGATCACTGACTATAATACAACTCTAATCAGTCAAGAAATATTGCTGGAAATGCATTACATGGGTATTCATCACATGGTACTTCTTCTGTCAGAAAGCTGTAGTCCATCTTTTGAATGAGACTATTCAACTGGAGCTGAGAACACGAAGCTTTCCCTGCTTCCTGAGCAGGCAGGCTCCACGCTGGCACTCCCTGATCAGTTTCTAGGTGCTGGGACGTTTGTCATATCTTTTCTGGCCCATCCTTTATTATCTTATCTAACTAGAAGACTCTATTATGCTTATTAAGAGACTTCCAGAAAGATGTTCTTCAAGCAGAAGTTCTGGGCTGACAGGGTTTGCGGAATACAATGTATAGTTTTCAGTGACTCTTTCCATTCCCCTTACTTCACAAGAATAATATAAGATGAAAGAAGGGGGGGGGGGAAATAATTATATTTTTTTCAGTAATATCCATGAATTCCATGGTGTCATTGTCCTGTGGTGAAATCTAACATGTTGTCTCTTATGATTTCTTCCCATCCTTCTTGTTGAAGTAATCTACAATACAGTCTTCTAGATTAATAATGATGAAAACAGTACTTTCTCCATTTTTTTACACTCTTTAGAATGGCTGGGATCCAAAATCAACGTTTGTTTTGTTTTGAGCATGTGGTGTTTCTTAAACTCAAGTACTTTTATTTGTTGAGTGTAGCAGAAGGCACTTCCTTATGTCTCTACTATTGTTTGCAGCAATTTTAAGTGCAGAAAGCTGAAAATCAAGAGGTGATCATCAGTCACGCAGATTTTCCAGCTAGTTAAGTTATCTCTAAATTCAACCATGTATTGTAAAACTTTACTCTGTGTGATATCTAAAGAATATCTTAGGAAATGGAGCAGGAATTCACTGCATTTAACTTCTCCCTTTGGGCAAAATGTCCTTTTCACTCTTGTGACTAAAATGCAGTGGGTTCAATCAAAGGAGAAGGGGTCGGGGTGAGCTAGGGGATAGAAGAGGAAAGGACTGACTTCTGTTTGACCTGGCTGGCTCTTTACAGTAAACTGTCATTATTTCATGGGCATCAAATTTTGTGAGGGACATTAGATCAAGACTCTTAGAATACCCACTAGTGTCTATAAATTCTCCCCATAGCTGTTAGGGTCTAAGTACATTCTGTGCTAGTACTGGTCCCACGTTAATTTACTTTGATTTACTCGCTATTATTTAAGTGTCTCAGCTCCTAAGCCTTCAGGGTTAGGTGGCATGTGGAAATTCTTCAACGTGAATTATGAAACGAAAAACCATCAAGATTCTTTACATTCTAGATTAATAAAAAATGTATTTTGTTAAAGACATAACAAAAAGAAAGAACTATGCTAGCATTTTATAGATCTGAAGTAAAGCCTGCAGAATTCTTTATTTTAGTTAATGAAGAATATTTGGTTTTCCACACTTGAGAATGATAGTTTGATTGAGATTGGGAATGATTGTTTTTGATAGACACATAAGCAGGGTAGAAGACAGTTTCCTAGCTAGTTTTTAAATATGAACAAATATGAACTCACTACTCTTGACTGCTAAGTCCAAGAATTGTTGATATTTCTGTGTGTTCTTATTCCTCAGCTTGAAAATGGGATTAAATCAAACACTTCTTTTTGCAATTGACTTTTTAATTTTTTTGTATTTTAAAATAAATAAATAAATATTTTGCCCCATATGTGTTGCTGTTACAAGCCTCAGACATTGACTTTGGCCTTTATCCAGTAACCCTCTTCCTGTGGGCTTGGGAATCAGCAGTCTCAAGTTTGGGGCTGTTTCCTGGGACTCTGCATATGGCTTTGGTCTCCTCTGTTCCCAAATGATGAATTCCTGTTGGAGGCACTTGCAGAGAAAAGCTACTAGACTAATCAAATGGAGTAAGCAGAGGTTAAAAGGGTTCTGTTTTTTAACCCAATGAGCGGAAAATCATAAAATCATAAGTTTACTCTCCCAAAATTCCTAGGACAAAACCCAAGGAAACAGAAGGCATTTTTATGTTTGAAGCATTTTTTCTTAGAACAGATCCCCTATTCAAATATCATTATATCATGTATTAAATTAGTTTAGTAAATCTGGTGAATGATTAAAGGAATTGGCCCTCTGTGTCAGCTGGATATTTAAAAAAAATCAATAGAAATGCTTGGGTTAATTGAGTCAGCAAGCAGTGTTTGACAGCTGATGGATCATTTCTTACAACTAGAAGAATTTTTTTTAAAAAGGCTTGATAAAATCAGAGTCCAGACAAAGAAAACCTATAAGCAGGGCTCTTAAAGGACATTAGTTATTTTTTCAGACTAGCAAAAATAGAATCAAACACCTTCAGAATTGTCCGTGCAACCTTGCATAAACAGCAATAGAAAAATTGCCGCTGAGTACTGAATATTACTCATTAGCACTGAGTCGCTTCCTAGCTTTTAAGTTTCACATGGTTCACTAACTTCTTTGTTTTCCACGTGTTTTGAATTTTTCTCTTCCCAGAGATTTGCCTTTTGACCAAGGGCCGTCGAACTGCCAGTGTACGAGCAGACACATACTGTCGCCTGTATTCCCTCTCGGTGGACAACTTCAACGAGGTTCTGGAAGAGTACCCCATGATGAGAAGGGCCTTTGAAACGGTGGCAATTGATAGACTTGACAGGATAGGTATTATTTTTTTTTCCGTGTTAGGAATTCTTAAAACCTTTCTACCTTTCTTTTCCTTGAGTTGCAGGATAAAATGCCCAGATTAAACCCTTCTTAAAAGTTTTGTTTCTGTTACATTGCAGGAAATGTTCTGTTTATCTATGAATAAGACATGCGTTCAGACAAGAAATTCTGCAAACTCACTTTTAAATAACAAAAAACTTTGAGTTTTAGAAAGCTTTCCTACTCCTCAGGATTATTTTGTATACTTTAATTATCATTAGTATTATTTATTAATCCTGTATATTTCTTTTGCTGCCCTCAGCACTTGATAGGGTTTATGCTGTTTCACGAGCAGTAGATGACATTTTCCTACATAAATTGTTTGCAGATGACATCTATAATGCTGGGGAGAGCTGAAGCCTCTCAGCACTCACAAAACCCCATGTTTGTTGAAGTGAATTAATCCTTTGCAGCAGGGCTCTCATTTTCCTCACAACAGGAGCGCTGCTAGCATTGATGGCTGCACACTGGTATTACTCAGATCTGCTTACAATCAGAAAAGCAGGCCAATGATATCCAAGTGAAAGGCAGAACGATATGACAGATTATCAAGTCTGCTGTTGTGCATCCAGACATTCTGGACTTCTCTAATAGACCATACTAGATATAATATATGGTCTTTGGTTGGGAGAATTGCACTCTGATCATCATTATTGACACTGGTTTTAAAATGCAGCTATGTATAAAAAATCATTTATCCTGTTTGGTGGTGTTTCCTCAGCTTCGCAAGAAAACTCAAGTATAAGGATTTCCCCACATCAGTCTTTCTCAATACAGCTATTTCTGCAGTTTTTTCAAAGTGAATACAGACAAAATTGCAGGGCATTGTCATTGTCTATCCTAAGCTGAAGATATAATTTGGAAGAAAGAATGTTTTCTTTAATATAGCAAGGGTAAAGAAATTAAATACAGGTATACAGGCTTCTAATATTTAATAGACTTATATTAGTATTTGGCAGACTGTAAGCACTCATTTATGTTATCGAGACTTTTCAAACTCTTACAATTTTTCCCTCAGGAGTCTCTGGAAATGTAGTCCAACTCTAATATGTCCTTGAATAGTAGTAGTAAAGTCCAGTCTGCACTTGGAATAGCAATCCTGTCTGAAGGGCTGTGTTTACAATATGAAATTTACACAGGACAAAAGATAAAATGTGAACCATTTTATCAAAAAAAGCAACAACTGAGTGCAATTGTGTTCCTGTGCATCTGATGACACAGAATAGCGTCTACATCTTGCAGACCCTGAGAGCCATCAAACAGACATCAGGACACAGTGTGCAGCAGTCCTTATTGTGCGCGCAGGTGTCACATTATCCATGGGTTCATATTAGTTCACACATATTTATTTAAAAGATGATTTCTTGCAAGCTAGTGGTCACTGGTTACTAATGTCTAATAATTAGTTCCAGGGAATGTGCTAAATGGCAGATATATTTATAACTTATGTAACAGTTTAGTGGAAATTAGGACGGTTTTGCAATGAGAGAGACATGCGGAGCCCGATGGCTTTTTCCACCCTGTTGCTCAGTAAATTACCATGGTTACATTTTCAGAATAATTGTAGTAACCGCGATACGCTACAAGTGAAGAGGCACAGAATGTCCAGGTGTCTTTGGGCGCAGTGGCGTTATGAAAGCCCGCCGTGCCGGTGCGGGGAGAGGGGGGACGGGGTATGCCCGGAGGCCAGCCGCCCGCGGGAGCTGCCTGCCCGCCTGAGTCGTTGTGGCGGTGCCCAGAGCGGCACAGCCTCGCTTGCAGTGGGCTCGCCGCCGCGCTGCGGCCCCTGCGCAGCCCCGGTGTTTGTGGAGGCTTTCACGATGTACAGCCCTCGGTGGTGGGGGCCGAAACACAAAGTCGGAGCGGGGGTCTGCCCCTGCGTGTCAGGCTCACTAACTCTTCTGCCTCTCTGTGAAGGGAAGAAGAACTCGATCCTCCTGCAGAAGTTCCAGAAGGATCTCAACACCGGGGTTTTCAACAACCAGGAGAATGAGATCTTGAAGCAGATCGTGAAGCACGACAGGGAGATGGTGCAGACCATCGCCCCGGTGAGCTTGCAGCAGATGCCCGCCCTGAACTCCAGCACCTCCGCCTCGTCGTCGTCGCGCGTCAGGACGCAGTCCCCTCCCGTGTACACCGCCAGCAGCCTGTCCCACGGCAACCTGCACTCCCCCTCGCCCAGCACGCAGACACCCCAGCAGGCCGTCATCCTCTCGCCCTGCTCCTACACCACCGCCGTCTGCAGCCCGCCCGTACAGAGCCCTCTGGCCGGCCGAACTTTCCAGTACGCCTCGCCCACCGCCTCGCAGCTCTCCCTCATGCAGCAGCAGCCGCAGGCGCCCCAGCAGCCCCCCGGGGCGGCGCAGAAGAACGAGGTCCACAAGAGCACCCAGGCCCTCCACAACACCAACCTGACCCGGGAGGTGCGGCCCCTCTCTGCCTCGCAGCCTTCCCTGCCCCACGAGATCTCCACCCTGGTCGCCAGGCCTCACCCCACCGTGGGGGAGTCCCTCGCCTCCCTCCCGCAGCCCGCTCCTGGCCCCGGCGTGCCCCCGGCCAGCCGGGCCACCGTTCCCCAGCGGGTCTCGCTCTTCCGACAGATGTCCTCGGGAGCCATCCCCCCGAACCGGGGGGCCGCGCCGCCCCCAGCACCCCTGCAAAGGGATTCTTCCACAGTCTTAAGCACAGAGCCCGAGGGAGACAAACCGCGGTTCGCGTCAAACTTATGATCCCTGGTAACTGTGAGCAACAGACTTGTAACAAACCCAGCACCGTCCCCAGAACTGTTTTAGCCTGTTTCCTAATGTACCCCGGCAGTCTACTATGAGAAAAATACCTTAGACAGCTTTGCCCTACGTAACGAATGTAAAAATTATATATATAAAATATATATATCTCAAAAAAAAAAAAAGAATTAAAAAAACTTGTTTGAATTCATGTCTTCCTTTCTTGCAACCATGAAAGAAGTCTAAATTCAGCTCTAATACTACTTATTTTTAATGTGTCAACTTTAAAATCAGTCTAACAGATTTCTCTGTTTATGAGGTTTGCTACTTTCATGGGAAAATTGTCAACACAATAACAAACTTCAAACAAGTATATGAAAAAAGAAAAAGAGAAATATGAATCTAACACATAGCACTTACTGAGTGATATTCTGAAACCTTTGTTATTTCATTTATTGCATACACATTGTTAATTTCTCGTGAAGAATTCAGTTGTTATTTCCCATTGCATTTCATATGTTAGCACTTTCTGTTGGAAATTAGGTTGGAAAAGAAAAAAATTGCAAACACCTGCAGTCAAAAGGCTGGCACTAGCGCTCCTCTGGATAGGTTGTAACCTCACAACATGTCAACCCTTCTGTCGTTTCAGAAAACTGGGTGGACTTCGATCTTGACATTGCTAAAGACTTTTACAAAGACTATAAATATTGCCATTGTAAATAACTTTCTAGACCCAAACAAAAATAGCTGCTGTGTGGTGTACCATTGCAAGGTCTTTGTTTAGGACTTTAGGTTCTGCTCTTCACTTCAAAATTTACAGTTTTAAAATTTGTTAAAGCTAAGTGCAAAACAACTGTTAAATTGTAATGCAATGGCTTAAAACCTACAATGTTACTTTTACATGCAATGTTTTATGCAAAATTGTACGCTTGATCCTGCAAACCGCTTATACTTCACCAATACCGTCACTTTTCTTCTCCTTGCCCTCAATAGCATCTGAGAATATCCCATGCATGCTTTGGAAAAAAAATAATAAAAAAAGACGATAAAAATAGGTTCGGTCAGCCATTGTAGGAAAAGGCTTTACGGTATCTTAGAAAATAATAAACATTCATTAATTGTGTCTACCTTAAAATTCCTATAATGCTGACTTTGAATCTCTGGTTTAAGTCTAGAAGTGAGGTTTTTCATTTAAAGGATTATTTGTAAACCACAGCTTGATTTTAGGCTTTCAGGTGCTTTCTGTGTCTTCACTGTAGTTTTGTAGTTGACCGTGGTGTTAATTTACAAAAATAAATATAATATAGCATCAAGTCTGTCTGGAAATGCACGATTTGCTCTGTGTATACTGTAACTAAATGGTTAGTATATCCTAAGGCATGTAGTGTCAAACATAGCCCATAGGTATGAGGTGTATTATTTTTTATGTCTTCAAAACAGAAAGGAAATGGTGACAGAAAGCAGGGTTAAAGCATACTGTTTTGTGAATGTTTTGTTTTGTTTGCTCAAACCTTCACATTATCTTATCCACAAAAAAAAGTTCTTTCGTAATCATTTGTGCCTGATTTGTTACATTAAATAGAGACTGAAACTAAATGTGTCATAATTTAGCTAATTGAAAAATCAGCATTATGGATATGATACAAGCATATATTCTTTTCCTTAAAATCCAGCTGACTCATGTTAAGGAAGTAAATGCAAAGTAGTTCTTTTTTCCATTAATGCTGAGTTTAACGATGCATGGAAAAATTAAATAACATCACAAACTACGTAATGCAGTGAATCCAGATGTACTTGAGAGCCAAGTAAATATTCTAAAGCTAACAGAGCTTGAACCCATGCTGCCTGTTATGCCTTCTACTAAAGTGGTACATCAAATAAAAATTTAAAAAAATATTCCAGTTCTTGCTGACTCCCACTCACCGGTAAAAAGCAATGTAATTAACCCATTAACATGCTGCTGCCATTAATTAAGTGGCCCAGAGTAGTATATGGGGAAGTGATTGTTTAAAAGTGTTTGGAACATTATGGATACGCTGCAAGACCATTTATTTATCAGTACAGTACCCCTTATATTATTTCAATACTAACAAATTCCGTCAGTTAATTAAGATCATATACTGATCTTTCAAACTCTTTAAGGTTTACATTTAATAGGAGAAATGGGGTTAGTAGCTAAATATTTTTATATATATTTTTATTTTATTTTAAGCAATATGAAGAAATATTAATTCACGTGGTCTTTCAGTGAAACCATAAATAATTTTTAATGACTTTGTAATAGAGTGGACAATATCTAGGATTTGTATGTTAATTAAAAAAAATGGTACAGGGTATAAAATTATATACGTATATATATGTATGTATGAATGTATATATACTTAGATTAAGAAACAAATGACTCACATTCCTGTAATATAAAGGTCCATTGCTAGTTTCAGAACTGACCTATTTTCTCTGTACATAAGTAAGCCCGTAAGTATGAAATCTCACATCTGTACAGGATGAAATGTATTAATGAAAAAGGTTGGATCTTACTGCTGCTGGGAAGACTATAGATCTGATTCTTACAATAACTGTATGTTCAGGGATGAGTTAGATTTTTTTCTTTTGTCTTTGCTCAAAGCCATAAAAAAGATATATAAAAGATTATTAATAAATTGAAGAAAATATATAAAAAATAAAACCATGAATATCTTTTGGTTCCAATATCTTTATAATACAGCAAGTTTTGCTTTACCATGAAAGAACAACTGTTTGCTTTTCTCTTTTCTTTGTTCTGAGCCCATAATTGATTTGCACTAAGTACGGGGAGGTGGGGTAAAAATTGCCTGAGTAATTATGTGCACTGCAGGAAAAAGAGGGCTTAGGTATTTGAGGATACTACCTGATTTACTCAAGCAATTCCTAAGCTATATTTCCTCTGTAGATTAGAGGAATTAATTATGCTGAGAAAATTTTCCCCGCAAAACTCTCATTTAAGCCATTACCACTAACCTGTAATATTTATTAAGTACAAATACTTGAAACTGAAGTTTACTTATATATAAAATTTTAAATATCCTGAGGGAAAGTCCCAAGCAGTTGTTAGTGTACCTTGAGGAAACTGTATTCTATCATATTTCCACTTTATCTTACTGTGTGTGCCAATCCCAGATGATGTACCTCTGAACTTGTGTATAATAGTTGAGATTTCAAGTGAATGTTGATGTGGAAGTAGTATTCATTAATTACATTTTAGGTCATTGTAAATGAAAAAGCATAGTCCATTCAAACCAATAGTAGATTATTGTTTTTTCATTAAATTCAGCAGGATCAATATAATCCTATATTGATAAACAGATTTTAAGCAAGCATGAGTTGTTGTATTTTCAAATTGCACTCTAAAGTGTATTGTAAATTCTTTTTAGTGTTGGTGTTTTTTTTTTTTTATTATTTTGCATTACTAAGACAGAGCTCCAGTCTAATTGTAGTCAATGAAATGATTTCCAAAAGGACCAGCATTGTTATGGAAAATTCTTGTTTAGCAGCAAAATTCAGTTCTCCTGTCTACATTTGACCAATGCACAGGGTATACTTTGCTGTTTGGTCCAGTCTTATTATTTCATACATGTTTGTGTACAGAACCAAAAGAAACAAAGGGGATTTTTAAAGTGATATTTCATATCACTATATATGATACCGATATGTACCTGCACACCAATATATATATTTTTAAAATCTGTCCATTTCTAATATCTATATCTACCTCAGCTTACTTCCTACCTTACCTTAATTTTAATTTTAAAAGCAGCGGCAGAACTAGAACCAAAGTAAATTTTGTTTTAAATAGCAAACTTTCATGTCTTGATGCATATCATTAAGAGTTAAGCTTAATATTTCTATTTTCAAAATTTACTCACAAGTTCTCACACTGACTTCAGCATTTCTATCCATGTGAGTTCTTTTCTACTTTACAGGTGACATTGTCCAGTGAAGAAAAATGTTTTGTTTTAAACCTAAGATGTTCGATTTTTAAACAAACCTGAAATTCAACTGCTCTGGGAATATGCAGTGACATTAGTAATTTCTGCTGTTCCGAAATCCTCTGTTCACACACACAAAAAAAGTTACAAGATAGGAACAGAAAGTTTTTGTTCAGAAACCATGGGTCTGAGCTACTAGTGTTATCTGGTACAGTCTGGAACATAGTATAAGAATTGGCTGTGCAAATTTATTTCTTTAGTGGGTTTGGCCTTTCCTTTTTTTTTGTTTTTTTTTTTTTTTTTTTTTTTTTTTT
>RSEF01000031.1:15009015-15019224 GCA_003993805.1 Himantopus leucocephalus
CACTGACCAAAATTGATCCTGTTTTAACTTAAACCAGGACACCCTGCAACGGACATTAATCCTATCCAGACCCCGCCGGCTCCCATGTCAGTAACCGCAGCTGTACTAAACCTACTCTGACCTTGGTGATGGATGATGCAGCTGACCTACAAACTCAATTACTGCCAGTATCAGTCAACCCTGTACATAAGAGGAAACGTGCAATAGGACCAGGTAGTGACGGTCAACCAGGGACATCACACAATAAAGAAACAGAGGTAACCACTCGATCATTATCCCTAAGTGAGCTGCGAGATATACGTAAGGATTACAGCCGTCAGGAAGGTGAGCAAGTGGTTACTTGGCTGCTCCTATACTAGAGCCAATGGTTTGGACTTAGATGGTAGTGAAGCCAAGCAGTTGGGACCGTTGGCTAGAGAATGGCTAAAAAGCAGCAAACGTCCAGCTCTCAGCAGTGCCAGGCTCCAAAATAGCAAATGTCCAGCAATTACTCCCACACCAAAGGTGCCAGGGGGAAAAGCTGTGGCTTGTCCTCACTGTCCCTTGGAAAGGCTTTCATCACCCCACAAACCTTAGGGCTCTGCACTGTCCTGGAGACGTAATCCTCAAAAAAACCTTTTTTCACTCTCAGCAGCACCAGGACCCAAAATAGCAAACATCCAGCTATTGCTCCCACACCAAAGGTGCCAGGAGGAAAAGCTGTGCCTTGTCCTCACTGTCCCCTGGAAGCGTTGTGGCTCATCCTTATTGTCCCCTGGAAGCACTTTCATCGCTTCACAAGCATTGGGGCTCTGCACTTTCCTGGCAACTTAATCCACAACACAAACTTTTTTCACTCTCTGCAGCGCCGGGATCCAAAATATGAAACATCCAGCCATTGCTTCTACACCAAAGGTGCCACGATGGAAAGCTCTGGCTTGTCTTCACTGTCACCTGAAACCGTTTTCATGGCCCCACAAACCTTTGGGCTATTTGCTTTCTTGGTGACACAATCGTCAAAACAAACTTTTTTCACTCTGCGCAGCGCCAGGCTCCAAAATAGCAAACGTCCCACCATTGCTCCCACACCAAAGGTGCCAGGAGGGAAAGCTGTGGCTTGTCCTCACTCTCCCACAGAAGCGTTTTCATTGCCCCACAACCCTTCGTGCTCTGTGCTTTCCTAGTGACATAGTCCTCAAAACAACCTTTTTTCACTCTCAGCATCGCCGTGCTCAAAAATAGCAAACGTCCAGCCATTGCTCCCACACCAAATTTTCCAGGAGGGAAAACTGGTTTGGAAGCAATAGTTTTGATTCCCAACATTCTTCTGCTGGCTGAAAAGCTGTCTTGTCAGCCACTGAAAATTTTATTGCTTCCACTTTGTTATGGCTGGAGATCACAGATGGTTGTAACAAAGTTAACATCCAAGATGTATTCTTAGCATTGAAGGTGTAGAAGGCTGGGCCCCACTGCTGTCTGCATAAAAGCCAATGCAGGAAATTTAGATATATGTAGATAGCTGAATATGTTTCAGTTTTTTTATATTCATTATCTTTTAGTTTAATTTTTTTCTTTATACATTACTGAATAGCTTTCCATTATTTTGCTGTACGGGCAGAGCTTCAAAGTGCTAGTGCCAATAAACTTTTAACAAATTTACATGATGTTTATTGGGATAAGATGTTCCATCACAAAATGAAATTTGTATGAGTGATATTCTTAGATATTTATGGTTAAATGAGTTACACCTCTCTTCCTCCCAATACTCATTTGTTCTAGTGGTAAGCATAGTCACTAGATATTATATTTATTTGTCCTAGACTTGCTGTTACTATCTGTAATGAATTCTTTTTCCCCAACTGTAGTGTTAAAACAAAACTTAATGTACAAATAGATAGAATTCAGTCATATTCTGGACATTTTCTTCTAGATGGATTTCAAAGTAATGCATACCTCTGTTTACCCCTAATGTTTGCAAGACATACTATGAAGCAAACTTTTCTGATTATAGTCTCTGGCTGCCAAAGACAGGTTTATCATAGTTTTGTGAGGTACTGTCATGATTTGTTGCCTTTCAACACCACTGCAGTGATGTTCTGGCTTCATTCCCAGAAGCAAAAACAGAAATGGGAGATAAGACTAAAATCTGCAGTTACTGCCCTCTGATGCACAGGAGCTTTTCTTACTTCAAAACCAGGTCTCTCCATTTAAATCCCCTACACTGCAGCAACAAAACAGGACACAGACTGCATGCATTTTGCTCCCTCTTCTGGAAGGTGAAAGTAAATCCATGAGCAATGGTCATGCTCAGTGTACCACCCAGAGAATGTCTCAGATTTTGTGATGTCAAGTGCAATATGGAACCTATAAAGAGTAAGGTAGTCATTAAATAGAAGACAGATAAGATGCTTTACTAATGCTATAGGAACTATTGCCTGTGTCTATGTAAACTTTTCAGTAACTGTGGAATCCAGAAGTAGCTGATATTGAAGATGCATTTTCAGATCGGACCCTGAATTTGTTGAGACCCATGGTTCAGTGTCAGAATCCCTGCAGGTGTCTGCAGACTTTCCAGAGAAATGAGTCAAGTACCTGATTCCCTTTCATGCACAGGCTAATTTGGACTGGTTGTAGACTTGGCAGTTGGCACTTTCCCTTCTCTTTTGCTCTGCGGTTCTACTTGATCCAAATTTACCACTGACCTTTCATCAAGAACTAACTCAGCGTTGCAGATAGATTGTCTTCAAAGCAGACTGTAGGAGGAATCATACTACAAATCTGACATGTAAAACCGGGGAATAGTAAGAAATATGGCATCTTTTCCAAGCAGGTGAAATAACATCACATATCTGGAACAGTTTCAAGGATGGGTCAAAATTTAGTTTCAGTTCAAATGTTTGCTTGAGTCTTTTAATTCATAGGCCAAGGATCACCTTAGCCATGGTGTACATTTTAAATCATCTAATGTAGTTGGTAAAGTTCATTTTCACAACATATATACTTTTTAACTGGGTACACATACACGTAGCAGTATTTTAAAATATATATGGAAGATACATAGGTAGATTTAAAATCAATTAATTTAGCTGGCTACTCTGCTCGTCTACTATCCCTGTGTTTCTGTTTCTAAACATTCCCACATCTTGACCTGAAAAATTCGGTGCTGCCATAAGTTCTTAAGATATTGCATGTAAAGATATTGCATGTGTTCACAGAGGTGAGGGAAATGTAATCATGACCTATCGCACCAATCAAGTAGGTGATTCAAATTGCTAAGTATGCAAAGGATCACTGGGTACTGATTGTTGGTAAAAATGTATAGATTCAAGATTTCATTTCATAGATTTCATTTAGAGTGATATGAAGATAAAGTGAACATATGAGACAATATAGTTTTCTTAAGTTACACTAACTAATTGGGATTCTCCCCCAGGATATTTAAAATTTTATATATAAGCAAACTTCAGTTTGAAATATTTGTACTCAAGAAATATTACAGGTTAGTGGTAATGGCTTAAATGAGAGTTTTGTGGGGAAAATGTTTTTTAGAACAATGAATCCCTCTAATCTACAGAGGAAATACTGCTTAGGAATTGCTTGAGTAAATCAGGTAGTATCCTCGAATTTCTAAGCCCTCTTTTTCCTGCTGTGCACTCAGGCTTCCTTTTCCCCACCTCCCCATACTTAGTGGGGATACTTAGCCCCATCATTTCTGGGGCTCAGAACAAAGAAAAGAGAAAAGCAAACAGTTCTTCTTTCATGGTAAAGCAAAACTTGCTCACTTATAAATATATTAGAACAAAAAAAAAATCACGGTTTTATTGTTTATATATTTTCTTCAATTTATTAATAATATTTTACATATATTTATTTATGGCTTTGAGCAAAGACAAAAGAAAAAATCTAACTCATCCCTGGACATACAGTTATTGTAAGAATTGGGTCTATAGTCTTCCCAGAAGCAGTAAGATCCAACCTTTTTCATTAATACATTTCATCCTGTACAGATGTGAGATTTCATACCTATAGGCTTACTTATGTACAGAGAAAATAGGTCACTTCTGAAACTAGCAATGGACCTTTATATTACAGGAATGTGGGTAATTTGTTTCTTAATCTAAGTATATATACATTCATACATACATATATATACACACGTATATAATTTTATACCATTTTTTTGAATTACCATACAAATCCTAGATATTGTCCACTCTATTAAAAAGTCATTAAAAATTATTATGGTTTCACTGAAAGACCATGTGAATTAATATTTCTTCATAGTGCTTAAAATAAAATAAAAATATATATAAAAATATTTCACTACTAACCCCATTTCTCCTAGCAAATGTAAACCTTAAACAGTTTGAAAGATCAGTATATGATCTTAATTAACTGACAGAATTTGTTAGTATTAAAATAAGTGGTATTGTACTGATAAATAAATGGTCTTGCAGCGTATCCATAATGTTCCAAACACTTTTAAACAATCACTTCTTCGTATACTACTCTGGGCCACTTGGATTAATGGCAGCAGCATGTTAATGGATTAATTACATTCATTTTTACTGGTGAGTGGGAGTCAGCAAAAAGTGGAAGTTTTTTTAACATTTTTATTTGATGTACCACTTTAGTCAAAGACATAACAGGCAGCATGGGTTCAAGCTCTGTTAGCTTTAGAATATTTACTTGGCTCTCAAGTACATCTGGATTCACTGCATTACGTAGTTTGTGATGTTATGTTATGTTATTATTGTAATGTTATAAAACTCGGCATTAATGGGAAAAGAAGAACTCCTTTGCATTCACTTCCTTCACAGCTGGGTTTTGAGGAACAGAATATATGTTTGTATTATATCCATAATGCTAATTTTTTCAATGAGTTAAATTATGACGTATTTAGTTTCCATCTCTATTTAATGTGACAAATCAGCCACAAATGGTTAAGAAAGAACTTTTTTTGTGGATAACATAATGTGAAGGTTTGAGCAAACAAAACAAACCGTTCACAGAACAGTATGCTTTAACCCTGCTTTCTGTCACCATTTCCTTTCTGTTTTGAAGACATCAAAAATAATAAACCTCGTACCTATGGGCTATGCTTGGCACTACATACCTTAGGATATACTAGCCATTTAATTACAATATACACAGAGCAAATTGTGCATTTCCAGACAGACTTGATGCTATATTATATTTATTTATTTTTTTAAATTAATACCACAGTTAACTACAAAACTACAGTGAAGACACAGAAAACACCTGAAAGCCTAAATCAAGCTGTGGTTTACAAATAATCCTTTAAATGACAAACCTCACCTCTAGATTTGAACCATAGATTCAACGTCAGCATTATAGGAATTTTAAGGTAGACACAATTAATGAATGGTTATTATTTTCTAAGATACCGTAAAGCCTTTTCCTAAAATGGCTGACTGAACCTATTTTTATCATCTTTTTTTTTTTTTTTTAAAAGCATGCCTGGAATATTTTCAGATGCTATTGAGAACAAGGAGAAAAGTGATGGTATTGGTGAAGTACAAACGGTTTGCAGGATCAAGCATATAATTTTGCATAAAATATTGCATGTAAAAGTAACATTGTAGGTTTTAAGCCATTGCATTACAATTCAACAGTTGTGTTGCACTTAGCTTTAACAAATTTTAAAACTGTAAATTTTGAAGTGAAGAGCTGAACCTAAATTCCTAAACAAAGACTTTGCAATGGTACACCATGCAGCAGCTATTTTTGTTTGGGTCTAAAAAGTTATTTACAATGGAAATATTTATAGTCTTTGTAAAAGTCTTTAGCAATGTGAAGATTGAAGTCCACCCAGTTTTCTGAAACAACAGAATGGTTGACATGTCACTTCCAACCCAAACCATTCTATGATTCTATATCATGAGGTTACAATCTATCCAGAGGAGTGCTAGTGCCAGCCTTTTGACTGCAGGTGTTTGCAATTTATTTGTTTTCCAATCTAATTCTGAATGGAAAGTGCTAAAATATGAAATGCAATGGGAAATAACAACTGAATTATTCCGAGAAATTAACAATGTGTATGTAATAAATGAAATAATGAAGGCTTCAGAATATCACTCAGTGCTGTTTTAGTTGCATTGATTTTTTTTAAGAAAGGAAGACAAAAAATTTTTTAATTCATTTTTAATTATATATATTTTTATATATATATAACATTTTTACATTCGTTATGTAGGGCAAAGCTGTCTAAAGTATTTTTCTCATAGTAGACTGCTGGGGTACATTAGGAAATAGGCTAAAACAGTTCCAGGAATGGTTCTCAGTTCATTACAAGTCTGTTGCTCACAGTTACCAGGGATCATAAGTTTGACGCGAACCGCGGTTTGTCTCTATCGGGCTCTGTGCTTAAGACTGTGGAACAATCCCTTTGCAGAGGGGCTGTGGGCGGCGTGGCCCCCTGGTTTGGGGGGATGGCTCCTGAGGACATCTGTCGGAAGAGTGAGACACGCTGGGGGATGGTGACCTGGCTGGCCAGGGGCATGCTGGGGCCAGGGGTGGGCTGCGGGAGGGAGGCAAGGGACTCCCCCACTGTGGGGTGAGACCTGGTGATCAGGGTGGAGATATCGTGGGGCAGGGAAGGCTGAGAGGCGGAGAGGGGCCGCACCTCCTGGGTCAGGTTGGTGTTATAGAGGGCCTGGGTGCTCTTGTGGACCTCATTCTTCTGTGTGGCACCAGGTGGCTGCTGGGGTGCCTGTGGCTGCTGCTGCATGAGGGAGAGCTGCGAGGTGGTTGGAGAGACATATTGGAAAGTTCGGCCAGCCAGAGGGCTCTGTACAGGTGGGCTGCAGATGGCAGTGGTGTAGGAGCAGGGCGAGAGGATGATGGCTTGCTGGGGCATCTGCGTGCTGGACGAGGTGGAGTGCAGGTTTCCATGAGAAAGGCTGCTCGTGGTGTAAATGGGAGGGGATTGTGTCCTGACGCGTGACAATGACGTGGCGGTAGAGGTGCTGGAGTTCAGCGTGGGCATCTGCTGCAAGCTCACCGGGGCAATGGTCTGCACCATCTCTCTGTCATGCTTCACGATCTGCTTCAAGATCTCATTCTCCTTGTTGTTGAAAACCCCAGTGTTGAGGTCCTTCTGGAACTTCTGCAGGAGGATCGAGGAGTTCTTCCCTTTACAGAGAGTCAGAAGAGTTAGCAAGCCTGACATGCAGGGGCAGATCCTGATTCTGAGTTTGCATTTCAACCCATTGAGAGCTATATTGGCATTGTAAAAGCCTGAGCAAACACCAGGCTGAGCACTGGCCACAGTTTGGCAGTGAGCCCACTGTGACAGGCTGCACTGTACCGATCTCCCCAGGAGCCAGGGACCGAAGAGCTTGTCCCTTGCAGTGGAGCGGTGCTGAGCCTCTCCAGGCACCACCACAGCAACTCATGCTGACACACAGCTCCTGACAGCTGGCCTCCATGCACACACACTCTCTGCACCAGCACGGCAGGTTTTCATAACACCATTGCGCTCAAAGACACCTGAACTTTCTGTGCCTCTTCACTTATAGAGCATTGCTATTACTACAATTATTCTGAAAATGTAACCATGATAATTTACTGAAAAACAGGGTGGAAAAAGCACTCAGTTGCACCCAATTGTTTCTTTTTTTTTTCAATGAAACAGTTCTTATTTTATCTTTTGTCTTGTGTAGATTTCATATTGTAAACACAGCACTTCAGATGGGATTACTACTCCAAGAGCAGACTGGACTTTACTACTAATATTATTTAAGCACATATTACTTTGAGTTGGAATACATTTCCAGAGAGTCTTGAGAGACAAATTATAAGATTTTGAAGAGTCTTGAAAACATAAATGAATGCACCGAGTATTCACAATCTGCAAAATACTAAACCAGGTCTATGAAATATTTGAAACTGGTATACATGTTTTTAATTTCTTTACTCTTGCTATATTAAAGAAAACAAGTTTTCTTCCAAATCAGGATAAACAATTTCTTATGCGTAGCTGCATTTTAAAACCAATGTCAATAATGATGATCAGAGTGCACTTCTGACCAAAGACCATATATTTTATCTAGTATGTCCTATTAGAGAGGTCCAGAATGTCTGGATGCACAACAGCAGACTTCACACACCCTGTTTTGATAATCTGCCATATCATTCTGCCTTTCACTTGGATATCATTGGCCTGCTTTTCTGATTGCAAGCAGATCTCAGTTATGCCAGCGTGCAGCCATCAATGCTAGCAGTGCCCATGTTGTGAGGAAAATGAGAGCCCTGCTGCAAAGAATTAATTCACTTCAACAAACATGAGGTTTGTGAGTGCTGAGAGACTTCAGCTATTCCCAGTTTAATAGATGTCATCTGTAAAATATTTATATAGGAAAATGTCATCCACTGCTCATGAAACTGCAATAAACCCTATGAGTGCCAAGGGTAGCAAAAGAAATATATGGATTAATAAATAATGCTAATGATAATTAAAGTATACAAAATAATCCTCAGAGGACTATGAGAGCTTTCTAAAATTCAAAGGCTTTTATTATATAAAAGTGAGCTTGCAGAATTTCTTGTCTGGACACATAGATCAACAGAACATTTACTGCAGCGTAACAGAAATGAAACTTTTAAGAAGGATTTAATCTGGGCATTTTATCCTTCAACTCAATGAAAAGAAAAGGTAAAAAGTTTTTAAGAATTCCAAATATGGAAAAAAAAATACCTATCCTGTCAAGTCTATCAATAGCCACGGTTTCAAAGGCCCTTCTCATCATGGGGTACTCTTCCAGAACCTCGTTGAAGTTGTCCACTGAGAGGGAATACAGGCGACAGTATGTGTCTGCTCGTACACTGGCAGTTCGACGGCCCTTGGTCAAAAGGCAAATCTCTGGGAAGAGAAAAATTCAACACACACAGGAAACAAAGAAGTTAGTGAACCATGTGAAACTTAAAAGCTGGGAAGTGACTTGGTGCTAACAGCAATTTTTCTATTGCTGTTTAAGCAAGGTTGTAGGGGCAGTTCTGAAGGTGTTTGATTCTATTTTTGCTACTCTGAAAAAATAACTAATATTCTTTAAGAGCCATGCTTATAGGTTTTCTCAGTCTAGGCTGATTTTATCAGGCCTTTTAAAAAAAATAATCTTTAAGTTGAAAGAAATGATCCGTCTGCTGTCAAATACAGCTTACTGACTCAATTAACCCAAGTGATGCTATTGATTTTTTTTGAAATATTCAGCTGGCATAATAATTCACCAGATTTACTAAACTAATTTAATACATGATGTAATGATATTTGAATATAAGAACTGCTCTAAGAAAAAATGCTTCAAGCATGAAAATGCCTTCTGTTTCCTTGGGTTTTATGTCCTAGGTATTTTTGGAGAGTAAACTTATGATTTTAGACTTCTTTTCCTCATTGGGCTAAACAACAGAACCCTTTTAACCTCTGCTTACACCATTTGATTAGTCTACTAGACTTTCTCTGCAAGTGCTTCCAACAGGAATTCATCATTCTGGAAAAGAGGAGACCAAAGCCATATGCAGAGTCCCAAGAAACAGCCCCAATCTTGCAACTGCTGATTCCTGAACCCGCAGGAAAAGGGTTACTGGATAAAGGTCAAAGTCAATGCCCGAGGCTTATAACAGCAAAACATAGGGGTAGAATGAGAGACATGCACAAATCCATCTTAGGGAAGTTTCCCAATAGAAGTCTTCAATATTCAGACATGTTATATATGTCGTCATATGTTTGTAAAGTTGTCAAACTCAAAATATGGCTGATATGCCACTTCTTAAATGCATATATGATAATTCTTTTCTGCATCTTCACCCCTCTCTTCAATGAAGATTTACATTAGAAAAGTTCAAGTGAGGCTTAGTATTACCTAAAATAAAAAAATATTTAACACAGTATGACATAAAGTAGACTCAGAATTATTTTTCATTATATATTCCAGTTAGCTAAAAGTGAAACTCTTTGCAGGAGATTTCAAAATTAAAAACAATTTGGAAGTGTCTTTCAAATTGTGTATCCATTCTTACCTATCTATCCATATTCCCCAAAAAGCAAAAATAAAATAGAGTACGGTAATGAGAAATAAAACCAAATCTTAAAAGACCTTCCCCCCACCCCTCCCTTCTTCCTGGGCTTAACTTCATTCCTGAGTTCTCTACCTTCTCCGAGTGGTGCGGGGGGACGGGGAATGGGGGTTGCAGTCAGTTCATCACACATTG
>RSEF01000031.1:15019324-15029571 GCA_003993805.1 Himantopus leucocephalus
GTGTTCTCCGCCGGGCAGCTTTCCAGCCACTCCGTCCCAAGCCAGTAGTGCTGCATGGGAAAGTTTTAGATAAATGGTTTATATTGTTCACCTGAAAAGTATTTTATGAATGAGTTCACAAGGAGAACTGGAGATCCTGCTCCCTTAAAGCATTTAATTCTGTACTTGCCATTAAGAATGTGAATAATCAAACCTCAGGGAGGCTAATTATAATTAATTATGGACTTCAGTGCTGTGCTGGATTGGAGTATGAATACTGAGAGACTTAATTCATCACTACCTTGAATAAGAAGTAGCCATATGCAGTGTTTTTGCAATATGTAAACCTGTATCATATCATGATGTCCAGGCATAAATTACAAGGTGTAAATCAGTGAGCAGACAGGCACTTTAACATTATTTTCTCTATTTATAATCAATCTTATACTGCAAATCCTTAAAAGTAGACCATCAAAATGAAGTACCTAGAGTGTACCCAGAAAAAAAGTGGCAAAATATAATCTAAAGTGACTCAACATTTCCCATGGTATGATTTTCCAATGCACTGGTCTAAAATATACTGACAGTTGCTGTTCAGAAATGGGGAAAAACTCCATCAATAATAGGTAGGTCAAAGTAGTTCTGTCTAACTGGCCTTTTACAAGCTGAAGCAAATGCAAGGTACAATTTATTAGCATTTCAAGTATGTAAAGATAACTGTTAAAACAGTATTAAATAATTTAGGCAAAATAAAATATTTAAAAATCTAAAGTATTCCATGAACTACATGTTATAAAAAATAAAGGGAGGAAAAGGCCTTTCCAGAAGGGAAGGAGAACTTGCAGAGCCAGAGCTTATTATGATGACTAAAGGACCCCTAAAATCCACACGTGGAACCAATTGAGTAAGAGCAAGGGAATTGCTGGAAAGGAGTTCTTTTACTAAAACCAGCTTCCCTTTAGTTTATTAAATTCCTGCATGTTTGTTGTTGTTATTAATCATGAAACATTTTGAATCACCAACATATATAATATTATTATGAAGTGATTCTGATATCATTTACTCCAGCAAAAATCAGAATTGCCTCATATCAGTGGTATTACACCAGTATATTGGTATAATGTAAATTAATTAGTATTAAGTTAATTAGATAAATTATTATTTCTCCTCTGTAAAGCCTCAGTAAATGATGAACTATGCTTCTCTATAAGCAAAAGACTCATATTCTTGTGTTTCATCTATAAAGACTTCTAAAACTTTGCTTTTTACCAATTTTCTGTATCTAGTGAGGAATAAATATGCAATAGGAGGAATTACTATTCCTCCTATCACAAGAAGCCTTTGAGTAATTTCTAATACAATCATCTGTTACTCAGAGGCAAAGGTTCAGTAGGACTGAAACCTGGCAATTTCCTCCTTACCATTTACTACTGGGATTATAGCATAAATGAGTTTGAAATACCGAGGTATTAAAGAGAAACACAAATATGTACTGAGACAGATAAAAAAATTGGGGAAGTCTCATTCTCCACTGCTGTGTACTTAACAAAGACTACATTTTCAGTATTGTAAATTGCAAATACTCAAAACCATGGACCAGATGACAAAATAAAAATAAATTTAGCCATCACATCATCCTCAAAATACAATTGCTTATGTTTTTCACCTGCCTCACAATTCTTCTTCTCTGTCCCAGGAAGGCTGAATTCAAGTGTTTTCAAATCAAGTTTACAATTCAACTTAGCTGCAAACACACATGCAGTCAGGTTTCCCTACTTGCTGTTCAAAAGGGATAGGTGTAAGCACCTTCCTGCTCCCTTTCCAGCTCCTGAAGGTTGCTTTAGGCTTGTTCACACATTCTCGTCCCTTGCATTTTCTTCCCTTTCCCATCAATCTCATGCCCATGACATTCCCCTGCACTCACAGTTCCTCTGTCTCATATTTCTTTGCACCACTCACAACCTGACTCCTACCCACACAGTCCTCTCTCTGTTGACCTCCATCTCACTCTTCACACTCTTCTGACCTCCCCTATGGTTTTGTCCTATGTGTTAACATAGTCTACCTTCTCCTGACCATCCACTCTCTCCTGATATTCTTCATTCACATTTTATTCTCCCTGCCCATCCTACAGAAGCAGCTAGAAGGAGAAGGTTATAATTTTCATTGAGGGCAATCTTGTTTCCCCTTGTATGAAAACTGTCAGTCTCAGTGGGAGAAGTTCCATTCTCTTTTGTTTGTAAAGAGAAAAGATGTATTTACTGCTTTGCTGAAAGTAGTAGCAATCCCATTTCTAATAATGGGGAAGTAGAAGATACTTTAGAAAACGGGGTAAAGTGAAGGAAGACATAAAAAATGCATAGACGTTTAAGAAAAATGAGTATTGCAGTATTTCCTCAAAAATAACAAGATATGGTCCTGAAGAATCCTATGAAAGCAGCTATAGAGTATATCCTGGAATTCTCCACTGTTAACTGTGGCTTACATAATTTCACTCATGTAGAAATGAATATATAACTGAGCAATATAGTGAAAATTAGCATCATGTATTATTCATTGCCTAATGCCCTTCCCTTCTAGAAAAACTCACACAAGCACATCATGTAAGGACAGGGATTCTAAATTAAGGGAATAAAAAGTTACTGTTTTCTTTAAATGTCAGTAAAAAGAAAAGGAAAATGGATTGTCCTGAATCTTTATGAAACAATCCTTCCACTGATACGTGTCTGCTCAAGACATAATTTATGACACTCTAAAATATTTCCTCTGTGGTCATTACATGTTTGAAAGAACATAGTCAACCTCAAATCGCACTTTTTTCAGAACATATTTGTATATCTATTTTGTTTTTCAAATAATTGGGGGACATTATTTTTGGTATGTTGACTGCAGATCTGAGGGAGTGTAGACTGGTCAGTATTTCTCACTTGCTCCCTTACGTTTTGTGTATTCTGTCGAAGGGGAAGTGGGGGCAAGGGTAGGAGGATACATGGCTTAGGGAAAAGGACAGTACCAGAAATTACTTTCAAATTCATACTAGTACTTGGAGGAGATATGTAGGATGATAATATCCTTCAGTTATGATATTGAAGGACAAAAAACTTGTTGGGATCAGAATTAGCATCCTACACACTGTTGGGCTAAGTAATGCTCCAGTTCAAGAAAATTAGATTTATGAACACACATGAAGGTTAAGGGATAGGATGTTCTTCCCATGGGAATTCCAATGAACAAACCACAGTATCTCTGTGGCTACTGTCTTGTACTTACTCCTTCCCTCAAGAAAGAAGAAACCAGTGAGCACAGATGAGGAAAGAGGCAGACAGTAATCAAGCCCAGATCTATGGAGGGTTCTCTAGAGTAACCACTCTGCACCTCCCTTGAAAATCAACATAAAGCAGAGGTGAAATGTAGCCTGATTAATCAGTTCCATTGATGGTTATCCAGGCACATTTGTTTAGAGAATTTCTAAGCAATTGTAAGGTTTATCTAGTTTCATGTGCGACTTATAACACTCAGAACAGGGAAGCCTGCTTTTAATTAAGAACAAAGATCAGGCAAGAGAATTTTCATGTTCAGCAGCATCTCGGTCTTCAAACCTCCAGCTATTTCCTCTCTTTATTACTGCAACTTTTGGTTTTCTGAAATAAACCTCACTCTCCTGTCTCCATTCAAGCCTCCCCAAAATACTGGTGACACTGCTTTGGCTCTTGTTAAATCATGGCTTTCACACTAACCTCCAGTTCTCCACCAACTCCAGGGTGTCAGAAGTTTTCTATTAATACAATGTTGTCAATACCCAAACGTTTTAAATATTGTAAGTTTGATAAATATTTTCCAAATCCAAGGTGGGATGTCAGTGAAACCCTCCATGAGTTCTCAAAGCAAGCCTGCATCTCCAGGGACAACTCCTGAATCTCCTCAGAGCCAGGGCCCCTGGGAAACCCAAACTCTGGGACATACCTGACATCCAACAGTTAGTATCTCTGAGTTGGGACTGTGAACTTTCAATTCATAAGACATTTGAAAATTGAAAAAAGGTCTGTTTAGGTATGGCACACACCCCCACTTGTGTGTAAGACACCTTGCTTGTAAGAGCACAAATGTTGATAATGATTTATTGGGTCACAACTAGGAACTATACAGTTGAAGTTATAAGCTGCAGCTTCTTAAACAGTATCTCAGCCTCAGATTTTGCATGTCTCCATTAGGCAAAAAAAGAGGTTATTGGTTTTAGGATTTGAACACAGGCTTATTCTTCTAGCTTGTTATTATTCCACTGTGCAGCATTTCTTGTGTCTGCTTTGGTCAGGAAGCTTTACTCAGATTCTGATACACATTTCAGGGAAAGAACATCTTCTCCAAAGCTAAGAGAATATTAGAATATTTTTTTCTGCTTTGACAAACCAAACCTTTTCAATTCAATATCTGATGTGCAGCTTGTTTCCTCTCTTTTCAGCTGCAGTCAAATAGGTATTTCTTCTCCAGTATCTGAAAACCCACTTCTGGGAATTCACAATGCTATATGGTTTTCTGTTCAAACAGATCTGAATCACAATACTTTGGATCTCAGGGCACTTCCTTTCTCAGGTTCTTCCTCCTCCTCCTCCTCCTCCTCCTCCTCCTCCTCCTCCTCCTGCTGTTAGGGTTTGGATGCATTTGTCCCTGGTTTTGCACCCCTTGTCTCATCCCAGCTTCAGTTTGGATGAACAAAACTGCTTTGGTATGCAGTGTAATAAGTTCTTGTGGTGTCTGGCTATTGCAAATAGCTTATTTTTTGTCTGCATTCCTGCTAAGAAGGGTAGTGGATGAACAGGATGAGCTAAGTAGTTGTTTGCATTGCAACAACAGGCTAACAGTTATGTAAAATACTTTCATGTGCAATCTCCTCTGATCCTCTGCTGGTTCAGAGGAATATTATGGCCAGATTCAGCACACAGGCTCTTGCAAACTCATTTTCATAAACTAGGGCACTGCTAAGCATAGAGAAGACCAAGAACAAGGTTGCTCTGTTTCTTCATACTCAGCTTTTCTTTCTCCTTAATCGCCTGTCTTCGGCATCTACAGTTTAAGCCTGTGGGATAAGCACAAGATGTCTTTACTGAAGTGCTTCTACAAATACTGATACAAATCACCTTGCAGAGGCTACTGCAGATTGACAAAGCCTGCTGGCCAGATCAGTAGGAGTTGCTTTAGCTAAAATGGGATTAGTTAAGTAACTCTATAGCCCAATTCAAACACTGAGTCCAATTCTGTTTTCTAAGCTTCCCACTTCTGTATACCAGCTAAATGCTACTGATTAGGCTTTCAATTGAACATTTGCTGAAAGGCTTTTGACTCAGTTCTGGAATAATTCATGGGATTCAACAGAAAATTAATAAAATAACCAACTAACTATAACCATCATGGGCAGCAGTGGTACACACAAATGTTCAATCAGCTTCTGGAAACCAACCTTGCTGCTACTCACAGAAGCAGACACCTATTCTATTGCACAAATACAATTTACAGTCACAAAGAAACAACATTTTCATACTGGTCAATTATTATATGTAAAAAAAAAATTGGTTTAATCCAAATATAAAAATTCAGATGCCTTCATCTAAATAAAAACCTATTTTCCTTTAAGATTGCCAGATGAATTTAATTTGGATTAAAATACATGTCTGTTTTTTATTAATATACATCTGTTCGAGAGCTATCTAGTCAAATAGGGAGTCCAGTTTCTCATAGTATATACTGGAAGGATAAACATTGCTGTGTGCTAAAATTTAGTAAAAAAGCACTAATAACAGCCTGAAATATTCTTGAAGAATACCAAAATATCCCATATAAATAATGGTCTTTTATTCACTGTCTAATTTTGCAATTCTTACAGTGATTTTTACCTTTTATAATACTTTACATTTATGACTCAAAATTTGTATCCCTTTTTAAAGAAGATTAATCCTGCTTATTTTACCTTTAAATAGCTATAAAATTACTATGCAAATTATTATATTTTTATTGAAATACTCTCTGTTAAATAACAGTGCTCAATTCAAAATAACTTGAAAATTCAGGAAGGTCATTCTGTATCTTCAATAGCTATCCTTGCAACAGTAACCAGACTGAATGTCTTCTTCAGAAATATTTTGTGCACTCTTCACTGGAATTGGAATTGTCTAGGCAAGACACTCAGTAGACTTATTCTGATGTCTCTCTGTGTCTGATATCTGAACATGTTTTATTCTAGTGCATTCACTCCAGTGTTATAATTAATTTTTTCCTACTCACCCCCAAAGTAAGAGCCATCTGTCAGCTTCAGCTCCTTGTTGGATTTGGTGATGACACCAGCAACACCGTGCTGAATGAAATACATCTTTTTACCCACAGCCCCTTCTCGGATAATATAATCGCCAGGTTGGAACACCTCAAATCGCAGTTTGCTTAGCATGGCAGTCACAAAATTTGGGTCTGCATTAGCAAAAAGAGGCATTGTAGCAACCAGCTTCCGACAATTGAAGTTGACAATCTCCTAAAGGGGAAGGAAACATAATGATAATAATACATACAATACATACATTATGATGGGCATTGAGAAAAGACTTTCTGCTTTCTTCACAAATGCTTCTTTATGCTCGTATTGGACTTTTCTGTGTTTCTTTCTGTGCCTATTTTTTTAATCTTTTCATTACATTTTCATCTGTTTCTACTTAAGTGATTGAAACAAGACTGCAATACTGATCTGTATTACTGAGGTCAAAGTTGTCTTCTTTAGGTGATTTTTCATGTTATTTATTATTTCCCTTGGCTTTTAAGGGAAAAAAGAGAAAGATAAAAATTAAATAGGAATTACACTGGCTGACAACAAGATTAGCTGCTGCAATAACTGTATTAAGTGATAAAAGTTATGCAAGCAGAAAGTTTAGCCTTGTATTTTCAAATATTACACCAGTAACATCTTTCTAATTGGAACAACTGCAGTGGTCATATAAATGCACATTATAGTTAGCTGCAGGGCTAGCTGAAATCAACAGGAAAATTTCCTTCCCAGAATTTAATTCATCTTATAAACACTGAGGCATACATTCCTGCCCTTCAAAGAAATGCATATACAGTAGACCCTTATATGCAGAAAGCACTACTATTTTCCTAAGACTGCTATGGGCCTTAAGGGCATCTCCCACCAAGAATGTTTATATTTACAGAGCCAACTATGAGCACATCTACATGAAAGTATTAGTACCAAAAAGCTATAAATGTCCTACTTGCTTTAAATAAAAAAATGAACAATTCCTGAAAGAATTTCAAGAATTTCAAATTGTTTCAAGCTAATTCTTGCAGACCTTACTTTGTCTTAGGAAAATAAACATGCTCAGTTGTCATACAGATTTAATGGTGTATTGAAGAACTGGGACTAATCAGTATTAGACAGGCAACATCTACTGAGTTATCAACCCAAACATGACAGGAAGAGCGTATGTGATCATCTGTGTATAAATGCACAGAGAAGAAATAAAAGAAAAATACAACCAGCAGTCACCTAACTGCTTTGGAAAGTTAAATATTATTTCAGCGTCAGAGGAGCATCCCTAGTATTTCTTACACCAAGACAACCCTTCATGAGTGATGTAAAGGAGACATCCCACCTACCAGTGCTCTCACCTCCTTGACTGAGGCCCCTTGCACTCCTCCTGGATGTTGCTCTTTCAACTTTCCATGCATCTTCTGTCTCATACTTACATACCTCATGTATCCCATTCAGCCTGCTCTCTGGGCAACAAGTTCAGATATGCTTGTCCACAGTTCAGACAAATTCCTTCCTCCTCCCACCCCCACCATGTGATATCCTGCTTGCAGACATGATGGGAAAGTTCAGCTAATTCTACAGTATAAGCATCAAAAACATAATGGATTCTTCAAATCAGTACCCTTGCATCTGGGAAGGAGGTGGAGATCTCCCTTTGAAGGGAAGCCATTGGCTACTGAGGCAATTAAGAGGCATGGCCATGATCTAAGAGTGAAGACACAACCACCTTTCCCAGAGAAATTGCATCCTTTCAAAATAAATCCAGTGGAACTTGCAAAAATAATGTGAAGCAAAATGTCTCACCAGGCACCGGGGAAGCAGAAAGCTGTTATCTCCAGCAATGTCTTATTTTCCATTAAAAAAAAAAAAAAGAAACACCAGGGCAAAATTACTTCCTTGTGCTACTCCTAGGATAGGCTTATGATATCTTCTGACAATCCCACAAGAAAGTGTCATTATATAATGGCAAGGTGGAAACAGAAGTGTCTGTAAGCAGAAATGAACATTGACTCTTAACAAAGAACAGTACAATCATTCTCTTTAACCTTGGTCTCAATAACATCACATCTCTATACTTAGATAAGTGCAATATCTTTTTTCCTCTGGAATGAACCAAGAAGACACAAAAAATATATGTTATATAATTATAATTTAATGCGGATTTAATTTCAGAATTATTGGGTTAAAGATAGAGTGAATGAAGAGTAAGATGCTACATCTTTGAAGTCAATCACTAAACTCCAATTGAATTCAGTGGGGATATGATTCCACTAAGAACATTTTATCTGAGAATTATTTATAAGCAATGGAAATAGAACACCACTCCCCTTCCATCACTTTTCACTGTACTGCCTCACTCTCCCTCACCCTCTCTGCCATACTTCCCCTTCTTATGAGTGTTTTAGCGTGCCTGAAACACTGCACCATGTATAGACTCCATGGCTAAGCATAAATGGGCTGGATTAAGACAGGAGGAGACTGGTCTGAGATCAAGAGCAGACTTCGTCATGGTTGCATGAAACTTGAAATGTACAGGAATACATGGCAGGAATGGAAACCAGAAAAGATCGGAGGAAAAGAGCACAGAGATTTGTAATTACTGGGAGACTCCTATTTATAGAAAGGAGGAGCGATCTGGCTATGACTCCCAGCCAGTGCAGGCAACAACATTGGTGCTACAGGTGCAATACTATGGGACAATAGTATCTCCACACGACATCAGAATCAGAACTTAACACACACCTCCCACCCCCCAAAATTAGTCTTGCTTGTAAAAACACATGGAAAATTTGATGCAAGACATGGTGGTGTTTGCCTGAATCCAAATATTATCTCAAACAACAGCACTGCAAGTGTGGACTACCAGATAAGTGTCATTGGCATTCAAGATCAGCAAATCCTGCTGAGTCATTAAGTCAAGAGGAATGATCCCAGGCTATCCTGGTACATTCTGTATGAGAAAATAAATATTAAAAAAGAGATTCCAGCTGATCATCTTTCTAAAGGATGAGGAAAAGCCTGTTTTCCTTCTCATCTAAACAGTTAAGAAGGAACTTAATTTCTCAGTAAAGCTTCAGCCACCGCTTCTATTCCAAGGGAATGTTATTCTCTGCTCCCACTGCTTGCAGTACGGTGGCATCAGAGGAGTCCCAGACTACATTCTCAGTTCCGTATGAGACTGCGTTACTCCAGTCTTGGCTGATGTTGGAAAGCTGGAAACAACTATTACTTGTCTTGCCTTGCTCAGGGACTTTTAACTAGAATCGATGCTTGTTTTCTGTTTCTGAAAGTGAATAACTGTCTTGCATGTCCAGGAGGCAGAGAAGGGAAAATTTGACTGGAAATTATATAGATGCTGGTGGGGAAGCACAGAAAAGGCTGAGAGTGAAAAGTTCAACTCCAGTCACAATCAGGAAGAAAGAGAAAAATAGACCTAGGTGGAGTATTAAGGAAGAGAATGGGAGGAAAACAAAAAGAAGAAACACAAAGGAACTAGAAGAAAGGGAAAAAAGGAGGCAGGAAGGCTGACTTTCAAAAACAGATTGAGAAATTGAAATTACTGAAAAAGTGAGAGCACAGGAGCAGAGAACCTGGAGAAAAGGTGTCTGGAGTGAAAGCTGAGAAGTGGGGCGTATGAAGTAAACAAAAAGGAAATTTGAAAAAAAAAAAAAAGTGATAAGTAACATATCTTAATGGCTTCATAGGCAAGCATGATAAAGACAGAGGGGAGAATTCAGGCCTGCATGACTCCTCTGCACAGAGCCAGGCCAGCTCAAATGTAAAGGAATTTGATCAACAGCCAGCTGAATATGACCCAGCAGTGTGCCCAGGTGGCCAAGAAGGCCGATAGATGGTATCAGAAATAGAGCGGCCAGCAGGACTAGGGAAGTGATTGTCCTGCTGTAGTTGGCACTGGTAAGGCCACACCTCAAATACTGTGTTCAGTTTTGGGCCCCTTGCTACAAGAAAGACATTG
>RSEF01000031.1:15053041-15122163 GCA_003993805.1 Himantopus leucocephalus
GCTCATCTCTGTAAGACTTCAAGTGTGCTGCAGTGTAGCCAGCTCGTCTCAGAGCAACAGGCTGAGGGCCCTCGCTAGCACTCCGTCCCTCTGTCCCTCTAACCTTGGTGTGTCATCCCACATCTTGTCACAGGAAAGCCTGACATTACCTCCCTCCCCCTTCAAGTCTAGTTGAAAGCTCTATGAATGAGTCCCACTAGCTTGTGAGCAAAGACCCTCTTCCCCCTTCGAGAAAGGTGAATCCCATCTGACACGAGCAAGCCTGGGGCCGTGTAGGCCATCCCCTTATCGAAAAACCCAAAACTGTAGTGGTGACACGAGCCACAGAGCCATGTATTAATAGGCTGGGCCTGTCTGTTTCTTCCAATGTTGCTGCCTGTATTGGAAGTAGAGAGGAAAAAAAAACCTGTGCTCCAGATTCCCTTACCAACCATCCCAAAACCCTGAAGTCTCTTTTGATCCCCCTTGGACTGTGTGCTGCGACTTCATCACCACCCACATGGAAGAGAATTAATGGGTAGTAGTCCCAGGGCCATACCATGCTGGCAAGCTTCCTAGCGATGTCCTTAACTCAGGCCCCAAGGAGGCAGCAGACTTCCCTAAGAGGAGGGTCTGTCCAGCATATGGGACCCTCTGTTCCCTTCAGAAGGGAGTCACTCACAACCATAACCTGTCTTTTCTTCCTTGTCGAGGTGGTCATGATACAGGGGGCAGGGCTTTCTGACCTTGGCAACACCTCTGGCAAAGATAGACCATTATCCACATCATCATCCATTGACTGACCTTGCACATCCAGAGCCTTATGTCTGTTGTACAGAGGCACTTCAGAAGATGGGGTGGGCAAGGAAGGGCTTCACCTGCCTCCCCAGGCATTCACTTCCCTCCATTCACTCCTTTCCTTTAAGCTACTGCCTTCTGCCTGGGAGGGGGAGGATACAGAATCCCCTTGATTTTGGCTTTTTTTTTCTGGTGAAATAGCTCACATTTAAAACAAAGAGAGAGTGCTAAAGCAGTATAATGTATTTCTTTTAAAGAAAAGAGTATCCTTACTTTCTCTTTGTGGATTATAAGCAATTCCAAATTGGTGTTGAGATTTTGACTCACTTGTGTTTTTAAAGGCAGGCTCTTCTCTTACTAAACATCTGGAGAAAAAGATTTACTTTCAGTAAGTAGACCAGTATTTCCCTCTGGTTTCTGTGCTTTCTCTTATTCTTGCTCCCCAGAGCATCCCTGCAGTACATTTTCAGTCCATCCACTTGAAATGTTCTAATTTTTCTACACTCTGTCCCTGTGCCATATCCTCTTTTGTTTTTCATTTTTTTCATACACTCCCACAGAGAAAATGAACATCACATCCAAAAAACATCCAGAAAAGGTTCTCCAATTTAGAACAAGTAACTGTCCATCCTTTTTCAGAGTGATTGTATCCAATGGCTGACATTAAAAGGTTAGTATTTCAACTATCACAATATTGCCAACTCCAAGCCAATATAATTGTGATTTAGGTGACCCCATAAAACTTGAGTTTAATTTAAAAATATGCTTTGGGTTTCATATTTGCGTGCCTATCAGACTTCCCTCAGAAATGGGTGGGAGGCTAAAAATAGCTATAAAAAAAGAAAACAGTAAGAAATCTGAGATGTTTACAAAATCATATAACTCCAGGAACTAGGACGTAGAGAAAAAAGCAATATTGTAAGGCCTACAATAAAACGGGAAGAGATTGTAAGTTTGCAACAGCATTTCAATCATCCTACTTTTAATAACTTAGTTCTAAATTACAGAAGTTCTTTTGTTCCAGAAGGCTAAATCCTGGAAATGTTTATCTTGTGTGCTCTCAGTGCCGCAGTTTGCATCTTTGGGACAGTGCTGTGACGGAGACTGAATAGCAAGAACAGTATTTACGCAATTGCAGAGTGACAGTAAAATGGAGAGTTATTTTTATCATTGAGTTTGGCAGCACCAGCTATGCACTAGGTGCTTTGAGTCTTTCAAAAGGCCTAGTTTGCACATGGTAGAACTAATAGCCCAGGAAGAGAATGACAAAAAATGCAGATGTTGGAAGGGAAGAGGACAATTCTAACAAATACATGCAAACACCAACTCAGCACGCGTGGAAATGAGGTCAGTAATATTGCACACTGTTCAGGTAGCACCATCAGGAGCATGGAGTGACGGCATCTCACGCATCGTCAACAAGGATGGGAAAAACGGCAGTGCTGAAGCACATCCCCGAGCAACAAAGGTGGTGAGTGCTGGGAGGAGCACTTGCTTGCCGCCATTAGGACTGTGGGCTGCTCCTTCCCCATCGACCTCTTCTGACGTAGTCTAATATGGTAATAATGCCAGAACATCCAGGTTTTGCTATTTTTTTCCAGTTAACTAGGTTTGCCAACGTGCCATGATCAGCCACGTAAGCTGAGCCCTTTTACGCAGAGAGTCAGGGTATCTTGAAGCAGTTTTGTGGGGATGGTGGCAGAACTTCTTATTTACCAGCCCCTCTTATTTTTCATGAAGCAGTGAAAATAAAATATGAGGACATCTCAAGCAACCCCATCCCACAAACCAGATACTGGTTTATCTCCAAATGCTTTTCCAGTTGCATAACTGCTGTGTGCCTGTGGGGTGTGTGTATGTAGCATCACTTGAGGAAGGGAAAAGGGCAGGAGAAAAGGAAGGAGAAGCTGTGCTTTTACAGAGCTGTGAAAACTATTTGCCTACCCAGTCCTTGCCCTGCAGAGACAGGCCATAAGCAATGAAAACAGGCTGCAGGGAGTTTTCTGAAAGACTGCTGAATGCGGAGTAGCACTTACTCAATTCTCTACCAGGCAGTATTCCCTGAAGTACAATTTTGAAATTACTCTGGACAATTTATCACCTGCCCAAACGACCCTGTCACTTGGCTAGTCCATCTGCCTGGAACTTGCTCTAATATTCTCAGCCCCAGAAGCAGCAATAAACAACTGCCATTTTTTATAAATCAACCTGCCAAATACAGTTTTTTCTTCCCTGTCTGAAGCCCAGAACAAATAATAGTCCTTCCTGGGTCACCCATGTGTTTTCTAGACATTAAAATGTCATAATTTTCATGGCTAAATAGAAGAAGGGAGGAAAAAAAAAAACCAAACCACAATCACGATCATTCTGGGAAATCCTTTATCATTCGACCAGCTACCATCTGACCTCTATTTCTGAAATAAACACATTAAAAATAAATAAAGAAGTTGTCTTACTTTTTTAACATGCCTCATGTTAAATATTCAGACTGTGTTCTGCACAAGACCTCCACTTATTCTGCGCACTCACTTGTCTTTACAATACTAACTTGCATAATGGCTTATTGTTAAGAAGCAGGAGATGGGGACACCATGGCTTGTCTCTGGCTCCCTACTGGCTGTCTAGATGAAGAGAGGCTGCACTGCAGACAGAGGACGCCTCTGGCGTTGCTACACCCTTTCCTGCCCACCCAGAACAAGGAGGTTCTATATTTCCCTCATGCAGTGTTCATCCCCTTTACTCGCCTGAGATTATGGAGTGACAGTGCTCAGTGTCTTTACAGTTATCATGAGGAGAAACATTGATAAGTATTATTTATATTTAAAAAAGCCTAAATAATTAATTACACTTTTTTTTTTTTTTAAGAACCAAGGAGTTCATTGAATCGTGGTAACAATAAAGTGAACTTTAGCTCTGAAAGTCAAAACGAAACAACTAACAAAGTACGTCATTATTTTCAAAAGATGGGAAAGGTTTTGTAATCGCAGCTTAGACTCTCTTTAAATCACAGTCGGGTCTCTAACATCTTCCTTTCAAACTTTTTCGTTTTCCTCTCAATTGATTTGTCTTCCCTTTGCACTTCAGTGACTATTGATTCTTCCCTTCTGAAGGTGCACAATTATAAAACAATTATCTGCTCTCTCAGTGTTTCCGTCAGCTACAAGCAGAATGTTATTCCATTAGCGCACTCTTAGATCTTTTCTCTTCATTAAGTACAACTGTTAAAATGGGAAAACAGTGTACAATTTGTTTCCTGATGCTGGAGATAATGTACTAACATATATATGATATCATTTGTATATGTGTGTATATATATGCATACATAAAAATATACAGGTAACATATGACAGTAATGTATGCAGAAGTAACACTGGGATTTTGGTTCATGCCTGAAGCTCTTAAGCAATCAAAACTCCATCTCCTACCTTAGCCACACTCTCCTCAACAATGCTTCACTACCAAACGCACTGTTTCTGTCTATAAACGCAGCACCAACTGGTGCCGTGCTCAATACACAGTTCTTTTCCAGTTGCCCTGTTTCTTCTTTACTTTCAAAAAGCTCTTTACTTAAGAAAGTACAGAGCTCCTTTGGAGAATGTATATACCTTAAGGTATCCTAGGGAACTCTTTCTCTCATGGAAGTCAGTAGGAGTTTGGTATTGCCTTCAGCGGATCCAGGATTTCACTCACTTGTCTCTGTCCTCTTGTGGCTGAATGAAATGGCAGTTAGTATGTCCCAACCACAAGAGGAGAAAGGATTTGATAGGCATGAGTCCAACAGAGTCAAGAGGGAGAGATAACTGTGTGGTAAAGATAGTGGAAACATAAGTGCTGTGGTTCATATGGATTTTAGTTCGTTTCAAGCGTAATTCCCTGTTTTATCAGATGTCACACATTTTGTTTTTATTCCTGAAATAGCAAAAGGATCTGCTAACATTTCCTCATATATCTTTTACATCAAAACAAGTATAAGTTCAAGTTTTACTTGTGTGTCTGTACTCCTGGCACTGAGAACATGAATGTGCCTTTGTTATCAAGAAACAGTAATGTTATACCAGTCTGTATTACATGCTCTTGCATATATTTTATCTGTAGCAGTAAAATCGTCCATGCTGATGAACATGCTCTTTTCTGAAAAGCAAACCACAGAAAAAATAGTAGATTTTGCATTTTTTTGCAGTTTACATAGGATTCACATGGAGACTGGATCTTACCTAACCAACTGAAGACTATCATCATGTGGATATGGAATTAAACACTATTTAGCAGAAAACTGAGAGGAAAGGGACATCACTGTCTGTTAAATTTATGTACAGAAATACTGAGTTAAACTACAGCCCAAATCACCAGGCACTGAAAACCAGCATAGAGAACAGGCACAACCCCATTACAAAGTTTCCTTGCTATTCCTATTTTATTATTACTTATTTTACACCAACTTTAAAAAAGATACCAAAACTGCCCTGCTAAGCAACTTGCAACATCACCTAGACCTGGCTAATTAAGGATTCAGAAAAAATAGCATGCGGCTTAATGCATAAAATGAACACCCAGGATGTCTGAACATTTTGTTCTTCTCCAACACATAGCCTATTTCATTTTAATCCACTAGCTTTGGGGTGGGTTTTTTTAAATTATTTTTTTCCCCAATCACTTCAGCTTTCAGACTTTCTTTTCCATTACTGCATTTGGTGTGACAAAGGTCCCACATACACAATTTTGAAACACTGCATTAGTTGTAAAAGTGCCTTGTGACTAATATTGACCATTTTAGGACACAGTTAAAGCTTTTTTGTGTTTTTCAACTTTGGTTATTTCAGTTCTTCTACACCAGATGTCACAGAAACTATTATCCCCAAGCCAACAGCACTGAAGCCACCTTCCCCACTTCAGCAATGACCCAGGTGTCACCACTACTAATGACTGCTAAGAAATGCTATCACAGAGATTCCTCTTTGGTATCACTAGAAGCTCAGCTGTTATGCCTTACTTTTTGAAACTTATTAATATAGTTGACATTTGTGATCACACTGAGGAGCCTACATGTAAATATAGACCTATACTTGCATACATCAAGTATCAGTTGGAGCACAGCAATAATGGCGATTCATATGGAGGACACCTCGGTATCAAAAGCCAAAAGAAAGAAGAAGAGAAGACTTCTCTTTTCTGTTTATCCTCTCATACCGCACACGCAGACCAACCCTAAGCCTCCTGCCTTCCTCACTAAATAAGCCAGCTGGGCACCCTCAGTGGAAAAATCCTCCAGTGTTCCTAGAGCAGGAAACCTGCATGACGGAAACTGCCCTCTGGCAGTGTCTCTTTGTTCCACTGAATTTAAATGACACCTGGGAAGACTCACATTCTAGTCTCAGCACCTATATACCCTTACAGAGGTTCTTCCAGGTTATTCTACTGCAGTAGTTGGATTTATTGCTCTCCACTTTCCAAGGGCCAGCAAAATCTTTGTTCCTCACACTAAGAAACATGAAAGAAGGCTGCACCAACCTGCAAGGGCGTTTCTCCCTGGTTGTGAGGGACAGAGAGGATAGGTAATAACAGATGTAGCTCCTCCGCTCCCTTGACAGACGTTTTTGACACCTAGACCCTAAGCCACAAGGATGTAAGTAACGAAGCAGCCTGGGTACTCACATAGCCATGCCCCAGTGCTGCACTGCCCCACGTTTGCACTGCATGAAAAGCTGATGAAGGCTCGTGGGGGTCATCTATCTCCACACAAACCCACGGGGCAGTCTTGTCCTGATTTTGTATTTTAGGATAGTTCTTCACTAAAAGTAGCCAACAGATGAAAAAGAAGAACATAGTAATTAATGTACTGCAACTCTAACTGGTCATCAGAAACGATTAACCCACAGACGATGTGCTAATTTCTATTAAAAAAGCTTAAATATAGATATAAAAAAATACATTAAAAAAAAAACAAAATTGGGATAATTTATTCTAGTTTAACAGTTTAATGGTTTTCCAATTTCCTATTGATTTTAATATAGTATGACTAACCTTGTCTTACCTAACTCCTGTTACCTATCTTTAAAAGTCTGCATTTCTTCAAATCTTGCTGAATGTGTTAACTCATTAGTATCTTGAGACACATGGTTGTCACCTGATGTAGAAAAAACACTATTTCTTTATAACATTTTTAATTTGTTATATCTGAATTTTACTAAAAAACCTCTATTCTTATCAAACAGGTCAATCACTCAAAGCCACTCCACTCCTGTTTGTCCCTTCTCTCGCTGTTGCCATGGCTCTACCAGGAAAGTTTAAAAACATGTTAAAATCTAAATAGAAAATGCAAACATATTTTAGTGAAATGCTTATACTATTTTAAAGAAAAATCTGTATTCAAGTCCTTGTACATATTTTTCACAACAGAGTTCTAAACAAACTAGTATATCAGGCAATCCTCACACAAGAACAGTTTTATTCTGTGAGTTATAAAAAAACTTGTTAGCCACCTTTATTAGAGAAAATATGGAATCTATTACACAATTGACATTTTAGAGATCATCATGTGTATTAAGCTGTTGTGATTTTGCTTTTATTTACATATAAAGTATTTGATTATTTTTGAACAAAAAAGCATGTAGTGCCACCTAGGGGTATTCATAAGCTTATGAATTTGAATTTTTGACAGCTCATATACTCTGAATTAGGTTTATTTTTCATAACTGCATTCCTAGGAATAAAAATAATTATTAAAGGAGGCTTATGCAATTTAGTTTTGCCAGCCTGAGAGTAGGGCATATGCTAATTCCAGAAACACCATGAAATTAAGTTTTTTCTCTGTTTTAGCCAGTAACTCTAAAGTAACTGGCTTTCACAGAAAATTACAAAATAAATAACCTGTATATTAGAAGAAAATAAAGAATCGGGAAAAAACACCCTTCTTCTCCTGCCTCAAAGCTCCCACCTTACCAAAACAGTGGCAAACTAAGAATCACGTTAATTGACTGTCTCGGATGTGTGAAACTCCATTTCACATGCTTGAGTTTGCATCTCTTTTCCTTCAGTCCAACACAAGATGGGCCAGGTGGCAGGAGTCCTTGGCAGTGGCATGAAGCCGAAGGGGACGTCAGCCACAGCATCTACTTACTTCAGGTTTTTTGTTTTCTTTTGTTGNCCCCCCCGCCGATACCCCCCTCCCCCTGCCACTCCCCTCCCCCGCTTATTATTTTTTGTCTATGAGGGATATATTGGCATTATTCTGGAAAGTCTGTGGATAGAAAAGTGGATTAATGTATTATAGACTACTTTCAGACACAGTTAATTGATCAAAAGTGCAGTTACCAAAAGGAACCTCGAATGTGCCATAATGATGACAGATAAGGATTGCTTCATTTTTCAGGCAGATTTTGTACACAAAATACTACAGCAAATACAAAATAGGCAGAGGACTAATCCTTGCTATTTTTTCACAGCAAACTCGGAATGATGAAATTGACCACGCTCATGATAACATTTTAATCAGGCTGCCTTAGCAATGGAAATGCCTCACCACCTTCAGAAAATCATGGAATCACCTTCTGTGAAGACAATATGGACCCACCCCACAACAGCACCCCAGCACTTCACCAAGCAAGAACTTCATGCATTAACTTGTTCTAGAACAAAAAATGCATTTGCAGGTGATGCTGCATGAGCTTTTTTCTGCCTAACCAAACAAAGCACTGAGCAAGTACCTTATTTTAAGCACATGAGCAGTTGTCTTGATTCAGCGGGGAAAAAAGCCCAACCAAACAAACAGGGATCGCTCCATAATTTGAACTTTGTATAGGAAGGTTGGTATCACTGGAAAGCGTGCAGTTTTTCATCTCTCTCGACCCTGCCTCTTTTGTCAGACACCAAGCAGGACAGTGCCATTCTCAGTCCAGCCTGCCACTGCCTCTGTGAAATACCCTTATATCACTTTCACAAATACCACATGAGCAAGAAAGTCTGGTTTTAATACTCTGAATCAATTTGTCATTGACTTTAGCCTACCTGATTTTTCAGTCATATTGGACCACAATGTCATAGCAATCATGCAGTTTTACTGGATATAACCTAAAAAATAACCCCACCTAAATGCAGAAGTGGCATAGTCTATTCAGTGCAAACTACAAGAAAACCAGAGAAGTCATTTAACAAACGATGTATGTTCCACATAGGAGGGTTTGTTTCACAGCTTCCTCCTCTCTATCAAGCACACCCACTCATCTCCACGCTCAAGTAATTCAAAGATGTTACCAGAATGTCTGTGAGGTTTGAAGAATCTGTGAAATTGTATGGATTATTTAGAAAGCACTGTTCAGAAACACTGTATTATAATGAATTTTTCCAAAGAAGTTATTCAACATTTCCCTTAGAAATCTGCAGGAACTAGAAACATAAGCACATGTCTTACTTTAAAGTACTAATGTCAATGCAAATGTGGACTACGGAATCTTCATCTTCTATTATTAAGCATTCAGATGATACAGCAACATTAATGCAATAAAATTCTATTAATCATGACAGTGCTAAAAATAATAATTAAAAAAAGCTTGTAAACTGATGCTGCATTTTTCACAGACTATATGGGAGATCAATTCTGCAAAATGCTGGGTGGGATCTCTGGTCCCAATCCAGGAAAGCACTTAGCAAGTACCTTATTTTAAGCATATTAGCAGTTGTCTTGACTCAATGGGAAAAAAAACCCCAAAACCAATGAAACAGGGGTCTGTCCATCATTTTAACTTTGTGTAGTTAGTTTGGCATCACTGGAAAGCTATCTTGTCACCTGTCAAAATGTAGATCCATTCTGGTTTTAGCTCACTGTGTTATATTCTGGTAGAGGACTCTTTGCTTTACATTATCTACCAGACCTGAGAGCGTCCTCAATTACATTATTTCTCTTCTCTGAAGTTGGTACTTTTGCACCTATATCCTGCAATTCCTATTACACCTTTGTGTGAGGGTCCTCACATACAATTCACCAAACTAATAGCATTTCCATAGCTGCATTTCATTCCAATCTAACTTGATTTTCCAGTGGAATGGTTTCATCATCTATTTGGAAATAACCCCTCTCTGCTGTGTTCTCTTAGGCTACTTTTCCACTGCATGGAAAGAGGACAGTTATGGACAATTAAAATTACTTTAAGTGATAAAGGGAATACTACATTTGAAATTATGTTCAATAACTAAGAGTTTGTTGAGCTGACCTCTCTGAGTTACAGAAAGGCCTAAAAATACAAAACAAACAGGGACCTTTCCTTGATACACTGCTTATTGACTGTCTTGTTCTTCAAAAAGTGTGTAGAGGTCATTGTTTTCTTCCCATATGAATTACTGCCTTCATTTACCCAAAGTGAAATTTTTTTGAATCAGGGACAATCTAGGCCAGCCTATCTCCACCACATTCCCAACCTGTTGTATTTTTCAGTTTGCCCAGAAAGTTATACGATGATCCCTGTTAAATCCCATGTTCTGTGCTAGATCTGCTTAGCACACTGTTTGCCCCTGCTTCTGCTCTGTACAGGCAACATAGCACACTCAGTAATGGTTTCTGAAGCAGTGCTTTTAGCCACCTCCCCTTCCCTTTTGACTGTTATTTGAACCATTTAATGCATTTATGTGTTGAGATCTTCAGTGCCTGTACTCTGAGACCGCACAGCACTGATGTCACCAGAAATTCAAACTGGAATTTCTCCTTCTGCATAAAAATGAAAAAACAAACCCTTGTTATAAGCTTCGTGGGCTTCCTTACATATGAACTCTTATTCTCTTGCGGGGATCCACGCTCAGATTAAACTGAGAACCAACCGAAGCTAATGCAAAAGGCAAATGTTAGCATGTGAATCTTGCAAATCAGCATGGAGTGAACAGCAAATGCCTATAAATAACAACTGTGGAGAGCCTAGTAAAAACATAAGTACAGAAAAACAGAATGGGGTAAAATACATGAGGAGTAAAGATAAGCCCCTCCAAATAAGATTTTGAAGGCCTGGTGGTAGCAGGCAGGGGCATTTAGCAGTATCAGTGGACTTTCTGATTGAGAAAGTATCAGAGAACAGAAATAAACACAGATTTTCTTAATTCTTCCTGCTGAGCACTTGAAGAGTTACTAACCAAGTCATCCCGCCTGAACGCCAGCCAACATCCCAGATCTAGATTCACTGCTCTGGAGGTACCTAGTAATCTGCTGAGACATAACGGCAGAGCAAGCAAAGATAATTAATGTTCGATATGTGGATAAAGGCCTATTTTGCTATTTTGTGAAGCCAGATGTAACAATTTTAGGATTCTCTGTCCAAAAAAAAATCAGCTTGAGCACCAAGTTTCTGCCAAATATTGCTTTTCTAAATCTCATATAGAGATCCAGACTGTCCCTGGCCAGTCACAAGGCCGAATAAGGACTTTGTACACTCTTGCCAAGCTACAAGGAGTCCCCTCCTTTGGCACAGTCCCAGGCACCAGAAGCCAGCTCCCCTCTTCCTACCACCAGTTCAATCAGCCCCAGATGGAGAGGAAACAGGACTGCACACCCGCACTTCACCTCCATGCTCCTGTGCAGAAGCTCCTGGCACATCCCAAATACATGGTGAAATGCAATTCTGTTTCATTTTCAAACCCAGGGCAAATGATTTGGCGTCAATTATACTTCAAATGAACTTTCTAACACAGCTTTGACACTTGAATTTGAACTCGTAGGTCACCTGAGAGTTTTAATGGAACAGTCTCGTACACACTTACATCAACATGCAGAGATGAACCTGTCCGATGCAGACTCTGTGAGGTTTCCACATGAAAATACAAAACAGCTAAATTCAGACATCGACCCCTGATATTAGACAGTGGAAGAGGGTACTGAATGCTCCTCCTATCCAGGTCTAAGAAAATTAACAAAGTACAAATCTCAGAATAAATGGGAAAGGAAAAATAACTGACTTCTTTTGGTTCTTAGCTCATTACTGCTAAATTGACCTGTCAATGCTTATGAAACGTTCCTCATAGATTCATGCTGCCTGTGTCCAAAAATTATTCAGAAATCTAATCCATACATTTTTTTCTTGTCCCTCGCCTGGACGACTGCAATGCTTTCTCAGCAGGTCTACCAGTAAAGCCGATTAGTAGACTCCAAGCAATTCAAAATCCAGCTGCAAGACACATAGCTAAAAGAAAAGGATATTTCTCATCTGTAACCCCAGCATAAATCTTTCAAACAGACTTTTAGTTTGCACTTGGAAACATATCACTTTGCACAGAACACAATAAGATTCTAAATTACCTTACTAAGTTGCTCATCACATACTTCATTCACTCCTCACTTTGCCTTTGGTAATATGGAAAACAAGATATCAGCAGTCTGTTTCGCTGAAACAGGATGCTCTTATAATCTGTATTATCACAGAACCCCACTGTGATACATTAATCAGAATAAACTCCTGATCCAGAAGGTTTACCCTTTGCAGGACAAATAATATCTTTAGAGTAGAGAATAGAGACAAATACAGAACTTTTCTTATCATTCAAGGAAATAGGCGGCAGCAAGAGAATCCTTTAAATTATCCCCAGCCAAGCCATGCAGGCAGCAGTGCTGTTCACTGCTCTCCTGTGAGCAAACAAACCAAGAGGAGGAGAGAAGAGCAAATTGGGGGAGGCAGCAGAGAGACCTACATGAAATGTTAGGTAACTTGTGCTCTCAATGTATGCTCCAGCTATGGGGTGCAGCTATACCGACAGGCACCCTGACACACAGCGGAGCTTACAACGGAGAGTATGTGTGCATGCCTGTGTCTTCCCGCACGACGTACTGCAACCACAAGACGCTAGAAAATGCTTTTCGGGCAGGGATATGCACCTTTGGACCTATTTTCTATCTTTCAAAGCTGTAATGCTACAAAATAGACTCATGGTTAATGGCTTTTAAGCAAATTCATATGCATCTGACGCAGCTGTGCAAACTGATTGGGGATGGGATTGGGCTAACACATTCCTATACATCTGCCAGTACTTTTTAGACTCATATTTTCTATATTAGAAGTTGTAATTACAGGGTAAAGTTCATTTATAGAATAGAAGAATAAGCATTGCAATCTACACAAATTAAGACTGTCAGGAGAATGGAATTTAGATTTTTTAAAAATTGTAAAATACACTAAATTTTGCTAACGCTTACATGGCATTCAAGATCACATACACCATTACTCTCACTTGAACAATCACTGCCTGATATTTTATGTCCTGCCTTCTTCTAGATCCCCTCCAAGTGTTGAAAATGACTCTTTTTATGATGTCTTGTTGTTCTGAACTCACAATCAGCTTATGTTAAGGTACCAAAATGGTTACATTGCTATCATCTTTCTGTGCATGAGAGATAATTTAACTTTAATTTATTCATGCTTGACATTAAGGTATTAACTAATGGAGTCCAATTTCTCACAAACAACCATAAGAATAATGTTTCAATCATTCATTTTAAGAATTATTTACTAAAATCCAGTTTTGAATATATTTACATTATTATTAATTTAGTATTTCAAGGGTGGTTTTTTTCCCTGTGGCTATTCGGCATTTTTCAGTTCAGTTACACAACCTCCTGCTTCAGCTTTTCAGTCATCAGAGAAAAGGATAAGAACATCCCTCTTGACACCCCATTCATTACTGTCCTTGGGAAAGCTGCAGAAGACACCATGACAATGAGGACACATGCAGGCACGTTTCATTTGGATTTGTGTATGCATGGAAAACTTAACTGTAAGGGTAAACTGAGAGAAAAGAACCAGCATCCTCACAATTTAGTGACCACCACGGTAAGTGAAGAGGGTAGAGAAATCGGTTTCACTCTTGCAGTTTCCCAGTGTCTTCTCTTCCCCTGAGGCCAACAGAGAAAGTAGGTAATGATTCTCCCACTACTGTTGGGAATTCCAAATAATTTTTCGGAATGTAGTGGCAGTTTTATGAAAGAATAAATCTTTCACTACTGCTAACCAGCTTCTTGTTTCTTTAAACTACGCGTCTAATTTTTGTAAGTCGCTTCAGAGGCATGTCTGTATGTGTGTGCATGGCATTCTAAGTGCCACCAACTGGAGTGGGAGCACAGGTGTGTCCGTGGTGCCAGCAGCAGGAGAGCCAGTGTGTGTGCATAGCACATGCATGTTTACGTTGGTGTGTAATTGCTAGCAAAGACCAAGCTGGAACTACTGGTGAGTAGGATAAGATGCTGGGGAGCGTATCAACAAGGCCACAAGTCTGGGCTGGATACTGGAGAGAGTGGAGGGTCTGTGAGTTGACTCCTGGAGGTGCCAGGGGTCCAAGCCAGCTACTGGAGAGACTATGGGGCCTGGGTTTTGGCTAGTGGTAAGGTCATATGCCTGGGCCAGCTACTGGGCAACTGTGTTCCTGTATCTGTGTGCGAGGTAACTGGGAGATGGGCTATCCAGGGGCAGCTACTGGGCAGACTGAGTTTCTAAGCCCAGTTCTTGCAGGGAACTATAGTGCGTGCATGCATGCATGCATGTCCATGTGTGCCTGTATGTGTGTATCGCTGTGGGCCCCAGGGTTTGTATGTCCAGGTGTCAGCAAGTGGGGAGACCAAGGCACCGGGGGCAGCTGCCAGGCATACGGAGTGTCTGAGCCAAGCTGCTGGTGGGATCCATGTTGTATACGTGTATATTTACACATGTGTGTGTTTTGCAAAGAGATGGGAATGGGCTGCTGTGTTTGTGTGAGTACGATGTATTCTGCCTGGGTTGATCTGTGCGGCTGGCTATATGTATACGTATATGTATATGTATATGTATTGTGTGCATGTGTAAGCTACAAAGAATACATGTTCAGTCTCGCTACTGACTGGACCTGGGTACATGGAGCTGCAACACCCCTTGAGTTTTTTTCGCTACCAGATTTGGCAACTTCTAACAACCATCACTGACACAAACACAGATTCTCAAAACAGTATTATGCACTATTCCAATTGAATTAAAAGATCTTAATATGTCTGTTACTGTAGCTGTGCTACACTATATGATGATACAAGAAATACACGGCTTGCACACTATGTGATACAGCTGGGAAGGTGCACAAGCTTTTGGACATGAGGTTCTGTCATTACGTATTTTTGTAATTCTTAAAAGAACAATATTATCTGTGCAGAGAAGTTGTTTCTCCAGGTAACACATACCATAAACGTGTAAAACTGTCAATGTGACATGGAAACTAATTGCATTCCGAGGCCAGTATTACAGCTGAAGACAATGGCAGCAACAGAGAGGCTTAGGGAGGCTAAGCACAGAGAACAGATTTTCTGCGAGAAAGCCAAAGGAACCAAGTATCTGTGTGGTCTAGAAGGATTTTACGGAATGAAAATAAATCCCCATTAACAATCTCTAAATCTAAAAATGGTTACATGTCCTAAGATTAATTTACACTGCCAAGGTCTCTCAACTGTGAAGATACTTCCCTTTCTCTCAGTTAACCCCACAAAAAAGGATTTGGGATGCCAGGATTTTAACTTTGCTTTTACATGACTAACAGCCCAAGGTGTATCGCAGCAGAAAAGTGAGATTGCATTAAAAGTGCGAAAGCGTTGATGTCTCTATCCTGATTCCATTTATTGTTATGCCAGTGGATCTTCTGCTTGACCTTAGTGAATAAAAGATAATTCTGCACAGATAAGTAAAATCGCCAGCTAAAAGATCTTATTATGGAAGCGGTGCAGCCAACAGTTCTTGAATCAATTGCATTTCTAAGCTCCACCTGGCCTCCCCAAGGGCACTGGCTTCATGTCCCAGGCTGCCCGATGTCACCTTCCTAGGGCAGTGTCCCCCAGGCTGCTCCCTCCAGAGCTGGGCTTAGGCAGCAGCATCCTGCCACCCGCTGAGATCTGCTTAGCAGGTCTGTACCGAGATCAATGCCTCTCGTCACAGAAATGACAAGGTCACTTACTGCTCTGGACAAGCTCAGGACAAGAAGATTTGGAGGGGGACACAAGAACAAGAAGGAGGAGGGGGAAACCTGTCTCAAACAGCAGAGAGTTTACATACCTACTCGATCTACTGGGTAATAACCCATCATCTTCCACAAACAGCCCTCAGGTATTGGGAACACCAGAGGCTTCAGAGCCACTGAGGTCTTTGAATACAGTCCAGGTAGGTTATGTGAAATTTATTACCTAATTGTTTCATTATTCATAATTTACATTAATTATCCCTCTTGGGTTTACTTTCTCCGGAAAGTATTCCATATTTTACCCATTAAAACATGTAACCCACTAAAAATACCTGAAATAGTGTCTGAATATTCCCAGGCTCCAAAGTATACTGAAGGACAACAAACCATGTCTTTACTTCTTTTAAACTAGAAAATTTCCATTTACTTCATTTACATTCATAAAGTTATACCAGTCAAAGAAGGGACGCAATGGTTAAAATGCATTTATGTTACTGAACATGACACAACCGCTGAAAAAAGTAAAACATTTGTCACCTTAAACTAAGGTGAACCTCATTGTTGTCTTCTAGACCCTACTTCAAAAGGCTGCCGAAATTGAGAAAAGGTTTTCCTTCAAATCTGAGCGCACTTCAGAGACTTTAATTAAATGACCCAACATCACTATTACAAGTAAGCCCATACTAACCTGACCTACAGGTGGGCTCAGCTTTAAACAGATAGTACTGATTCTGCCCAGAAAAGATTTCTGATTCAGTCTCAAAATTTATTCCTACCATAAAGGGGGTGGAAAAATTACTTCCACCTCTGAAAGGAATGTTCTCCACCCTTGCCCAAAACTTATCCAGTGTAACATTTTTTCTCAAAACATCAGATTCTAGAGTTGTGTGATAACATAATAATCAAATTTCACTTTAGCTTAGTTTCTTAAGGGAAAAAAGGAGTATTTTTTTCTGTCAATTTCTTGGTGCCCGTTTGTCACCGCTCTTTTAAATGAAATCCAACAGAAGGGAACAGAAGGGCAGGTTTTAATATATTCCTTTCCTACACATTTCAGGAAAATAGCTAGCTGGAAAGAGAAGAGAGTTCACCTTTCCTCTCCCATCTCTCCTCCACATCCAAGAGAAAGGCCACAAAGTCAGCTCAAACGTTATTAGATACTTGCAAATCCATAAAGAAGAAGTCCTCACCCCAAAAAAGAGATTCAGAGATTACACCTTATTAAATGTAGGATGTCCACATGGAACAAAGCCACAGTAAAACAGGTTAATAAATACCACCATTTCCCAAACTACTACCTGAAAAATGCAAGTCAGTCACTCTCCTGACTGCCCTGAAAAGCTCAAGAATGCAGAACCTGGGGGCTCATAAACCTGACATAAACCCCAAACGGTTTCTTTTTGTAATCTTATGATCATGATGTGAAAAATAATTGTTTCTAATGCTTCGGCTTGTATTCAGTTTCTTGAATCAGTTATATGCAGTTTCGTACAATTGTGTAACCACGAGTAAAATCTATCCTGAAGGCTCTGAATGCTTTCCTCGGGAGGATGCTAATGGCATGGCTGAAATAAGTTCCTCGGGATGCTGTGAGCTTTACAAAAGCCTCTAACCATATTATCTAGCAGAGCTTTTATTGTGATAAAAGATCATAATTCTTTCTTGTTTTGCAGAATATTGAGTGAAAAATGTAAAAACACTATACATTCTGTAAAAATTGGTGGAACATTGAACTATTTGTTAAGGAAAGTTGCTTTCATGATATTGTGGAAAGTAGGAGAGTCAGCGAGTAACTGTACACAAATGCATTTCGGCATCTATCTTTCTGTTGGGAATGAGAAGCAAAAAATAAATCTGTACAGTGGGATTTTCTGGAATTGTTTTTTGGGGTTTTTTTTGTCTGCATCTTCCGTCTGAATTTGATTTTGTTACAAATATAATTACCAGACAGTGATGCACAGGAGTACCCATTTGCTTTGCTTTTTCTTCTCAATACAATGCAGAGGAAATACAGGAGAGGACATTTTACCCCAGTGGAAACTTGCTTTTAGTGGTTTTAAAAAATATATTTATAGTCACAGGCTACTAACTACACAGAAACGTTCCTGGGTGCTCTCGCAAGTCTTCTTTTCATCACAATTGTTTCTTCATTACCCTTCTTACCCTTTCTTGCAGCAGGGACCCAGATATCGAAAGGAGGAAGATGGTATATGATCTTAAAGCCAGGCTTTTCAAAATTGGGTGCCATATTTAGGCACCTATATATAAATGGCCTGGTTTTCAAAAGAACTGAGCACTCATCAGTTCCCATTGATTTCAATAGGACCTAGAATTGATCACACCTCTGCAAATCAGGCCATTTCTATATAGGCGCAGGCATGTGAATATACCAGAACCACTTTGAGTATCTGTGTTTAAAAGCAAAAGCCAAAAGTTCTACCACAGAGTTTTTAGATAAAGATTGTAATCTGTAAATGAACTCACAGAAACACAAGAGGTGAAACAGAGACACCTGAGCTGCGGCACTTCCTATTGCCTAAATGGAGTTGGTGAGAATTTTGCTGCCGAGAACAACTTCTCTTCAAAGCTCTTCAAAACCTGGAACTCTTTTATTTGTAAATAAAGTGGATCCGAATAATCTCATATATTCATTTTCTTTCCTAACTAAAATAACCCAGTTCTCAGTTTCCATTTCGCTAGCTGCCTGCTGTGACACTAAAAATTATGTTAGTTATGTAACAACATGCTCTTTGTAGCTGCAGAATAAGAGAATAGTGACAGGGACTGGGACAACCAAGTCCCCATGATGTTTCAGCTTTAGCTGTTTAATGACAGCAGGTTGCAAATGCACGTTGCTGAGCTGGAAGGAATTTGCCCCTTTATTCGACAGAACTAGAAAGTTTCAAGGAAAAAAAAGCTATAAACTGCATGACCAAGAGGCACGAAATTCATTTTTAAACATCGTGATTGTTGGGAATTAAGAGACCACACACAAATGAATTTTATGTGCCATTTCAGAGACAGAGAAGCAGTAAGAACAACCTTATCGTTCACAGAAAATGTCAGATTTTCTTTAAATACCGTAAAAATTACATACTGTGAAGCAAAGTGTTTTCCTTAAAGTTTCTGTTTCTTTAAAGGTGCTCTATTACAGACCTTAATAAATGCACAGGGGTAAAGATCTCCACAGTGGCATTGACTAAAGCCAGTGAATTCACACAACGCTGAGCTGTGTTACGCAAACACAGAAGCTTACATCTGGAAGCAGCATAGGTTCGCATGATGCTGCACCCAACCTCATGCATCCCTATAAGACTTATCTGTAAGGTTACATGATAAAAGCTGCACAACCTCAAAGAGGCACAGAGGGACACGGGGGTGTGTGTGGGGAGAAGCCCAAATGATGCCTTGCCAGGCTGCTCCCAGGGCTGCCCCAGGAGAGACTCAGCCCCCATGTCCAGGCATGAAACCCATCAAGCTGAGCCAACACTGCCACAGCTTTTGACTGAGGGTGGTGGCTGCCTAGGGAGCATGGAACACATGATGGGATGCGCGGGAAAAGCCAGCTCAGAAACTTCTGTACCACTGTCCTCAGCAAATATAATTTCAATGTGACTCTGCAATTTGGTAGCCTTGCAATCAGGATAGGTGAGACGGGTATGAAAATAGTCACAAGTGATGAGCTCACAGCAAGAACCTCCACCTCTAAGTTTGTAAATACAAACTCTCTCAGCACAGGAATTACCCACCATTCCCTTTAGCTCCTAAAGGGCCACTCCTAAATACAGCAACGGGGGCACCGCAGCACTCTGCATATGCCTTTGCTCTTCAGGGACTTTGATGAGTATGCTTCATCACTCCTCTCTCCCCACTTTAGGGAGATGTTTGCACCAAAACTGTTTCTTTCTCGCTGACCATAAGACATGAATATTATGGTGCCTTCTCTTTTTGACAGCTATATATTTATGTGTTGAAGCAAGTGTTTTGTAACATTTCTTTTCCTTATCACAAGCTCACCGCATCTCAATGCCTTTGCAATAAACAAGCCTTGTAAACTGAGAAAAAGGAGAGGGTTCAGGAGCGAGGCTGTTTTGTTTCAAGCTGGCAGCTAGCGTGGACACTGCTGCTCTTTTATGGAGGTGTTTTGGGATGAATGTCACTTAGGTGACAGTGATAGAGAAGCAGCAGCAGAAAAAAGTTGTCTTGTGACCCTGTAACTCTGATTTGGAGGTTTACATAAGTAACTCAGACGACACATTAAAGGAGTGTTTAAAAGCTGGTGGCAACTGCATTGTGAATGAATGGGGGAGAAAACCAGGCACCTGTGATGGCAAATCGATCTGCTCCTCTTCACTGAATTCATGCCGTAATGGGCAGTTCCAGAAAGGGCAAGGGAGCTTCTGCAACCTGAGACGCTACTGCTCCTTATAACGCTGTAATGTCTTATTCTGCCTAAGTTAGAGCGTGCCAGGGAAAGAAGTTTCACTGAGACACAGAACATGCTGTACATAAGCACAAAAAGCTAAAGTGTAAAAAATTTAAACAGCAAGAGCGTTGGGGAAGCTGTAGCCTGGTTCCACTTCGAGGCTAGACTGAAATATAAACTGCTGAGACAGCTTGCTGACTTGCACTGAAGGAGAACTAAGTGTCCATGAACATACAGAAGTCTTTCCAGAAGAGTACAAAACATATATATCCTCGCATTATGCCAGAAAAAAGTGCATTTCAGTAGCTCCAGACAAAACAGTGAATCCATTCAGATTAACAGTTGTTGCGGAGGGAGTTGTGGGCTTTTTCCTTTTTGTGCACAACATACAGCTCCTGTAAATTCTGTTCATCATTTTCCCTACTGCTAGTTACAAACATTCCCTTGTTAGACCTAATTGACAGCACTTTCACATACTCCTAGAAAAGGGCTGTGGCATCATGTTTCTATTCTGAGGCTCCCTTGCACTTTTGACTCACAAAAATTGCTGCCTTTGTGATTGTTCTACTTATAAATAATTTCTGTGTTATTGGATATATACACATAGAATCTCATGATCACATTATTCTAAACTCCCAAGTCTAAGGAGGCAAATGATACTAAAAAAATGAGACACTGATCCTGGAGTCTTGAAAGAAATGTCGTTCATAAATAATGGGGTAAGACAAAAATTACAGATGATGCAACTATCTACAAATGAGGATGATATCAAGATAATACCCATCTATCATATCAAACCTGATTTCTTTAGACCTTCTTATCAGTTCCCAGCTATCTGACTTGATATTTTTATTTAATACCTTCCCTTTTTTTTCCTATCATTTACATACTTATCAATAATATACATGTATCACTGATTTCATATCTCATTCTGACTTGGATGTTTTCTGGCTAGGGTCAGAAAAAAAATATGTCAGAAAGAGATACTATAGATGCTTTTACCCCTGAACATAATGAGTTTTATTTAAGTAAAAATTCGAGGAAAGAAATATATAATTGCAAATGTACATTATTAACTAAAGAATTCCCAATAGCTCAAGGAATTTTCCCATCTTTTCATGTCCTGGGCTATACACAGTAAGTGGAGGGCTTTTTACAGTACTTACATGTTCCTGCTCTTTTTTGCAAGATAACTGGTAGGCATTGCCACAAAACAAATTGGGGAAATGATTGGGTTAAAAAAAAAATGATAAAAAGTCTATTTTGGTTTTGAGCTTAGAACTTCTCCCTGATCTACTTTACAGAGTGACCTGGCAAACACCCACACCAGTGCAACCAAAGGGGTGAATTCAGGTAAAAGGGGTCAAGACAGGCACTTCAAACTAGTTTTTCTAATAAAGCACGTGCTCTGAACTACACTGTCAGCTACAGCTTTTGAGAAAGAATCCTTCCATAACACAGAGGTATAGCTCGTGCTCTTTGTCTCCATTTCTGTTATGTTCCTTACTGCTGGATTAAATTGACTAATCAGTTTCCTTTCAAGATCAAGTTTTATAAGCAAAAGGTTTACATTTTCATTCAAGTTGCTGATAAATATATGAAGGAGCACTGGACAATGAGCAGATTCTTCTAATAACCTGCTAATTTTCTGAGTTATATCATTTTTGCTTTTTTCTTAATTTTCAGTGTGCATTCAGTATGTTTAGCCCTATTAGCATTGGTTTCTTTAGCCCTTCTTATTAGTTCCCAGCTACCTGACTCGACATTTTTATTCAATGCCTTCCCGTTTTCCTTTAATTTACATACATATTAGAAATATACATGTTTCACTGATCTGGTATCTCCTTTTGACCTGGATAGTTTCTGATCCATGGCTTTCTGGGCATTCAGGAAGATGTCCTTGAACAGTTTTTTGGTTTTTTGTTAAGAGTTAGCCTAACTTAAATGCATAAATGCACAGTCCTGCTCAGTATAGTGACAGAGTGTTTTGGAATACTAGTCTCATACAGGCCTACATTCTGATAAGCTCATTTGCATACGGAAAATACAGCTAAATGTTCATCACTGCAGTCTGCACAGTGACTGTTTTTCAGCTTCCGTAATTCACTGTTCAGAACAATGTCCAACACTGTGTTTGACCTGTTTTTTCACCCAGGACTTTCTGGTCTGAGACAGTTATTATGAAATCTGAGAAACTCTAAGAAAGTTTTCTTGGGTTATGTGTTAATCAACGAATTGCTGAAGTGGGATGGCACCTCTGGAGATCACCTAGTTTAACCCCTTGCTCAAAGCAGGGTCACCTACAGTAGGTTGCTCAGGGTTGTGTCCAGTCAGGTTTTTAATATCTTCAAGGATGAAGGTGCCATTGCCTCTCTGGGCAACTTGATCTATTGATTTATAGAATTATAGATTAACATCAGTGACTAATTACAGATAAATATATTCTATTTACTCTGCAGTAACCTGCTGAACTTGGGATAATTAGGTTACTGTGTGATGAATCTCTGCAGCACCCACCTGTGCGTGGAGCCTTCCTTTTTTATTGCTAAGACTGAGATAGAAGACATTTATTTTCTGATAGATTCTAATTTGGTATTTTGATGAGAATAATATAAAGCAGCTCTTCAGGAACAAAAACCCAACTAAAAAAATTTTAGCGGCTTGGACCCCACGAGGATGTGGAATTTCAGTCCAGCCAACATCAACCCATGTGAGGTGGATCAGATCAATCCAAGTACAAATTTGACTGAGAACACAAAGACAAGCTGCTGCTTCTCTAAGTTGACGATGTGCCATTGTAAACAGAGTTTTGAAAAATGACTCAACCGTACCTACTCATGTCAACAGGTGATAATCTTTGGTACATACACTGGATTTGCAATTGACTTCGTAACACTAAAGATTTAGACTTCGGTGTTGAACTTAATTAATCAGGGTGTTCAGGTTTAATGCTTTGCATCCTCAACCATTCGGAACAGGTAGTAATGAAATATGTCTTTCCTACAAGATTTCAAAAATCACTGTTTATTTTCCATTAGAACAAGCAACTGAAATATCCTTCCTTAAAAGTGTAACTAGGCCTCCTAAGTCTTCATCATTAAAACAGTATTAATATTGATTTGTTCTCTCAGGATGAGGAAACGCTAAGTCTGATTGCTAAAGGACACCCCTTTTGCTCTGATGGCATAATTCTCTTCCATAATATATATTATTGACAATTATATTTTCTTTTGGTATCATTCATTAAGTCAAAGACAATTAGACAAGTTGGCCACAACAGATTGAGCTGTAACAAAAGTCTCTTCAGGCTTACTCTGAAAAGCTTGCTAACAGCTGTTTGTCTTTTAGATTTCAGATGGAAAACAAATCATAAAGCAGCCAATATTTAACATGGAGACTTGCTAAATTTGTCTTTTCCCCATGCTTTTTTCCCAAATTTGACACCATTCAAGGGGTGGCATACAAAACCATAAAGCAGGTGACGTTGCTGGAAGGGAGACTGCAAGGAAGAAAAAGCGATTATCAAATCAAATGAGAATACATTCATTATGAGTTTAATTCCCCCTTCTTTGACATTTCTTCCTCAATTTAATTAGTGTCTCCTGAGGCCCACAGTCTTAGTGGTCTTCCTATGCAAAAGAAAACTTGCTTGCCAAGGAAAATATGTCCGAAACTCTCCCAACTATGTGTCAGTGAGACTGGATTCTATAAATAACCTCCATAAAATCTATCACGTTCTCAGCCTGCAAAGTCAAATTATTAAACCTGACATCTCCATTATATCCAGCTGTGGCACAGTTCCTCTCTTCTATCTGAGATCTGCTACTTTACCTTGCAGACAACAGAAATGCTGCAGCTGTGGACAGCTAGTGTTTCCTACGAGAGACTTAAAGGAATACTATCAACTTAGATTAAAGATGTAACAGTTTGTATAAGAGTATCCTGGACATTATGAACCCTAGATTTTCAGCACAATAGGCTTTGTTTTAACAAGGGGATAGAATTTTTTTTTAATTCAAAGCTTAAATTCAATTATGTTATTAATGCTAACATGCTACTTCAGCAGTTTACTGCTTTTCAGTAAATCGTGATCCTTTTTAAAACAAGAGAAGAGTAGTGAAGTTTATCGAGCTCATTAAGGGCCCGATTCTGCCAACCTTCCCCCGAGGAAACGTTGCATTGCAAGAAGTCACAAAATCATTGTAGTCTAATGGTTCCCACCCTTTTAAACCTCATATCCTAGCAGCATACCCTGGAAGTGTCTCATTTTTACTGTGTCAATTTCTATAGAGATTAGCAAAACCTTGAAAAATACTAGTGTCAGAGGCTCAAAATCTAAATGCAACTATTTTTTCTTAAGGTAAATATTGTGATCTCTGAGGGACATAACTCCTGAATTTTGACCCTGACAATACTTCTGCTTTGCTCACATTAATTTATCCAGCTCTTCTGTCTGCTTTAGAACCTTTTTATCTGCAATAATTCTTTCAATGCAGTTTTACTGTTGTTCACCAGTTTATAAATGTAGCTATGCTACCAATCTTTTTTGCCCTACATCCTTTGCACTGTATACTTTCAAACATGGTGTTGCTTTCTTTATTTCTCACTTTTCCTCCATGAAGAATGTATAACAGTGCTAAGCAGAAGCAACAATGAACAAATAAGAACTTCCTCTAAAATGGAATTTTATTTTCCCTTTATGTCTACCTTAAAGAAATGAAACAGGAATATTCAATTTCCTATTTCATGTCTGCAAAAGAACAGACTATTCTATCTGACACCAAACCAGTAATGCAAGAGTCTGCATCAGTAAATGATCTTTCCACTTTACTTCTCCATATGGCTATGTCCTGAGCATCAGAAAGCTTCCAAGTATTCTGTACCAAGCACTCCATTGAACAATTTTTGTTACTTTTGTAAGCAGGCAAAAAAATCAGCTAACTCTCCCCTACTCCAGTCTTTCTAAAGTACACAAAATACTTGCAGTTACAATTACATAGCCCTCTTAATATATTTGTCTTCCATGGATGCTAAAGCTGTAGCCATTACAGCAGTTTACCAAGAAGATGGCCTATCACTTCTGGCATTTTCCCTAACAGTCCACTATATTATAACCCACTTATATATTCTTCTCTGGATCTGCTCTTAAATTGTTCACAGAACTTTCCTTTTTGCTTGAACCCTCACTCCCCAAGCTCATTCGTCTCCCTGCAGGAGAAGTCAGCTCTAGTAAGAGTAATGAACAAGGTCTTACATTTCACACCACAGCTATACACCTAGAGACCACTCAGAACATTACCATAAAGAGGGGACTCCGAATCACAACCCCTGCTGGATTATTTGGATTCATGACAGATTTAAGAACAGGGATGCTGCCCACAGCATTTCCCTTCTCCAGCCTCAAGGCAGAAGACATTTAGTGGTAGGGTGGAAATCTGTATTCCCATCAAGTACTCTCTCTACACCACAAGCACCATAATCATTCAGGAAAGGAACATAGGTTCAAGGTGTGTTTTTACACCGCTATTATGCTGCCCAGCCAGAAGTAGAAAGAGAAACCATCCATCTTGCCACATGCCTTTGTTAATAACTCCGACGTGCGATCTTTGCATTTCAAGACCAGAATTTAATGCTAGCAGCTCTCCATAGCATTGTTATTATTGATTTGCATTTTAACAATCTACAACTGTCAGCAGAAAGAACAAAACACAGATATAGAAATCTATCTACTTCCTTGACATCATCATTATAGTAGCTGTGCTGGTCCCAAGTATTTGTAAATAAACATACTTCTCTTCATACACAAGCTATATAAAGCATAGTTCAATTTATTTACCATTTCAGAGTCCTAACTGATTTTAGGAGGAATTTCTTTTTCATCAGTATATACTGACAAATTCCTCAGTATTTCCATTTACTGACAAATACAGGCACTTTGAGAATCCATTCAGCCAAATTGTTACCAATGTGTACAGAAAAAATGGTGGTTTCAAATACATAACTCCACATTGAAAGGAACAGTGTCTTGCTTTCTAAACTGACCTTGACTTACTGTCTCTCTTTCTGTGAACAAAGTGGAGGAAAAAAGATGTTTACATAATTGTGCTGGCATTACACACACAGAAGTAACTGTTTGTCCTGTTCTATAGTATAAAAAAAGAAACTTCAGACTTCTTAAGTAGTCAGATCCTCTTGCAGTGAACAGATGCTTTGGACTGAAATTAAAGTTTAAAACTTTCATCTTCTTTTAAGCTTCCATGGTTTTATTCTCTGTGTTGCTCACTTTCTCCAGGAGACTTGGGTTGACCTAGAATCCCAAGTCTATAAAAGCTTTACTATAATGTATAGATCAGCACGCAGCTCAGCCAGACATAAACCCACACTTTTGGCCCCTGTGTCAGCAAAAAGTTTTGGGGCTTTTCTCAGTTTTACCAACTGTGTCTCCTCTGTTCTTCACTGTGGTACAGATATTAGGCTAAAATGATAATCTTTGCTTCTTTTAGCTCTTATCTTTTCTTCTTTGTGCTTTATCCCTTCCTACATGAGCTGGCTACAGTATCTCACATTGGCAGGGAGAAGCATGGTGAGGCCATGTATCCTTTAGGTCAGAAAATCTAGTTGAAAGTCAGTTGCCTGAATTTTTATTTTTTGAGTAGTGTTTTCAGCAATGTTCAAGATGCTGCTCAGCGTACAGAAACATTTTAGTCTCTCGCATCTATTTCTAGTTTTTAATTTGCAGACTGCAAAGTCAGATGATCCTAGACAGTCTTCCTCACTATTTGTCAACCAGTGGCATATTTCTCGGACTGGTGTGGCTATGTGCCACTGTTACGATGACAGAAGTCCATCAACAGTATTACAAAACAGTTAAAAATTTGCCTTTGATACGCAAGTACATGATCTCAGAAACGCAAGTTGTTAACATAGCCCAGACCCCTGAGACATGATCTTCTGTTGCCCTTACCACCCCCTTCTTCTTTTTAATAACCATTTTATACATTCAGTTTTGGCACAGATTTCTTTCATCATCACTTTTCAACTTCTGTCAGTGACAGTCCCATTTGGCTAACTTCTCTGTCCTATACAATTACCAGGTTCATTTCAAAGTTATCCAAATTAAGTTATGGAGTGGTTAAGAGGCCTTTGCATGTCTCAAACTTCTAAGAAGTGGCTACACTGACAGTTCCTTTTATCATGTCTTTGGGGATGAAAATAGTGTGGTTCAATCTGGAGTAAAGAAGTGGTCAGGAAATTCCTGGTCTTGAAGTATTTGCATTGGAACAACACCAAAAAAAATCAGACCCCTGAGCAATTTCTTTCTTTAAGGCAGGAGGAAGACAGCACACAAGAAATCAGAATTCAATAGTCAGGGATCTATACATTAAAAAATATGCAAGTTAAATAATTAAATAAAACAACAAAAACCATAAAAAACAACCAAACACACAAAAAAAAGGCAATTCTCAGCTGAAAGATATCTATCATGACTTCTTAGCATTCTAAAAGATTTTGAATCTGTATTGGAATGCATTACGACAATAACTGAAATGATGCATAATTCTGTTGTGGAACTGGTTTCATCATTGAAATATTCAGTCATTTTATTCTCACCAAAATACTCAAGTAACAAAAATGGCACACAAGTAATTCTTGACTCCTACAAAGCCTCTTTAAACATTATTAATGCCATATCAATTAAGTTTTTGGAAATGCTTCTCAATTACCTTCCCGTAAATCACCAAACCAATATCTTATTGCCACATAACTATTGCACTCAGAACAAATTCTAGGTATGACAACCTTAAAGCTTCAGCAACTCGAATGCTAACTTAAAACTTGATTTAAATTGACCAGCTGTGTCAAAAAATCCGTCTTACCTCCTGCTGTTCCAAAACTTCATATTTTTAGGGAGTCTAAAATAAGGATTTGTACTTGACTGACAAGGATTATTCCATTTTCTTTCTTCATGGCATGCATACTTTCTAATTCTTGCATAACGTATCTTTGGATAAGCAAACCATGAAAGCATCAAAACGAAAAAGAAACTCCCATGACACCACACCACTGCTCTTCCAATACAGAGACAGAGGAAGTGCTGTTTTCACTTTCCCTCTTCTGATATGAACAGCAAGATGCCTCCTTCACTTTTCTACTTTATAGAGAAGAAAGTTAGTGACTATAGATGATTAATTCAGGGATACAATGGGCAGATATGGGGGTGGTGATGCTGTTTCTCAGTCGGTAAATATTTTAGCTACTTCAGCATCTTTTGTATGATGATGTCTTATCTTTGAGCTTCTGAGGAATTTAGACTATAAACTTTCCTTAATCTTGGTTGAGCAAGTTTTTAATCTGTAAATGTATGTTGTCAAATGGCGCTTGATTCACTTGCATTTTCAGTCTTGAATTATATTCTGATCTCACTGAAATCATTAGCAAAGTCACTAGCAACATCTGTGGAGCTGTGATTTTATTCTTCATGTTTAGTTGTTACTGCTAAATTACTAAGTTTGTTTGCATATTAAGCGCCATTAAATCCACTAGGAAACATATGTTTCATTTGTGGAAGAGTTTAGGACAATCTCACTCTTCAGCACTAAGCTGCTGCTCTTATTTTCTCTATTATAAATAAAAGGGTTGGACCTGAAAGAATCCAAATGCAAACTCAAGCTATACATGTCTCAGCCTGACAGGATCAGGGCCTTAAATCCGGCAGTCCTAACTATGCAACATAATCCCCTGTCAAAATTTCTTTGTATTAACTAATTTTGACAGCTACCACAAAATAAATCCAAACAAATACTTGGCATTAGGAAGGAGTGTGAATATTATTTCTGTAAAAACTCATTAACAGAATTGCTAGACTACAGTGTTTGACATTAAACCAGCATTTTATCCAAGCACCAACTGTTCTAGATGTTTCAATAAATATTGCTTAAAATGAAAATGCATATATCAGTTGATAAATGTTTTTCAAATAATGCTTGGTTATAAAAATCTTTATGCAGTTGCATGTTTAGCAACTGGATTTATGTTGACATTGTGTAAATGAACGTAAAAAGTAATTAACACCAGGTCATTTTATAGCTTCAGGGGCTTGAGGGGGAACTGAATACTGGCCCAGGAGAAAAGAGGTTGCATCGCGGTTTCATCAAAGTCATTAGCAGAATACCCATTGACTCCTGCAGGACCAGAATTTCACCACAGGAATATAAATTTAAAACTTAGGTGAGAGGTGTAACAAGGGCATTCAAGTGAGGAGGAAAACACTGGCATTCTTCAGTTAAGACAGTAACTATTTCACATTAAAAAAAATAATAAAGAATATGCCAAGTTATTCACAGTGCTTGAATTTTATGTAGTTAATTATATTCTGTCAACACAGAATAAGAAATGTTCAAGAATTCATTAACACCAGTATGAAGCCTTTATAAAGTAGAGATTTTTAAAAAGAATGACTTTCAAATAAACAGCTGTTACTAGAAAATGTTATTTATTTATGTGCATGTGTAAGCATATATCCACAACCACTGGACAAAACAGCCCAAATCTGAAACAATCACTGCAATTTACACAAAGACTAATATATATTTTAAATTAAAAGAAAATGTAGCAATTTCTAATCAAATTATAGTGATAAATTTATAAATAATAGTGTCATAAAATGACAGTCTGTAAGACTGAGTGACGATCCAAAAATGAATTAAAATTGATCTTTTTTATTTCTCATAAAATCAGTATGTGCATGGTATGCCGCACAAAGGATAAGGAAAATTAATGTGCATTCTCAACATCCTGGAAAGTACTAAAGATACAAAAGCCAGCCTGATTTTAAAATAAGACACATGGGACATACTATTTAATCTGGGGCAAGGAACACACGAGAAGAAGTAAAGGATGATCTGGTATTGAATAAACATGCGACAGGCAGTGGGTTCATTTAAAGCTCCTATTAGGGTCTCTTGGAAATGAAGGACAATGGAGAAAGTTGTATGGGTTTCTGGGGTCTAGAAGACTTTTAAAACTAACTTTATAACTACTTTTGTTTTTTACCCTAGTTAAAAGAAACTGTTAAATACCTTCTACACTATGGACCCGAGTACTTTTTCTGTCAATATGCTTCTCCCCTGCCCAGACATTGATCAAAGAGCTGGTCCCTTGGATTCATTACTGAAAATACAGGGGAAGGAAATAGCATATCAAAAGGCAGCTGAGTATTTGATAGTGGAGCTCCCAGTGCAGATGGAATTACCGTATAAAGTCAGATACGATGCATAGTATAAAGACTTTCTTCCTTTAGAGATGACTCTATCACGAAAGTAGCTTATACAGTACCTGACTACCTGTCCTAGTTGTGGAGTCTCATTTTCCAAATATATTTGAGGGTCAGCCTAAATGCAAGCTGGACATGTGTTGCATTTTTTTCCATCGGGATTCTCATACAAAGCTAAATTTCATTAAAGCTTAAATTGGTTTAATTTCCAATTCAGGCTACCTTATATTTTCTTTTATCTCAAGTAATTTTTCTAGAAATTCTGAAATACTGTTGCAATACTGTTCATTTCCACCAGCACGATCTTTGATTTATGCTAGTCTGCTTGCTAAAATATCCTGTTATGTCTTCCAGATTTGCACCTTTGGCATTGAAAAAGCCTTAAATTATGAAGCAATCACAAGAAAAATTCCCATCATACTAAAAAAAGAAAAAAACAACCCACCAAAAAGTTATTTTTGTTTTAAGAATATTGAAGAACTGTAGAATTTCCTCAAAGAGGTAAAAATGCAGGACATTTTGTATCCTTTCACCTGCAAACTGCTTTCCTCATTCTTTCAGTAGAACTATGTTTAACTACAATCACATGTAATACTTTGTAGAATGTATGTGTACGATACCATAATTATTCAAATATTTTAATCTTTGTGATTTTGAACAAGCTTTCTGTTACAACTGAGAGACCAGCATGGACTTGCTCACCAAGTCATCACTTCTGTCTGCTCCTGCTTTTACTCTCTCAGATGCAGTGATTGACACTTTAATGGTATACGCAATAGTAGTCATCTTCAAGTTTACTCTTCAGTGGAAGGCAGTATATAAAACCAAAAACATTAACTTACTGTAACAAGTCTAGAGGAGTTACAAGCTATTGCAATCTGATCTCAATTCTACTACTTACAATTACATGAGCAGTATAGATAAAAAGTAATATCTAGGCCTAGAATACTTTCTTCTCATTTTGAAATTATTTTGCATAGGAAGGGGAGAGGGGGGGAAATTAAATTACTTGTTAAGGCATTTGTTTCTAAAAACAAAATGTATTTACTGCTTTCCATTTTAAGCAGCGTGCTATAATCCAGCTAGAAAACCAGATCAAAAAGGAAACAAAACTCTCAGTGAGGCAAGTAAACAGGTGAAACCCTTTCAGTAGAACCTCGTCTGTGCCATGCACATGTATATGCATACTCTGGTAAATTACCCAAGAAATCACATTACATGAGAAAAAGAATTCTTTTTTCACTCTCGTATCTATGAATACATGAAAACAAATAATTTTTCCAACGCATTTAAAAATTGGAACTGACAAGGTCAAATCTAACAGATCATCTAGGATGTAAAGGTTTGAAAAAACAAAGGTTTGTTGCTTTTTTTAATGTACTGCTACAAAAGAGTAATACAGCTGAGGGTGGAAAAAGACTTCTGATAATCAAAGACATTTTGTAGTTGCAGAACTTTTAAGTTTTTTTATGGCATACTTCACAGCTGAAAAAAAATTGAAGCCATAACTACAGTACGTTTCTACTTAAAAAAAAGGCTCTACTAGTGGAAAAAGTAGCATTCAAACTATAAAAAGCAGTCATTGGCATATGGCTGAAATGCATTTAAAAGCACAGCTGTGCTTGCTGACCAAAGAAACTGAAGTTGCATGCTGTTTTATATGATGGACATGTGTCACACCAGCCAGAGGGAACAGCATGAGAGACAACGGCTGGGGACAAGGCTTTCCAGGCTGCTGGGGAGAAGCTGGCTCTATGCAGAGACAAGGCTGGCAGTTCACAAGCCTGAAAAGCAGAAAAACATCTATCTTGCAACAAGCCAACTTGAGAAAGATTAATACCAATGACAAATTATTATTTTGAGCAGATCCTGTGAATACTTGTGCCAAGGAATCTCTAAGGGTGATGAGCAAAAGGCAAAAACAGGAGGAAGATTCCTGAGGGCAGCCTGGCAAGGATGCAACTAACAAATTATTTCATGTTTTATAACAAATAGTGTTTTAAGTTAGTTCTGTTTTCACGTATTTCAGCATCTGTATCGGATCAGCAAGGATCAGCTACTCGTTCAATCCCATCTTATTTACTTATGATGTATTTTCAAAAGAGGATGCTTTTTAAAGCTTTTTATAAGAAAAGCTTAAATTAATACTGTGTATCAGAAAGTACTAAGTAATTACCAATGGGCTTGAGGTATTTTGTGGCAATATGGGGACAGAAGCTGGTGCAAGGTATTATCTTGACCAGAGACACCTCTACTTTACAAAGATATTTGATCTGCTAATTGGCACAAACGTTAGATCCTGTGCAAATACCTAAGCAGAGATAAAAATGCACTCTAACAGTTATTTTACTGTCTGCTAATTATTTCCTAACTGTTATGCTTATCGCTAGTTCAGAACCATTTTGCTTATCACTTTTATCCTTCATTTCAAATAGCCTTCATATACTGCATCTAGAAGTTTTTAAGTACTCAAATATCCTAAATACACACCTCTGAGGATTTCAATAGCACAATATGCTGCTGTTACTTGTGGCTGGAAAACAGTGTACAAACAGCAAGAAAACGTGAAATTTTAGTGCTTTGCAATTCTGGATCTGCTCCAATTGCAAGAGTGATACTCATAAAAGGATAGAGAAGAAATCTCATGGCATTTTGACATATGCTTACTCCTGACATAAGCGTTCACAAAATGAAAACTTAATTAACCTGAATTACCTCATTTAAAAGAAAAATGTAGTGGAAAGTATTGATATATGAGAAAAACAAGACCAATCCCAATCAACCCCAGGTATGTATATGAAGAAGGAGCTCTTAAATACTTTGTTATTGAGGATGATATAAAAATCCACATGCAGTCTCAGAGAACATAATAATTTTTTCACAAATAAAACTTACAGTTTCCCTACACTATGCAGTAGAGAGTGACAGGCACAGAAATTGTGATGGTCGTTATTTTCAGCTTTGAATTCCAAAAGCTAACCACCTAACAAAAAATAAATAAAATTCAGCATTAGGCAGAATTGATACCCGTGCATACTTCATGCCCGAGACATCAATTGACCAGGAGAATACTGTTTTGAGAAGTGATAGTCATCAACACGAACCTCTTCAGACCTTAAGTTACATCTTCTTGATTCCAGGTGAGATCTCCAACCACCAAGCTATTGATCAAAAGTACTGGCACCACAGACTTCTCTGTCCTCAACTGAAAAAAAACCATAGTGAGACCTATTCTTATTTTGAAGGAAACAACTTCCATCCTGAACTCTAGGAGAACGCTAAAATCCTTTCACTACATTCATTAGGAAATTTCAAGCCAATATCATTCAGCTTTAAAATACAATATTAATGAAAATATAATTTCTTTCAACTTTTAATATTCACAATACAAGCACTTACTTTTTACAGTACCAGATTTTGGGCATGCATTATCTGCTAATTGTTACTGTATAAAAGGATAGCTTGCTTTCTAATTTACATTTATTTTCCTTCAGAATATGCCATTCAGTCCACTAACCTGATTCATGTCCCATCTCTCCTCCGTGGTTTCAGATAGCGAAGAGGAATCATTCAATACCACAATTATTGTAATTTCTCAAACTTGTTTATTCTATATCTGATCTAGACAGAAAATGTTTAAGTGAAAAGGAAGCAGCAGGAGCTCTACTGTCACACTGACCAACAATTTTCTGCTGTTCTTCAGCAGAAAACTTCAGTCAACAATACAGTTTGTTTCTGGGTCCATTAAATCAACCATTCAGCTTTTGTTAACTTCAATGTGCATTGCATTTAGGAGACACTGTATGTGCAACTTTAATTGAAATGCAATTTTAGAGGTCATAAGATCATAAGAAAAATAAGTAAAATGTATAATATTTTTTGCATGAGTGATATTTTCTCTTATTTGCGGAATAAATTGTCTTGGTTATTTCATTTTGAGAGTTCAGGTAAAGAACATAGTCCAGTAAAGTTAATCAGCAATAAGTCTGAATGTAAACCTTTAATTAATTACATTTTTAAAAATGTACCAAAACAAATGTATATTACTATTTTAAGATAAGCATTTGAGATTTAAATGTTACTAAGATATATAGTCATTACTAAGATTTTGAAAATATGCTTTGGCATCTTAATCATAGAATTACAGAATGGTTTGGAAGGGTTCTTGAAGATCATCTAGTTCTAACCCCCCTGCCATAGGGAGGGACACCTCCCACTAGACCAGGTTGCTCAAAGCCCCATCCAGCCTGGCCTTAAACACTTCCAGGGATGGGGCATCCACAACTCCTCTGGGCAACCTGTTCCAGTGTCTCACCACTCTGAAAGTAAAGAATTTCTTCCTAATGTCTAACTATCTAAATCTACCCTCTTTCAGTTTAAACCATTACCCCTCATCCTATCACTACATGCCCTGATAAAGGCTCCCTCCCCACCTTTCCTGTAGGCCCCCTTTAGGTACTGGAAGGCTGCTATAAGGTCTCCCCGGAGCCTTTTCTCCTCCATGCTGAACAACCCTGACTCTCTCAGCCTGTCCTCATAGGAGAGGTGCTCCAGCCCTCTGATCATCTTTGTGGCCCTCCTCTGGACCCCCTCCAAAAGGTCCATGCCCTTCTTATGTTGGGGACCCCAGAGATGGACACAATACTCCAGGTGGGGCCTCACCCAGACGGAGTAGACAGGCAGAATCACCTCCCTCGACCTGCTGGCCACAATTCTTTTGATGCAGCTCAGGATGTGGTTTGCTTTCTGTGTTTCAGGTACACATTGCCGGCTCATGTTGAGCTTCTCATCAACCGACACCCCCAAGTCCATCTCCTCAGAGCTGCTCTCAAATCATTCTCCACCCAGCTTGTACTTGTGCATGGGATTGCCCTGACCCAGGTGCCAGGACTTTGCACTCGGCCTTCTTGAACTTCATGAGGTTTGCATAGGCCCACCTCTCAAGCTTGTCCAGGTCCCTCTGGATGGCATACCTTCCCTCCAGTATGTCAACTGCACTACACAGCTGGGTGGTGTTGGCAAACTTGCAGAGGGTGCACTCAATCCCAACATCCATGTCATCAACAAAGATGTTAAACAGCTCTAGTCCCAATACCAGCCCCTGAAGAACACCAACTTGCCACTGGTCTCCAGTTCGACATCGAACCATTGACCACAACTCCCTGAGTGCAACAATCCATCCAATTCCTTATCCACTGGTGGCATATGATAATGGCAGTATGATAATACAGGCTAGTGTTTCAGGCAGTAGTTCACCATGCTGTAGCTCTCTTTCCCTTATGCAGTATTTTACATAGAAGAAAGTTGAAGATAAGACATTCTGTGATGTGTAGAAAAAGTTCAATCCAAGTTCCAAGAGTAATGAAGGGCAAAAAGTGCCCCTAACTCATTGACCCTTCCTTCAAGCTGAATAAGCAAGAAAAACTGGAAGGATGTACAGATCCCTGACTGTTACACATTGTATGACAGCACATCTGGGAACATCCTCGAAAATTCAAAGGGACATTTGGAGCTCATAGAAAGAAATTCACAAGCTGTATCAGCTGGCTCTTCGTGGATGATGTCCTGTCTCTGATAGCACTCAAACACAGAGGGAAATAATGGGGAGGAAGTATCCTGAATTAAGTCTCTGAAGCAACTACTCCCCGGGGGCAAGGAAAACAGTTGTGGATTGTCTTGCCACTTCCTCTGCTATTTCTTTCCTAGAACAGTGGATGAAGCAAAAGGAATTTCATAGATCTGAAAAATGCTGCTAAAGGCAGATATTTTTATTTGATACTTTGTTTGGCACTAGTCCTCAACCAAACATGCAATTTCTGTACCTAAGTGAGGTGGGGCACCCCTGATAACAGCATGGATTTTAGAAGCGTTGTCTCATCCTGACACTCAAAAGCTGAAGCTCACAGGTTGAGAACACGGATGTTCCTTCCAGGACCAAATACAAAATTCTGCTCACTTTTTTTTAGATTCAGTTACTTGTAGCAACGTCAAAATCTGAGAAAAGCCCGTAGAATTCTTCTCCAAGGGAGCTAACACATTTTCTTTCCTCATAACATCAAAACTGAAAGAACAACTATTCAATAATTAATCTTTTCTTCATAAGCATCGATACCATCATCATTCTCCCTTTCTCAGCACAGTTCTTATATATATTTATGTGGTTTTATGAAATAAACAGAGCTTTTCAGACTCAGGAAACCTTCCTATTAGGGAAGAAAATACCGAACTGATTTTAGTGATTATAGTATACACATGCATCTATTACAGGTATGAAAAGCTGATTCTCTAATTGCAGTCCCATCTCATAACTGCAGTGCTGCCATGTTTAGGTATTTCCTTCAACTGTCAACTGGAAGTGCTATTGCAGATTTCTAAGTATATTTCAATTAAAATGCTCAAAGTAGTGGCAGGAGGCTTCAAGAACTTTTTATACAATAAAAGAAAAAAAGGGGAATTCATTTTTTAAAAGCATGCAACGTATAAAATAAAACTCTGAAATGGTGAAGTGCAACAGAAAACATGAAAGAATACAGCTGAACATTAACAGAGGGAAAGCAGTAGACATAATATCTCTGAAACAACTAACGCTTATTTTTCCCCAAAACATTATTGGGTGAAGAATGACAATAGAATAACACTTGAAAACAATTTTTTTAATTGTATTATTCATCTTAATCAATTATTAAGATAATATTATCTTGATTGTAGATAATTTTTCATTATTATATTCTCCAATTTACTACATCTGGACCAGTACCTCACAGTTGCTATCATAATTAAGCTTAAATTCTGTCTTGTTTAACATTGAGTTAAAGTGGTTGAAAATGGTCTTAAAGAACAAACCCCATATAAAATTTAATAACATAGCTTTAACAGGTCTATATTTTGCTGTAGAAAACCTAAATTCAGCAGATCTTTACTTCCCTAAAGCCCTGTGTCACCATAGTTAAGAAATGCTGAACCACAGGCTGATCAAATGATGCATTGATGGAATGAGGGTACCTTTCTCTGATATACAGTGTCTTGCTATAGAAGACATACGGATTGGATGGGCACTTAGATGTAATCCGTGAATAGCAAGTAATTCTTAATTGCTATGACTTGGGTAAGGTAATGCAGTGGAGAAATACAGGACAGGAATGAGACAGCAGACAAACTGCCAATGAGGGTGACAATTGCACATCTATTTGAACAGTAGAAATGAACAACAAAGATTCAATATTAAATTATTTTAGAAAAACATGAATTCAAAATACACTGAATGAGCACAAATTAAAGAGCAAAGAAAGATACAAACAGATCGGTTTCTCTTTTTCTGCAGCCAACCTTTATAAAGAACTTGTCTCATTAAATACCAAGATTTGTGGCAGCTGAAATTCAGGAAATATATTGCTCAACGGTAGTAAAATATGAATGGGTAATATAATGCAGTCTAATCACTTCTGGTTTTAGTCAAAAGCAATGCTGTGGCATCACCACAGTAACAAAGTCCTACTTGTATAAAAAGCTGAGTTTAGTGGAGTACTGACTGTTCTGCATACCAATGCTAATTTGCTGTTGTGGAAATATCTCACAGGTATCAATTTACAATGGTGATCTTTTGCCACTGCTTAAAATGAAACATAATGAAGGTATCCAAACACTGGAAATGTGCAAAAGTGACATATCATATACCATATACTCTTTTCTTTGCTCCACATGTTTTGGTCTCAAGCAACTAGTTATTTATAGTTGTATATCCTTTATTGCAGCAGGAATCTGACACATATAATTTTGTATCATAGTCAGGGGGAAAAAAAATCTTCTCTTTAATGCACACTACTGCTTATTAATAACTTTCATCCAAGCGCTTTCTGTCCCATGATACTAACACCTTCAAATAAAAGCCTGAAATCTGGAAAAAGAAAATGTACTCAGGTGGTAAAGACCTTTTCTTTGCTAGTGGAAATTTGTTGACTTGATGTATTTTGGTGGTGTTTTGCACCCTGTTGAAATCACACCAACAATGCCACAACTGTCATTTCTCTCAAAGGACACTATTCCATAACCTAACAGAACTAAACTTTGTAAGCAATTTCAGACTACTATGCCCAACCTTTCTACAATGAAAGAAATGGGAAGAACATGCAAAGAAAAGTTTATCGTTCACTAGACATGAACTGGTACATCAACTCAGATCTGGTACCATCCTTTTAGAAATAGGAATTCTGAAGAAAATTTATTAAGCACTCTGTTAAAGAGACTAATTCTTCAATAGGTTAAGTATAGCATGGACTAGTGAAGATCTAGTCTGTCCAGAAACAACAACCAAGAATATTACATTTAATGAAAAATATCAAGATTTTTAAAAATATTTTTGTTTTCTATTGAAATAAAAATTGTACCTTGTGTAAAAACAAAAAAAAACCAAAACCACAACAAACACTGAAAAGAAAATACAACTAGATCGAGTAGGTGAGGCTGGAATATTAACAGCCGAATATCAGGTTACTCAATTGGGGTATGCAAGATTGGTTTTGAGCCGAAGCTTGCAAACCAAAATAACGGTTTTCATCATCTTTCTTTTACAGTTCTATTTAAATATACTTTGTTTTTAATATACTGTTCTTCATTGTCTCATGTTCCTGCATATTGAGGAAATGTTTAATTATCCTAGCATTATCCTTCTTGTATATATTGTGTGATGACAAAGAAACAACTGAGCACATGCAGCTCAAGGTAGCTACTGGGATGGATACCAGGTGAGTTAGACATTTCGAGTTGTATCCATCTTCAACACTGGCTTCAGAAAATTATCTAAACAATTTCTCTTTAAAAGTAAAACTAATTGCAACAGATACCAGCAGAAGGTAAGATGTAGAAGCAGTATTTCTCAGTAGCAATTTCTGAGCATGATAATGCTTTCTATAATTTTAAGACAACTTGGGAAGAAGAGGCCAATCTAAAGCTGTACAGGAGACATTTGAGATACACTGTACTCAGCATAAAAATGAAATGTGATCAATACACTCTTTAAAAAAGAATGTAAAAAGAATGGGAACATAAAGGAGTTTATGGTTGGTTAAAAGCTGAAGAACACATCCAGCATATTTTTGAAGGAGTGGGGGAGAGGAGGCTTATGATGTGTGGGCAGTGTTATGACATAAATAGACATTTTAAAGAATCCAAAAGAGTAAGAGAGAAAGGCCTCTGGAATCCAAAATTGAAATCTACCCAAAACCACACAACTGCATACACAGTTGTGGCAACCAACGCAGGATAAAAAATGATGCTTATCTTACATGAAAAGATGCAACAAAGGGAACAAATAATATTGCTTTGTGAATTCGCAAGCAGGGACAAGAAGTCCAAATTACATCATCTGCCATAATGTCATCTATTGCTTTAGTGAAGATAAACTGCTATTAGTCTGACAGCAAAAAATATTTTTTTTTATTTTAAATTGGACAAAGATATATAAGCAAGTATTTTGCCAGGACCAATTTGACTGGATATTAAGACAGCAAATATATGAAACTGTGGGAATGTACCAAAGGCATAGAAATTAAAGACAAACTAGAAAAATAGAGTTGATAAAATCATATCAGTTGGAAGGTACCTCTAGAGGCCATCTGGTCCAACTCCTTGCTTAAAGGTGACCTTCTATCAGGTTGCTCAGGTCCACATCCAGTGAAGTTCTGAATACCTCCAGGGATAGAGATGCCACAAGTTCCCTGGGACCCTGTTCCAGCATTTCACAGTCTCATGGTAAAAAAACAGATATATCTTAATATGTAATCCAAGTTTGTTATTGCAATTTGTGTCCACTAAACCTCCTTTTATTTGGCACCTCTGAGACAGACCTAGCTCCATCTTCCCAGACTGCCTAGAGTTAGGCAGCTGCAGACAGTAATAAGGTCCCCGAAAGCCTTAAATAAGACCTGGTCTCTCAGCCGCTTCTTGTACATCTTGTACTCCAGCTCCTTAAGCATCTTGATGGGCATCCTCTGCTTTTGCTCCAGGTATGTCAATGTCTGTTTGGTACTGGGGAGCCCAAAATTGGACCCAACACCCCAGATTCACTCTCACAGGTGTCAAATAGAGGAGAAGGATTACTTCCTTGCATCTCCTAGTTGTGCCCCAGCTCCTACAGCACAGAATGCTGCTGGCTTTCACTGCTGCCAGCCCCAGGGTGGCTCCAGTGTCCCTCAGGGCCATTTCTGCAGAGCTGCTGCCCAGGGCTTTTCCTAGCAATACCAGGGAAAAAGTAGGTATCATTGCTCTAATCTGTGTCTTTTAAATGGCAAGATTTAACAGCTGAGGGAAAAGTTTAAGTACATATTGCAATGCATAAAGATTCTGACAACAGAGGAGCACCACATTTCAAAATTAACAGATTCAGCGGTTGAAAGATCAGAACTGTATCAACATTGGCAACTAAAAATATTAGAGGTGAAACTAGCTTATGAACAGACCAGACTAAAAAGGAAGATATTTTCAGAGCAAATATTTACTCCTATAAGCTGATGAAGCAAGTGCCAAGAGTAAAATAGAGCAAACATTTGTGCTCAATTAACCCCTTTTGCAGAGGACACTCTTCTTGAAGCTATGACTGCCAGCTGAGATCCTCAGCGGTGGTTGAGAGAAGAACCTGACCAGCAACAGACTGAGCAGAATGACTGAGGGTTTATTGTTTTCAGGTTCGTTTACTGCAATGAACACATCAAGGGAGTACATCCTTTATTCCTGGCATCCTTTACTTTTACATTTGTAAAACACTTGCGTGTTAACTATTCAGAATGTACCAGCTGTTATGAGACCCAGCAGGCAAATGACCCTCTAGAGCTTGCTGTGTGTCTCCAAGATCATGTTGAGGCAAACTGCCAGGCAGCCAGAAAGGAATGGCTTGCCACACGTTCACAGTGACACCTTGAATTGGACTGGGTACAAAATTTGTCTTAATTCTAAGTTTGAACTGGAAGTAGAAAAGCATTGCTCTTGCCCATATTCAAGAAAAACTCCAGCCACATCCTCCCTTTGCTGAGATAAAAAAAATCTGGAAATATTTTTTTGAGCAAAAGGTGGCAAAATTTCTTCCAAATATGCCTGAAGTAATGTTTATTTTTTGCATTTATTTTCTCCATGGTAACGTAGACAGAACAGAGTGTACTACATGTTAGGTCAAAAGCCTTAAATATTTTCCTGTCAAGCCTCAGTCTAACATCCATTCATTGCTCAAAAGAATCAGCTGTAATCACCATCTGGAATGTGCTTTAAGTCTAACTGTGACATCCTTAACACATTGCTGAGAAACGTATGAGCTCATACTTAGGATCTACCTCATGCTTGTTATTACTGTATTTGTAAGTTATGTAGCCAAAAATGAAATAATTTCAATTAAATTATTGCAGTAGTTTTGCATTTGAAGGTGTCATTCATTTGACAGATTCAGAGTAAGGATGATTAAAATGTTCATCCCTCTATTTGAATATATTTCCATATGCAAAATAAAATATGAACAAAGTCTCTGGCCATATGATTTGGGAAGGAAGACTTACCATTTTTTATTTATAAACTACTTCTGAGCCTTTATTTTCCACGTAAATCAGGGGTAAGGAAAGAAAGTGTTTGTGTATACTCTGGATAACTTTCAGGTTCATGATGGCACATTTTACCAGGTGTTTCCAAGATCAAAAAGCCCAGGATATCTCCACTAAGTATTAGCAATTTTAGCAATTCATATTCATGTATTTCAAAAAGTACCTAGCTGTCTTGTTGTGCTGACAGCTTAGAAAAGGTCATTCTGGATTATCAATAGTCCACAAAATTATATTTCATCTCTATAAAATCTAGAGCAGCTCCTCAAGCTTAAAATAATGTCATGGTATTATACTTCATGTTAAAAAAATTACCAAACAACCCTCCAAAACTGAACTAATAAACATGAATTTAATATATTATTTTTTATTTTGAAAAAAAAAAAAATTATCAGTTTGTCATATGCAACCTTATGTTGAGCTCTTTTTTCACTTTTCACTGGAGGGTTCCTTCCCACTCAACTGGTTTTTATAGGCACAGTTTTAACAGAAAAGTGGCACTCACACCCAGATAAGCAGCAGTGTGGTCACATTTAGCAAGTTTCAAGCTCAGTTTTCATCAGAAGTTCACTTAGGCTTGATGGAGATGTGTATTAATGAGACACTAAGGCTGGAAAATCTCTGCAGCCACTGAGCAACTGTTTAAAGAAGTGGAGAGTGTGCTGAGAGAGAATACTTTAAACTCTGACTGGTACCCATCCGGTAAAATATAGCATGCTCAAAAAATCTGAGGAAAATGCTTTAGTTTAATTATTGAAATACTTATTGCAGTATCACATTCCAAATAAAATACACTTATATGCAGAACAGTATTTATTCTTTTGATGGGTATTAAGAACAACATTGCTTCAAATCAGTAAGTTTGGGAAAAGGTGATACTGGAACAATTGTAAAAGCAGCAAGAGAGTTTTAAGTATTTTCAGTCTTAAAAAAAGGGGAAATGGATGAAGGGACAGAGTTAAGAGGTAGAGAAAAGCAAGTAATTGTAAATACTTTGCAATTGTGTCAAAATACTAAAACAAGATTTCAGCTAGTTTGTCAGCATGATGACATCAAAAAAATTTTGACCAGGAAGCCATTTGAAAATGTCAACCACTTCATGTCAAGCTACTCTTGAGTCAGAAAAGCTGCAAAGAGCTATATTATTATATCAAATAAAAAAGCAGAAATGTCACACATGAAATATCACATCTTAAACAACTGCACAATGTTCTCCTTTTGCTAAGACATCTGAGACTGAATTCTGATGCTCAGTTGTTTGCAGCTTATTGCTTCGTAATGGAGCTAATAAAAAGTACAGGAGGGAAAAAATGTTCCTGGTGTAAAAAGACTGACTCAGCTCCCTTGATTTCATTTGAGTTCAATTCACTTGCCTCCAAATGAAATCAGTCCAATATTCTTAAAAGAAATGATAATGAGATCATTAGTCTTTATCCAGCAGATGTTGATAATTCAACAGTGACTATTTTTTAGAACAGTATGTTTAAGTTTCAGAAGCTCCCTCTTTCCAGGAAGGTTAATTACTCTAATGTGTTTATCTAGTCCTCTAACAGTAATACCCTATGTCACATGGCAATATCGCTTTAAAAATAGGGCAGATTAAACAAATCTCTTTACTTGTCCTGTAAAAATACTGGTTGTGGTTTAAAATGCACTTTCGTAACTATGCCATTAATGGCTTGTCTTCTAAAACATTAAGGCATATGTAACTACAGTATTATGTTCTTCATAAACCCTGAGGCAATGTTGAAAGAAGATAAACAAGAAGTTAATTCTAACTGCTATTGGCTAAATCTAAATGTGCACTGAACAGATAAGATCAAAATTAAGCAACACTAAGATCTGCTTATGCAAAGCAGTATGTACTTGCTAAATTCTACTGCAGATTATTTCTGCATTTTTCATGTTTAACATCTTTAAACAGGAAAAAAGCATACCAGTACGGAAAACAAGACAACAATTTACACCATGCTTTTAATATTTACCTCTGTTCTGCAAAGTGCTATATGGTCTTATTTTAACAAAACACAAGTTTTTGAAGGATCAAGCCCAAACTTAACAACTAAGTAACCCAATGCTTAACGTGCATGCCCAGCTTTTGCTTCAGTGCCTTGCAGCTGGATGGAACTAATTCACATGTTTAATTTTAAGCACAGTCCATAGGTCGGGAAGGGGCTGCCCACCACACCAACCCCCTCTTGTGAGAAATGCTCAGTTGTCTCAGTGGAGAGGGAGTACTGCCTCTGCTGGGACTGTGCCCATACTCATGAACAGCCTGGAAAGTGGGTAACGACGTTGCTGATAATAATTAGTTAGGGTAACAAGGGCGAGGACCGGTAGAGAAGAACTGCAGAAAAGTATTATAAAAATCAGCAATAAAATGACAGAAGAACTTCTATTTAAGTGCAAAGTGACACACAAGGTTAAAAAAAACCCTTAACTTCATATCCAAGATGATGAACACTGAGCTAATTATATCAGGAGCAACATCTTGGATGATGATAGTCCCATGAAAAGAACAGCTTCATGCTCAGGTCTGGTCAAAAAAGTAAATATATGTTGGAAGTTACTGAGAAAGAAATAGAGACCAAAACAAAGACCACTATGCTGTGGTATAACCTGTGGCTTTGTTGCATCTTAAATAGATATTTTTGCCTAAATTTGGGACTTAGCACTCAGTAAGAGTTGCTTTCTAACGTCTGTTGTCCACCATTATTCATACTCAGAAGAGTCAGACTTGCTAAACAAAATACTGGATTGCTATTAGCAACACAGGAAAAAAATGAACTATGAGACCCTCAAGGAAAAATTAATTTGAAGCAGAGCATCTTTACATAAAAATCTCAGTGATTACACTTCTCACATAGGTATATTGGTAGCAGTAGGTATATTGGAAGCAGTTTTTATTTTTTTATTCACAATTTCAAAAATGAAGTGGTTCTGCAAAGGTTAGCAAAGTGACTACATTAATGTGGTGTCACAGGGATTAAAAAGACAAGTACAAATTAATAGCTAGAGGAATGTCTATAAGCAGGTGAATACCAACAAATAATTTTGGGGGATATTAACATTGCTTTTCCATCAGATCCATTTCACGTCTATTCACAGCCATCTCTTTGCATTGTAGGAATAATTTGCCAAAGCAAGGGCATTTTAAATTCGTACTAGAGAACACTAGAAAACAGCATTGTTATTTATAGCTGGGAATACTTGTACCAGAAATATGACTGATTTTTTTCTGGCCAGGGAACACAAAAGCACGTGACCCGTTTGTTCAGTCAAAATCAGCTGGAATTTGAAGACCAGCTTCACCTTCCATTCCAGCAGATGAATAATTGCTTTCAGAAATAATCCAGCAAACAGTTTCTACTCAATAAATTTGGAAAAATGCAATGTAAATAGTGAACAGGCAAAGTTAGTTTTGACTGCTTAATATTAATCTACAGGAAAAATTGACTAATCTCTGTGTCAGAATTGTTAAGTGAGCAGACACGCTTACACTGTAACGAGAATATTCTTCAAATAGCAGCAGGTCCCATCTCGTCTATTAGTTTTGTATCTCAGTAACTCCAAATTTGCACTGTAGTGTAACCAAGTCCAGTCAGGCATTAAATAAGGAAACTAGCATTTCTGAAATCGTTTCTTAAGAAGGAAATTAGCATTTCTAGAATCAGCTACATTTACTTGAGGAAGCAATAAAGAACCCATGAATTACTCCACATGAAAAAAGAGTTTTTAATAAAATGTATCCAAGGTAGTAACAGACTACGATATAAAAACACAACAGTAGGGATAAAAATAATTTATAGCTCTGTAACTTGGAAATCTGTGCTGCTGCTAATAAAGCACTGTGAATGCTGTAAGTATGACTGGAAGAGGACTTTCGGCTTGTCTCAGGCAAAGGAAAGCAGATGTATACCACACAAGGTTCTCTCTACGTCTTGCACAGCTTTTTCCCTTGATATGTACAAGCATATTCCTTGTCTTTTTTAATGATAAAATCAGCATTGTTTATAAAATTACCTATAGCTACTTTCAAAATCATAAGAACATGTTTCCTTTGTCAGAATATAATATTGCTCATTTTAGAGTCATATATTTGTTGTTGAAAAACATTGCCAGTATTAACTGCAAAATAAACACCAATAGTATAGGTCCACATGTGATTTGAAATATTGATCAATAAAAGTAAACTCAGTGCATACACTACAAAAAGTTAGAGTGTTCAGCAAAACTCTGAGATAAAATTTAGGTATTGATGCATTCTAACTGGAGCCTATACTATTTGAATAGTTACAAAAAACAACAGCAGATTAATTTTGTAAATGCTAATGTGCCATAGATAGACATGTGTTAGATAGACTAATCTAACAAAACTCTTGCCTACAGAATACCTCCTTTTCCTTTCTCCTCCCTCTTCTAAGAAAACCACAGTAGTTCCTGTCTTGAAAATAAGTGAACAGTCACAGTAATCTTCCTTATGTTTCTTTTGTTGTTAGTCTAGAAAAACAGAAGTCTACATTTTTCTGACACGCTAGTATGGCAGAATATTAGTGAAAAAAAAAACCAACTTTGACACGGAGTAAATTATTGTGCTGCTCCTTCAATGTTGTTGCGGTACTGACCTTGTGTTTCTTATTCCTTATTAAAAATGTGCATACAATTAATACATAATTTCTCTATTTCCACTGAGAGGCAGTAAGCCTTATCTGTGCTATTCCATTGACTCTACAAGTAAAATTATCAGGAAGCATGTATTTCAGCTGCTGGTACACTGGGATATGTTTTCTGTTAATTGTTCTGTAGTGCTTTATAATTACGCTTGGTTTATTTAGTTTTGCCTGTAATTAGTAATTTTTAATAGCCCTAATACATTCAGTCTAGCTTGTAATACTGTATATAAATAGAAATATCATAAGTATATTAGGGGAAAAGTTTGGATGTATTGAAAAACTCCTTTACGGTGAACTAAATAGGCCAACAGAATAACCTCCATTTGCTTCCCTAGCAGCTAACAACCTTGGGCAGACTCCTGCTGCATCTGAAATAATGTGACTTCCAACATCAAATAAAGCATTTCAGGTAGCACTATAGTGCAATTAATGAACAAATATAGAACGCGATTTGATGCAAGATTTCTTAAGAACTTGTCAATGGATTGTATAAGATGTGAATATCTTTGTCCTACTTAGCCAAGACAAGGGCACAGATTGCATTATCCATTATAATACAAAAACTGAAGCAAGTCTTTGTTGTTTGCTCTGGCAATTTAACTGTACTGCTTGTGATATTAGCTTTCTTTCATCTTGCAGTCTTGTGATACTGTATTTAAATCCATTATTAGACTAGAATATCATCATTTGGGAGCTTAGATTTTGTTGAGGTAATACAACAACTAGATGATATGGTTCTCTCCAATGTCTCTTAATGAGTTAATGTAATGTTTTTAGTTACTTCTATGAAAATACTAATGAGTATGTTCAGTTTATTCATATCCATTTCACTTCCTCCTCCACAAGAACAAAACACATAGATTTTATTCCATTTATTGGAAAACTGATGAATGATGAAGTTCACAACCCAAGTAAAGGATGTGACAAAATTTGGCCTTAAATGTCTAACAATACCAAATTGCTTACTGTGGAGAAATCAGGACAATGTATTTCCCCCAAACACTTCATGTTGCTACCTTCATGAATAGCTTCCATTTTATTAACTAGAAAATATCAATCTTTAGTTACTGTGTTTCAGGATTAGTTTAGCATCTTAATAGAGAAGTGAATGGAGCTCAATGTTAAATGAATATTGAACTACTAAAAAAGATGTTACAACCAGTAACTGGTCCATTTTACAAAAACTCTTCACAGACGCAAACAGGCTTACCCTCTCTCACTGACTCTTATCAGCTGTAAGCCAAAGACCATATGCTTCCACCTGGTCCCACAGCCTCACGGCAAAGAGAGATCAGTGGAGCTTGTGCCAAATGTCACCAAAAGACAAGCCAACAGTAGCTTCTACCGTCCAATGCAATGGACATCCCAGTGAAAGTGAATGAGAAAGTAGAGAGAAAAAAAGAAAATGGAAAAAAAAAAGAAAAACAAAACAGAATGGCATAAAACCAGTAAAAATCTTATTCCTGCTATAAAAATGAAACAATGAAATGGAAAACAGTAGAAGCATGAAGATTCAAAACCAACCTTGGATTAACAGCAAAGAGAGATAAAGAGATAAAACGAAAGCTCAGGCTGAGGACACAATTCTCATTAGGCCCCTGAAGCATGGGCTGGAAGCACTCCAAGAGATCAGACTGTCTGAAGGTAGGATTACCTACACCTACAGCATTTACCTGACCTGAACAGACCCAGGACAGGATCCTGTGGAATACTTCTGGTTGTGTATGTACATCTTTGAAGCACTATTTATTTCCTAAGGCATTATTCCTCTAGCCAGTTTAGTTCCTACACAATCATAGTTTGTTCACCCAATAGTGTGATCTCCTGTTCCATGCAGATGAAGTGTGCTCAAATGCAATTTAAAGGACAATATAAAATAATACCTAGATCATGGGATCTAGGGTCAAGCAAAACACGGGAAAGTAGAAATTGACTGAATTTAAAGCAAGGCAAGTTAATAAATACATCACTTAATCTTAACTAAACACATACCTTAATTTTCCAGCTTTACACCATTTTCACTGTTATATGCCATCAAGTCAAAACTAACAGAGCAGAGAGGACACTCAAGCACACTCCAGAAACACCATACAGTCATGGGGTGGCAGGGTTGTTGTCACTTTAAATGAAATAAAATTCCGTGTGGTTATGGACGTGATATAAAACTTAAACTGCCGTATAAATCTATGATGGATAAAGTCCCACTAAAGCTGCTGCCTATTTCCTTAGGTTCTTTGAAGGTGATAATCAAGTGTCAAGACAGGTAAGGTTTTGCAACAGCTCATACAGCTTAATGCTGACTTTCAACTTGAAATGGCTTGAGTATTTTAAATAAACACTATCTATTTCTTTTCCTAATTCTCTGAAGGCAACTTTGGTAGATCTTCTCAAAGCAGCCTAATATAAACCAACAGGAGTTGGCGCCTCACAGAATTCATAAGGGACTATTAGTGACACTAGTTTTAATAACAATATAACTACCTTTTATATAATAGTTCAGTAAATTGATTACTTCATGATGATGGAGATGGGTCCCTGTTTCAGGCTGAAAGACCTGCCTCCAGCTCACAGGACATATGCCTGAACCACCACGGTATAGACTGTATTGAGTGGCAGAATCCTACACTATTCTGTCATCTCTGTTTTATACTATTTACCCAACCACATCTGGGTCAAGGTGAATGCATGCATTTGGGGGCACAGCTTTTAGGATGTTCTGAAACAATACTGTTCTGAAACAAATTCCTTGGCAAAATTAATGGCATAAATCATGACTTCTCCCTAAACATCACTTCCATGATAATTTTTGTGCTTGCCGTATTATTAGCTTTTTACTGTTGCAAAGAGCAGAGAAGGTATATAGACCGTAAGATGAGAAAAGTATTAAATAATGTATGCTGTAATTGAAAAGTAAAAGCCAGACAGCATCAAAAGCGTTCCAGGCAGTATAATGGTTTTATCTGTTCCTGAAAATGAGTCATTATATTTCAGCAAATGTATGGTCACCGATCTTAGTCTGCATAAAAATCTGTTATGATTTTATGTGACTCAGTAGTTGATCTGATTAATAAATTAAAAAATATTTCATATTGGGAAACACATTTCTTTGGAAATGAAAGAACACTTCCAACATTTTCTGGAGGAGGAGTGAGGAGGAAGTTAAGGAGTTTACAATGTTGAAATAGCCTGTCTCTCAATTAAAACTAAAACTGTAACAACTGTATATATAATAATGCAAATGAAAAATAAAGGTGAAATCAAATGTTTTTATTTTGTCAAGCTAAAATATTCTAGCTTAATTGAAGAATACTCTTCTTGATTCTTCCTGTTGTTAAATCTGACATTACCATATTTTGTTCTTTACTGAAGCAAAGAAAGATGTCAAAATACTTCACAAAACAGAATTGCTGAGCAAGAGATTGTCATGCAATGGTAGCTGCCATCTCTTAAAGTCATATCCTGAACATATAAAATTGTGGTCCTACACGCATTGAGGTTTCTTTGCCATCATCCTCTAAATAAAAAAAGCCTATAGCTTTGAGAAGTGAGTAACTTCATTCAGAGTGTACTGAACTAATAAATAATCACAAATCTGCATTGGGAAATCAATCAATATTAGATAGTCATTAATAAATTGTTCCTATATTGTCTTTCCTCACGGTTAGATTGCACTCTAGATCTACGTAAACATACACACACAACATACATACGTCTCCTACCTGTAGGTAAATAAAGGTAAATAAATTCCAGTAATTTATTTTTCCAAGGTAACAAAATGACCTTTGAGCTCAAAAATGACAAAAAAAAAGAGTTTGAGGTAACAAGATAACATTGTCTCCTATCAAGGTGAAAAAAACAAAAAGAGAAAAGAAGGCAATAACTGGCGGGGGGGGGGGCCGGGGAGAGGGCGAGAGGGGAGAGAAAGGAAAATGGAACAGTCAAAGCTGCTGTAAGGATGGTGGTTCTGTATCCTGTTATTTTTATGACAAAAGACATATTTCCCAATAATAGCAGTTGAAGAAAGTCTCCAGATTCTTTTTTTTCTAGCTGCAGGCTGAAGAAAGCAGATGGATTCTCTTCTGACTTTTCAAAGTTACAAATATACTTACACTTATAAAAGACATATCATCTTTTGTACCAGCAACCAAATAATATCAAACTCAATGGAACTGAGAACACTTCTGAAAATACGATGATTAAATTTATCTGGACATCAATTTGCTACTGATGAAGGGCTATTAGTAAGCAAACATTCCATTACAACAGATACGAAAAAACCTGGTCACTTTACAGAGTTCACTAATAATAGAGAGAAACAGAATTATTACAGTGCAATGGCATCGACCATTTTCTCAGCAATGAGCAGCTGTTTTGTACCACTGCTAATATTATCTTTTCATAAGCTGCCAGCAGTGACACTTTAAAAGCAAATCCTTCCACCTCTTCTGTCACCGGTGGTTATAAACACCTTAGAGTAATGTGACAGCTGGCTAGGCTCAGGAAGGCAAATGGAGCACAGTTAATTTTCAAACGAAATACCAGTGCAGAAAAATTATTGAACATACTAATTTCAATTTGATACTGAAATTTTGGAATAAGATGCAGACAAAACATCTGCTTATCTTTAGGAATGAGCAGGAAAGGTTCTCCTCATCCCAAAAAGCCTCTACAACTTCAAAAAACCACCAGACATTTCTATGTGCACTGTTACAGGTACAAGACATTTTTGCAATATAACAAAAAACAAAGAGGAAGGCATTTCTCACTGCGCAGCCTGGAGGCCAAATCACTTATATGAGATAAGGAATAGATGAATTATTTCCTAAGTAGTTGCCTAGTGAACAAAATGGAACTGCTTCAACAGATCAGAAAGGGAGTAGATAGTCATCTGATAATTCGGACCACTCTCTAGGGAGTATAGGAGCATAGCCAGGCAGGGACTTTATCTGATTCTCCTGCACTCTAGATGGCTTATCTCATTTACTGAACATCATTCTTTTTGGCATCTCTCTCTCTTACTCCCCCCCACCCCAGCTTTGATGAAAAGTACTCAGATCTGAGGTTTTTCCTCACTAAAGAGCTGTCATTGTAGCATCACACTTTCTTTTTTTAAAATTATTATTTTTGGCAACCTTGAATTGGAATCCTCTATTGAAAGCTCATATTTGCAGAAAATGCCAGCTCTAATTATCCCAGAGCCTTAACTTATCACTGCCAAAATGAAGGCAAGATTGGCATGTCACTTGGGTGTGTTACAACACAAGGTCAGACATTGCTACTGCTGTTACTGGAATTGTCTGTGGTACATAAAAATAGCAGAACAAGAAAAGAAAATCCCTACTAATGGGTAAAGAATATTTAATAGTCTATCGGTGGAATTTTCCTTTCATTGATTACAGTAATCTCCTTACTGCCTTCTTGCAAAGAATATAAAAAGGTGGACAAAATAACATCCAGGCCTAAACAAGTTATATACATGGAACATGCCATTCATAGCAGACTGAAAATATTATTAATTTTAAATACGTTTTTCCAAGAAACTGAAGCTTGCTGGCCTTATAGCTACCTAGCACGGTTGCATTTTTCCTTATTTTTATATCACTCACGGAATGTAAACTGAATGGAATTGAAAAGAAAAATTCGTATCATGAATTCATATTATAAAGCATATCATATCGTATCATGAAGCATCTTCAAGTAAGTCCTGGAGTTCCCCCAATCTAGTAGGAGGTGTTGCAGCAGACAGATCTGCTGGGAGTTTCCAGTGTCCCCTCCCTCTCTAAAAACTTGCTCATGGGATTCCCTCATAATTGTATCTTGAATATAGAGAATCACTGAATTTAAGACATTTTGAAGAAAAAAAGAACTCAGACCCAACAAAATCTACTTGCCCAAGAATTGCAGCAATCTCAAATCCATAGCAGATGCAGGGAACACTTAACATTGGGTTTTGTAGATGCACAACGGCGCAGGACCAGCAGAGCATCAAAGAGGGCTTGTCTCTAACAGCCTATTCAAGTTCTTAAAGACCTGCCCCCTGTTAGGTATACCGATTGCTGCAATCCCATTGATCTTACAGGAATGAACAGGATAAAAGGATATAGACATGTGAATACTGATGGATCAAGGATCTGTGATAGCTAATCTTCAGTACAAAGTAAAAGAACATTTTAGAGATCCTTTTTGGCCACTGCTGAGTCTCACAACCTCTTATTGATGGCATACCTAAAAGGCATAGAACAAAGTGAATTTGTAACATTTTGCTGAAGAATGGTGCTATAGGACCAGGGAAATCACAGACAACAAATGCAAGCATTGGTATATATTAAATATCACTCTGGATTGCTATCAACTATGTCAAGGTTACAACCCTATCTGCATTACCCTGAGAATGCCAAACCCCAACTGGTTCCCAATTTAAGAAGTGCTGACTGTCTAGGAATTGGCTGAGACAGGACAATAGAACCTTGTACATTACAATGCGTTTTTATATGCCAAGGACACCACAGCAAAAAAGCATCTGTGAAGACGGGGGAATCTTCAGCTGTCTACTGATTGTAGAAATCTCAGATTTGGAATTCCACTTTGAGATAACTTATACCTCACTCCTTCAAGGAATCAGGGAAAGATGTGGCAAACCAGGAACCCTGAACAGATGTCATTTTGGGGAAAAAAAAACGTGAAAGTTGTTGATGGAGCACAGTACAGGCGAAATCACCCAAGGTCACAGGAGAGGTGCATAATCACAATGCAATAGAAACTGATTTGAAACTGGATTTCAGTGGAAGAATTTGTAAACAGTGAAAGAAATATTAACTTACAACAGATAGAATAGCAGCCTTAACTGATGCTCATGAATTTAGCATGACTAAAAAAGGCAGAGTACTTTATTTTTACATGCCAGCAAAGACCACACTATGAATTACAAAGCTGTTATTTAGGGTAGAAATACATTTTGAAAAACACTATAAAATAAAAGATATGCCATGTCAGGCATCGCTCTGAAGGTATGCAGATTTTTATCCTGGCCTTTTAAATATAACACCCATTTTTCTGAGCCATTTTGGCTCACTGTTTGTTCTTATACTGATTACTTATCAGGGCAGCAGATCTGTGCCAATGTTATACCACCTTTTATGATTTTTCAATTACCAATAGTTTATCTCATCACACTTTCAACCAAGAGGTAGATTAAGTCACCAAGCTCCTACAGAGACACGCTTTTTTATGTGTTATCATAAATCTTCACATTGAGCACTTAAGGATAAAAAGCGTATTAAAATGTGCTTTATTCGTTGGTGGAAATAATATTTTTTCTAAACTAGAAATAGTAAGTAGAAGAGTGAAAGTCTAGTAATGGGCCAAATCGTCTGATGATTTTGATATGTCTCTATCCATTTAGGAGTTATTATAATTGATTTTGTTCTACCACACCCAAGAAATCTATGATAATTCTTTCAAAGCACATAAAAAAGAATACATAACTGTTTTTTAAGCACAAATACTTGAGTTGCCATGGAAAACATTGTGAAGAGGTAGAACTGTACTTAATTATTCTTTGCCTGCTACTTTAGAAATAGTCTCAGAACATAATCTAAGGTAACTGAATGCTAGCAGTGTTCCTGCAAAGCTCTGGCACAGTCTGAGATCTGAAACAGGCTATGCCAGTTACATACTTTACACTTAAACACAAGAGCAACTTAAAAGTTCAAAAAGGTTAGATTTGTTCTTCTGTTCCACATTTAAAAGAACTTTTCAGCAGACATATCTATTTTTCCTCTTGCAAATGAATGAAATGGGTCAGCAAGGTAAGTCTTGAGGACACTCCAGGGTTTCCATCAGAAACATGGAAAATTCTTTAATTTTCACTGGTGCAGCTTCATTGAATTCAGTTGAGATGAACTGACTGGATCACCAAATTCAAAATATTACAAGGCAAAACTAAACGAGCTTCACCTCTTCCTTCTCACCAGGTCATACACCTTATTATTTCTGTACACAAGAAGAAATCAGGCATTGGAACGCGTTACCCAGGGCAGTGGTGGAGTCCCCATCCCTGGAGGTATTTAAGGGTCGTGTAGCTACAGTGCTCAGGGACATTGTTTAGTGGTGGGCTTGTCAGAGTTAGGTTAATGATTGGACTAGATGATCTTGCAGGCCTTTTCCAATCCAGGAGATTCTGTGATTCTTTAATTCTGTAAGTTCTCTACATTATCACTGGCTAGAAGCTTGAGAGTAGCTCTAATAGCCAAGCCTAAGAAGATCCCTACGTAGCATATTTAGAAGTGTTTGCTCTCCAGTGCTTAATGGGTGTCTGGGCTTCCTGCCCAATTTTTGGAGAGAGATGGACACTTCAGATGGTGCTGCTAAGAGTCGTAACGGGGAGCGCAGATCTGCTGACAGCTAGTCGATGGGAAATGTCAGGGCTGAGGCATTGCCCTTTCTGTGTGTGTCATGAAACAGTTGCTCCACAAAACCCACACATACCCACGCTGCCTCTCCATTGGTGTGAGTCCTCCCACCACAAGGGCAGAGCCACACACTCCATTAGGTGCTTGGTCCAGCACAAAGAATCACATCGGGTCAGGTAGGGCAGTGTGCCAATGCAAACCTTGTCCCACAGCAACCCTGCCTGAAGCCCTTCAGACCAAGGAGGGAAGGGGTTCCTAGTCTCCTGCGTCCTTTCATCAAGACAATTGTGGATGATATGGTGGACTTTCTTGGGTTTGTTTCCTTTTATAAAATAAAGCATTGCTAGTATAGGCGAAAATTTTTAATGGGAAATAAACTGAATGATTGGAACAACTCTACATTCTGTAGCTTTCATCTGGGATGGCTTGCAAAAATACTCTATTTAACTCAGCAAATATGACAAGTTTAGAAAACTGGTTTTCTCTCTTTTGTTTCCAACTGTAAAAAAAAAAGACACTGAAGCATATGTCTTCTTGGTATGCTTATTTGTACTAGTTTAAGTAAAAACTGTCACTAAAACCTCTCATGTTTTGCATGGAAGCTATGGAAACAGACTTGAGGGACTTGGAGCTACGAATTCGGTAACAGGCTCTGACCCTCTACAGCCACTGGCTGTGAGCACAGAGCACAGGCTTTCTGTCTTCCCAAGACACTTACACGGCACAAAGGAAGCGATAGGGGACTGAAAAGATGTTGGAGGAAAAATGTCTTGGGGCATATTTCCAAGTGTGAAAAAACAGCTGGAGGTCACTCAAGAACATTTGTAGCTCAATTTAAAAATAAACTAGTTTGATAAGTTTTATCTTTGTAGAACATCAGAAATGTGAAAATGATAAAAAATATTTAACAGATTTATATCTCTGTATTCCTAAATCAGATTTTCAAGTATAAATGAACCAGTGAAAAGAACGTCAGGCCCCAGTATAGTATCTACCAACTCTGCTAACCAACAGGAATACTGCACACACAAAATGCTACATACATGAAAACAAAGATGGAAAATGGTGCAAATACTGCGCTTGCAACACTTTATTCCCAAGTACAGTGATCACAACATTCCAGCTCAGCTGCTACCTACCCACAGGATCTGCATGTGTCTGACCTTACTGAAGTCCTCTAGGTAGCTAGAAACCTGTTCCTACACGTGTCCCACACTGCCCTAAGCAGCCCAGATGACCAAAGATTCATGGACATCCAAGACTTAGAACAAAGCAATTGAACTGGCTTGATGACCAGCAAGAATGTTGCTTTATAATTTACTAATTAATTCAATTATTATGATAATAATATTACTGCAAACCTGGAGATGCCAGTCAAAACTGGAGACCCAAAATATAAACACAGATTAAAAGACAGTGGCTGTTACAGAAAACGGAGAAAAAGCTAAGCTAAGGCTAACTGAAGGCAAGCAAGTCTTCAAGAAGTCTTGAGAGAAAATATCAGACATTGTGATTTCCAGTATAAGTTCCCTCAGTGTCCTAAACTACCTAAACTGACCAGAAATAGTTATGATTTCCATGAAGATCAGCCATGCTTTCCATAATAAATATGAAAATATAATAATATAAAAAAATTACACATAAAATTAATAAGAGTACTATTTAGCAGATTAAGAAGAGTATACTTTGTCTCTTGGGAATTCAGAGAGACAGTGTCTTGTGAGGTGCCACCAGTCTTGTTTCTTTTCCATAGACTGATTCTGCTGAGTATTTGTAATAACAAGAACACAGTCAGGAAAGGAATGAATGAAGTTCTCAGCTTCCAGACATAAGCCGGACGTCAGGCTATTCAAACAGGTCTGTGTTACCACCAGCCACATCACTTGTATAATTTTCACTTAAATTAAAAGATGGTAGTCAAGGAAAATATCACAGATCAGCTTTTTTGACACGGGTTTTCCAGACTGCAGCAGCTAACAAGAAGCACCAGTTATAGAGAAAAAAAAAAGTCATTTACAGGCATGCGGTTGCTTGCCCCTTCTCTTGTCAGATTATCTTTTTTTCCCCTCCTTTCCTCTTCCCTAGGTTTACCATGCATAAGGATTAATATAGTATTACAATTTTTTTAGTATATTTAGCACTGGAACATAGAGCTAGAGGTGCATTGCTGCTCCAAAAAGCTTACTGTCAAAAGATAAAAAAGGAGAACTAAAGGAAAATGAGAGTCCTCAAACATGTATAATAATCCTGAAATTAAAGCTTTACATATCTCAAACTATACCTCTATCATGACTTAGTAAAAAGTTATAGTTTTTTATTGATGGGGAATTATTTTTCACTGCCCAAATGACAAACCAGAATGGGGGTAAATTTTCTAATTCTGAATGAGATAATCACTACTTCTAACAACCATCATGATATTCTTCAAATCAGAGAAAAACTTTTAGAGAAAGTGGAATCAAATCCATAGTACCACGGTCACGACTCATGTGGGACTGTAAGCTTCAAAACTGTTTAACTGAGGGGAGAAACAAAATTCAGTACTCAGGTAACTAACAAAGAACTAAAAATTTTAATTTTATACGCTGCCTTTTGCATTTCATTGCTGAGTTCATAAACCAAATATTTAACTGCCTATCTTTCCTTCATTGCCTGTTCAAAAATATGAGAAAGAAACTGATTCACTAGATGAAGCATCTTAAAATAGCTGAGAGGTCAAATAAAAAGATGTTCAGATATCTCTGTAACAAATAATTCCCCAAATTTATGCTACTGTACTGTCACAACAGTTCTCAATTCTTAGCTCTAACCAGGTTGTTCAACACAGACACATGTAGTTTTAAAATCACCATGTAGCTGAACAGTTCATGTCTTCATCTGGTATTCAGATCATGTGCACTTTACACAAACGATCCACAAAGGGGAGAGAGAGTTTCCCAAAGGCAAGATCCGAAGTTGTCAAAATTACTTTCTCACCCTGAAGAGCACTAGTAATTGGCTGAAGCAGACAGCATGGGAATTGCTGTGTCACAGGAAAGCATCCAGTATAGCTGCTGTCAAACGCTACCAATTCTAACCACCCTGCTGAGGCAAGAAGAAAAAAAATGCTTCTACCTCAAATATAAACTTACTTAACTGTTCAACAAGAGTTGAACTAGTGAGTCAATCAATTATGTTAACAAACAAAAAAATAGTGTATGTAGAAATCTTGGTGTTGATTAATTTTTTCACTAGCTTCCATAGGAAAACCAACAAAGGTTAAACAAAAAGAAAGCAAGCATGTAAAGTTCTACCAGAATTGGTTTTATAATTATTTCGAAAATAAGCTATCTCTTCATGGATTTACTTTGATTAAAATTTACAGTGTTGATGAATTCTATTCATGCAAAGTATTTTGACACCTTCATTTCCAGTACCTGCCAGTTACTATGCCAATTAAGAGCCCAAATAAACAGACTGATTTTTTAAAACTATTTTTAAAGGATCAATAAACATACATATTTGCGATATGCAGACATTAACAGAAAAATAAAAATCCACATAGGGTTAAGCTGTGCATTAAGTTACTAAAACTGTCACGTAATAAAAAGGACAAAAAGAAAAACACATTTATGGTATAGGTCGGTTTTGCCGTAGGCAAAATAAATAAGTGATGGGTAAAAGAGTGTTTATATGATTGATGCTGAAGGAAAACCAGTGTTTCACTTAGTTCATTAGGAAGTCTGCAAGAACACGTAAGTTATTTGTTTGGGTTCAATATTTTAAAACTCCTTGGTGATCAAAATAATGCAGCAGTTCTAGAAGTTACCCCTTGCCTGTTGAAATTACATTTCAGTTGCTTCTTTTTTTTTTTTCCATTTCCTTGTTAAAACATATCTGACATCAATTTTCCACAGCTGGAAGACAATTCTCATGTGGGACGCCCAGTGATTTTTGAGACAAATGAAGACATAATTCATGTCTTTGGTTGAGGAAAGAATTGATCAGCCTGAAGAGAACTACTACGCCTTTTTCAATAACGTGCTTTGGAAATCCCACAGGAAGGTACTCCTAAAAAAAAGATTCATTTTAAATTACACACAGCAATATTCTCTCTCCAGGTTCAGGTTTTGGCCATAAATCTTGTATGCCTCATTCTTAGAAGTATGAACAGAAGCATCAACTCAGCAGGAAAACATAGTTTTTAGTGGAGATAAAAAATTGTTTGTCATGAGCCTTTCAATATTTTCAGTCACTTAAGGTAAACTGACTATATGATGCATGGAGAATTAATCTGGAGAAACAAAAATTGTAGATAGGACCATTTTCTTTGGTTTCTATTCAGAGGTACGAAGATGCTGTTAGGAACTTTCACACTTGGTGATATATTCACATAAGTACGTACACGCATGTTTGTTTGAATTACCTTTTGTTTTTTTGTTGAAATTCACATCTTTCTTCTACAGGCAGCCCAGTTTTACAAGGCCCATGGCTCTGGCAAAGATTACAGGAGTTATATCACAATTCATATAATAATTCAGCTGCTTTCAGCTTTTTACAGCTGTTTTCTCCCATACACGTACAGGGCAAATATCCACATGCTATACAGGGCTCAATTGTCGAAGCTCCTCACCTAGGAGCTCCCACTTGGATGCAAAGCAGGATCTCCAATGTTGCACACCATTTTGTCACACAAAACCAAGGTTGAAATGACGCTGAATACACTGCATGGGAGCGGCTCGTGCCAGATCAATAACAAGTTGCACCATTTACTGGAAAGAAAGTCAGTGCAACCACACGGCACAGTACCAAGGTAAGCAGATGCATAGTTAAGCTTGATGCTATTAGTTCTGAAAGCAGAGAGACTGGAAGAAAAGAGCTGTTTTAAGATAAAAATAGTAACAAAGATGAAAACACTATGAGCCTAGACACATGGGAAGGCTATGGCAAAGCATATGTCTGGGTTACAAAAGATAAAAATGGTGAGAAAGAGAGCATGTTCCCAGTGCCGTATGGTGAGGAGAGCCCAACAGTTCAATCGCAGCCTTCATTTCTGCTTGGAAGCAAGGACCTCGGCTCTGACAACCTCTGAATTAGGTTATTTTCCTGTTCTTTTCAGGTCACAGCTATATTTAAATCATACATTACGCTAGTGGGATAACGTCATGGTTATTTGGAATAAACTCCATGAGATTCAGGTTAGAAATAACTCCTTAAATATAACTTGCAGCTGGAAAAGCTATTTCCACACTGCCATCTCAGTTCCTCAGCCCTCTCTAAATAGGTTTATACAATTGCATCTTACTCCCTAAGTGGTTAATTCAGACCATTTTATCCTTATAAAGCAGAACCTTGTTCCTAATTAACTATTAAACCACTATTCCACTGTCTTCAATGGCAGCCATAAGAACAGAAACCTACTTAAACAAGTAGTGTCCCAGGTATTTTATTGTATTAGAAGGCAGTCAAATTTTATCAAAATCAGAACATGATCCTCAACCCATTGACATGCGGTGAATTCTGTATTATTACAGTCCTGGTCTTATTCGATAAAATGCCCAGATGAGCTAAAAAAGATGACAGACTGGGAGGATAAATAAAGGCAGCAGTGCACGGATGTCCTGCACACAGGACAGCCCAGCACAAGCTCTCCAGATATGTCCATTTTCTACCTCTCAGACCTTTGTGCAATAACTGAGGCAATGCTCTCCCACAAAAATCCCACAAAATACTGTTGTCCGCATAAAAGAACAAGAGAATAGTGTTTTTGTTATTTAAAAAGCTGTTCACAGCAACTGACAACTTTCTCCCTAAAAAAAAAAAAAGTTGATATAATTCTATCAACTTGAAATCTAATGAATTTTCTTTCCACCCTTTAATACAGGATTACTTAATTTAAAAATGAAATGCCCCTTGTAGACAAATGTTAGGAAAAGGTTAAAATTGTTCATACCCAGCTCATATTCATACAAATTTCTGATTAATTTTTCCTCTATAACTTGTTCCTCAGCTTTCAATTAGTAATGATGCCCTGTCAGGACATCTTGTTGCCTTCTTTAACGAATAAATAAATAAATAATGTATTGGATTACAAGTCTCACCTCTCAGCTGACAACTGGGCACATTTTACATATAGACTCTCAACCCAGATTCAAATTTGTCTTCTAAAAATTTATTTTAAAAGTAGGTCCGTTTAAGACAGCATTAAATGGCCAAAATGTATCCCTAACAATCTCTAAAGACTTGCTCTAGCAGCCACATAAAGAGAGTACCAAGATAAATTAAAATCTGTGTGCAAATAAAAGGTATTTATTTAACTGGCTTCTTTACATGCAAAGACCTTTTGGTGTTATGCAAACAAACACATAGGGGAAGCATCTTCCAAGGCACTAGTGACAATTGCAGAATATCTTTGTTAAATGACTGTTGCTGAGTAATTCAGAAGTGTAAACAGTCATTCTGAACTGGTCAGTATTAATACAAAGCTGAAAATGCAGAGACACCTGAATGGATTGTGCTTAGCCTGCCAAGAACAAACCCTAAAATTGTCATCCTTGTTAAAATACATGGGGAAAAAATGAAAAATCCAATTTACAGGTTCCCCTTCTGTCTCATCACTGCAAGGAACAAAAGCAGCTTGCAACATGTGCACTCACTGAAATATTGCAGTGTCTGAACGGTGAACCATGATCCAGACCAGGGGCTGCTCAAACGGCTCTTTGGCCGTCATCACCTTCTCTGACAGCTCTTCAGCTCCAGGGAGAGAGCGGGATGACATGGTGAGTGGCCAGCACCTCTGTCTCACAAGAGGACTAAACATCCCCAGCCTCCCCCCTCACCTGACGTCGGGTGTATTCATCAGGCCATTACCCTGTGAAAGCAAAGTGGGCTTTCTGCTTCTGTTAAAAGATTAGGATGGAAGAGGCTTTTTCCAAATCTGCAGCCAGGAGTAACGCATGCAAGCTCTAGCAAGTGCTAAACAAGGAACTATCTCCAGAATGGCTTAAAAAATAATGAACAACAAATTAGACTTTAGAAAATTCTTCTAAAAAACCCATGTTACACTTCCGTGTCAAAGACAGGCTGATGCAGTTCTCACCATTTTCAAAACCGATCGACTAGCATCACCTAGAAATGCTACTGCAGGGGTAAACCCACCTTCTTGAATCTACAGCCAAGACTCCCAGCAACAGGCACATTGCCACAGAAGCAGAAAAAACTCATATAAAGAAGAAAACATTATCTCCCAACATTCGAGTTCAGGGAAACTTATCTCAGGCTATGTTCCACATGGTTCATCTCCCAGGGAAAACATCATCGCCTCACAATTACCCTCTTGGCATACATACACAAGAAAGGCAGATCAGTTTGCACAGTCTTTGCACAGGGGGTAAAAAGATGAAATGAGAAACTTTACACTCATAAAGCTTCCTATTTACTCTGTAGGGAGATGGATTATTCTTTCCATGAAAGAGATTATGCATAGACCATAAAGTTGGAAATTAAAAACCAGAATACTCTATGTCTTGCTTGCATTTCAGTAATTGCCTGCTCTACAAATGTGCTGCTCTTTTTTGGCAGTTAGTATTCTATTATTAGGAGACCATGGATGATAATGCCTTCTAATTGTCTCTATCGGTTATGTGTATTTTCCTACTGTTGTACAGAATTTAAGAGAGTGAAAAATAAAAACTTGAGAGTATGCTCCATCGTCTACACCAGTGATATTTCATGCATGTATGCTTTACCTGCAATGATACATTTTTTTTTTAATATATAATTTTCATTGAAATAAAAGAAAAAGCACTGGCACAAATGAGCATAATTTACCCATCTAATGTTAAAATACGGATAGTTCCATGTAAACAAAAAGTTTTACATGAAATGAGATCCATTACCATTTCCCATTTGGAACACTACCAGTTTAGTAAAGATTGTATCAGGTGCTCTGTTTAGCAAAACGCAGACAATAAGCTTGTAAGTTACATAACAGAGAAAAAAAATTATTTAATAGCACTGAGGCTTGCATATCTATGTATTGAGACTGCTTTTTGCTCTTATGAAAACGTTTCAATTCACATGTTCTTTCATATTATATAATGCTTTCTTTGGGAATTTAGATTAGATATTATTTATATATCTTTTCTATCATTTCAGTTCTAGTCATATAAGCAAATTATATTTAGTAAACTAGAACTACACTATCAAGACACAGTATCATCAGCCTCAACGGTATCAAAGAAACTGCCTTTACAGTCTCTAATTTTAAGTGGAGAAAGAAAAAGGCTAGTAGTCAGGGTTGCGGCTCTATAGGTTCAGAGTCTACAGATAAAATACCTTGCTCTCAACTGCTGTCATAGAGACAGACTATCCATTAGCCAACAGCTCCATTGAATTAGAGAGGAATACCAGCACTCCGAATCCTACCCAGTAACAAACTGACAGCCAGTGCAACTCCCAGGTACAAAGGGAATGCGTTCCCTCTGGGGAACTGGGCTGAGCAACCCTCAGCTCTGATGAAGCTAGAGAGCTCATCTTCTACCACAGCTATGTTGACCGAGGCGCACTCTTAGATTTCATAATTCAAACTGCAAACAAACAGCATGGGTTTTTTTCCCTGTAGATCACACATGAGGTGGAGGTGGTCAGCACATGTCAAGCACACATGACAACAGCTTCATCTGGTAGGGAAGACTGCAGAACAAGAAAGAAGCCCCAGCAAACCTCGCAGGTGTCTGAGATACAACCCAGCATAAAATGGGAGTCAGCTGTGTAAGACGTACATATACAAGCAAGTATCTGCACACTAAACAACAACTTGTTTGCATATTGACTTTGTCTTGTTAGGGAATATTTCTTAGGGGGAAAAAATTTTTAAAAAAGTGCCAAAGAGCTCAGGTCTCATTGATCCACAGAACCTGCGTCCAGCCATAGACGTTATGTGGGAGGACACAAATTCACTAATTTATACATAAGACGCATTTTCCAAGCACGACTTTCCAAAAAAACACTAAACTTGCTTTTCTGTTTCCTTCCTGCAGAAACTGGCAGGGAATAAGCATTTTCTCCTACTTCAGTCGTCTTAGTGGCAGGAAGGCTGAAGACACTAATACAGAGGCTTTTTTGCAGAATTCACAGACTTTGTGCCAATAAGGGAAGGTGGGTCTCTCCCACGTCTTCTTTCCCCTGAAGTTATTTAATAAATTTTCTCCCCTTACTCCCTATAAGCTAGACAACTCATATTTGATTGATGCATCTGTAAGAGGCAATAATAAAGTGTGTCCCACTTTAAGCTAATTTACTTTAAAAAAGCCACTCAACCTGTACTGGTATGCTTATTTGCAGTACTTCACTAACTGATGACTTCATAGGGCCTAGAAAATATATTTTAAATTATCTCCTTGGAGGACAGGAATTAAAACTGCATAAAAAGGAAGAAAAAAATATTATGACACCTCCCATTTTCATGGGACCATTAATTAAAAAGTAAGTTAAACTGTATAATACCATCATTGACAGGAAAACTCCACAGTTGTAGACACAGTCCTGCTAAAATAAAATAAAATTAATAATCCAATCAAAAAAGATACGTTGTCATCCAACACTACCACGTACCCACCTAACTCATCGTCTCTCCCTTCCCACACAATTCCCTAGTCAGTGATCAAAAGGAGCGAAAAAAAATCTTGACTTCTCAGCTGGCTGTAGGGGAAAGAATAAGTGGTTTGATTTTCTATGGGAGATAGAAGTCCCTACCTACAAAAAATACCTACCACAGAAACAGCAGGCCACTGGAGTAAAAGTCATCTTCTGTTGTCTGGATAACATAAGTGTTCTTTTACAATATTTTTATTTAGGCAACAATAATAACTCAACGTCATACACATATAACATGTATTTTTGTACTGCTGGCAACAAGCAGAACAACAAGGAGAGGACACCTAGTGGTGATCTGTGACAATTAGGGTTGGTAGCGTGGAAGCAACAGATGAAGCTGTTAATGCAGGACCTGATTTGGCAAAGCTCTTACACACTTAATTTTTAAGCACTTTAGTAAGACTTAGCATTCAAACAAGCTTGTATTTATGAGCTTTTCTGGATCAGCATTACTGTGATTATTAGAAATAAATCAGTAAAAATTAGAATAAGACATGTCTGTGTGATACGCTCAGAAATATGCTTCATTAAACACCTGAGTTTTAGCAAACACCTAGAAAGGATATCAACACTTATGCGGGTTCATGAACTTTGAAAAGATCTGAGAAATTGAAAACCAGATTTCAGTACAAGTCAAACCAAAACAAGACATGCCTGCAGTTTACAATTATCACATATTTTACTCATGATTTTTTCCAAAACATAACCTTTACTGCACATCTTGAAATAAGCATTCAGTCACTTTAAAACTGGTTTTAATTCTACATAATCAGACATCTCAGAGTGATAAAGACCTAGAGTACAGTTTTAGAAGTGCCACTTCTATTTACTCATACATCTACTAGGTCTTGTCCTGTGATTAGAATAGCTGTAAGCAAAGGTATTAAACTCTGGTTTTTAAGCAGCTTTTGAAAAATATAAAATTTAAATTTAGATCATAAACAAATGTAAAGCAAAGTGGTGTATCATTTGACATGTAATAAAGTATTGCTAATGGTTAATATCTTTTACTTTTAATTGTTCTGCTATCTATGAGCATATTTAACTAAGAATAACTTACTAGTTGCATATAAACCTATGTAAAACGTTGAGGGGTCAGCAGCTTAAGCAGGCCCATAAAATAAGTTAAAGCAAATAAGAATTAGGCCCAGTTCGTTATTTTTAGAAATCTATGCTAAAAAAAACCCTAAACCCTGAAACAAACCCACTGTCAGAAATTACTGCAAAAGTATAATTTCTGCAATCACCAATTTAAATTTTTTTTTTCTTGCATGTTATAGTATATAATTTTGTTTAAGTAAGGATATGATCGATTTGTCAACATCTGAGTTCCAAAGGACTGGAATATTAGATATTGTAGCCAAAAAGCAGTTTTAGGACAGTGTGAATTTGCAAATTCAGTAAATTAATTCCTGCCAGCATATCTCCTGTCCCTTTGTTAAAGTGTTTCTTCCCATTTCCACTGAGTCATTCACTTAGATAAGCTAGTAACATCAGACTAATATGAATATATCAATCAGATTTCAGATCTATTGCACCACAGGCTATAGCTCTGTTCCCTCATAACAGTTAAGGAGAAAGCTTCTGCAATGCATACATTATTTACCTCAAGATTATTCTATGTGTCTGTGAGCAGCTTGATCTTCTTTTCATTTATTTAAATGATATGGAAATAAGTGAAGAAAATAAACTGTGTTTCACCAGTACCATACAAAAATCTTTTAAATTTTTGCCTACTTATCTTAAAGTTCAGGATACTGACCAACTAAAGTCAAGGTATGTGATACTAAAAAAAAAAAAAAAGCTCAATTTCAATCTGCCTTTTCTGTTGGAGGACATATAAATAACTCAGTGGGATTAACAGCCTTATTATACAACCTGGTTTGTGCATCAATCAGTTTTCCATGAAGTATCCTCTTGGCAGGTTATGAAGAATGAGTTTTCTGGATGTCCTCTTAATATTTTTGACATTTTGACATTTGAGCTCATTACTCCGGATCCAAATACATAGTATTTCACATTTATCAGCACCACAGTTAAAACCAACATGTCAGGCCATATGCAAAAACTATTAAATCCTTTTAACCACACACAAACAGGCTCCAGTTCTGTGTCATAAAAATTAGTTAACAGTTGCTCCCTGTGGTGCATATGCAAACACACACAATACAGGAAAGATTAACATCAGCAGCAAAGGTGTCACTGACTACCCCTACGGGATCATCCAAATATTGCTTCCTAATTCAGCACAGTTCATCCCTACCCAGTTCTTTTGTTTTAAGACATTACAGAACAGGCACACAAGCTACATCCAAAGTAATAATAATCCAAAGTAATAATCAACCACTGAGATAACAGAAGTCATATATGAAAATCCATGACCACCTTAATTTTTGGTATCTGTAAAATGCTAAACAAAAAAAAAAAAAAAAAANAAAAAAAAAAAAAAAAAAAAAGAACGTTTTTTTCTTGCGTACATTTAATTTTGGGATTTATCAGAACCTGATTCAGTCTACATATTTATCACTGTTCCTACTGTTCTCACAGTCGTGAGAAATCTTTTTTAAAAGCAGCCGAAGAGCTTCTTGCTGCTTTATTGCAGGCTCAACCTCTCCTCCCCAAAAAAACACCTTCAGACTCTCTTTCACCTGCCTGAGAACATCCAGGGAGCACTATAATATGTTATCATACACAAAAGATAGACTCCACTTATTTTTCAATACTTGTCAAATAAAGTATCTTACAAGAAATATTTCACAAGTTTTACTAGTGGAATCAAAGGTGAGGTTGCAATCAAGCAGTCATTAGCTAATGATTAAATGGACCAAACACCAACTATTGCTGGTTTGGACCACATCCTCTGGTCACTTCTAGTCCCGCTTAGTGGCCAATTCAACTATTTTTCATTTAGAACACCTGATTTATCTTTGACAACAGNGGGGGGGGGGGGGGGGGGGGGGGGAAGGTATTCATTTCTCTGCTTAGTAGGGCTTTATAGCAGCAAGCTATTAACTCAAGCTGCCAGAAAGTAATGTCATTGAACACATTTGAGAAGGTTGTCTCTCTGTAAAGCACAGATGAGAGAAAAGCACAGCTTTATGGTAGAACTGCAAAATATGCTTAATCATCTGCCTTCGTTAAATTGAGTACAAAACTGCAGTGCTCTATTTCTGTGTCAAAAACATAGTTATACTACATTAAAGGGAGGCAAAAAGAAGTAGAATGTACTAAATACAATAACAAAATAATGACATTTGAGGAGCTTTTTAAGAAACAACTATAAATCTATTAGACTTTTATACTTAGTATCATCCAGCATCATGCCATTTTTAAATATAATTTGACTTTGTTTGTGACATGGCATTTAGATTTCTGTTAAACCGGAAAGTGAATATAATACTGGAGATAACCAGCATAAAAAGCACTAGAAATGGTACCAAATCATCCCTCAATATTCATTTAATTAAATAAATTAATAATGTAATTAAATAAATCTTTATCAAAGTAGGTAAATTTATGCAAATCTATTTTAATAGTGCTTCCATGAAAATGCTTTACAAAATAATTTTCATTACACTTGCTGCAAGAAAGGTTTAGAAAACAGCAGTTATTTTTCCCATGTTTTTAGCACTCCCTTTTAAAATATATTATGATATTTGGAAATATAGAAATGGAGACAGGCAAGAAATAAAATGACTGAATCATGGTGGTATGTGCCAAAGCATCAAACATTTCCTAGCCATGAGGATGCCAAATTAGGGAATGCCATAATTTCCTAGAAATGCCACCATGCAAAATTAGCAGGCAGCATAAGGTCACATCTGGAAGTAGGGGAGTTGACAGTTCAGAAGGCAATGACTCAAAATTTGAACTACCCATTTTTTTATAAAGAAGGTCAGTATTTGATATATTCAGCCTACATACAGCCTTTAAACAATGAACATTCTAGGAAATCTACCCAATTATAAATGGTTTCAATTTCTCCTGAAACAGAAAAATATGAACATGTATTTTAAGTTCTCTGTGATTACAACAGTATTAACTTCATAAGTTTAAATGCTAGTCACCAAATTCAAATGTAGCTTCAGGTGGCTGCTAAAATTTCTAATATTCTCAACAGGAGCCCATCCATGCTTATTGTGTTGATCATCCCAAACATATTTTTGGTCTCTGTTAGCAGAGGGAAGATGGTTGCTCTGTGCCTTTTTTTTTTTTTCTGAAAAGGCTTTTCTACTAGCACCTGTATGTAACTACACTAATCAGTAAATAAAAACTCTTTATTCCATTCTGGTTCTGGTGTAGCTCTTCAGAGAGACCTGACTAGTTTTTTGTAGGAATAAGATCTTAATGAAAGATGTTATAACCATATAAACCTTACCTCTTCCCACTGGTGTATGTATCTAATCAGTCTTGAAA
>RSEF01000031.1:15122173-15132639 GCA_003993805.1 Himantopus leucocephalus
CAGAATCTGGCATTTGTTCTTGTTAAATTTCATGCCACTGATGACTGCAATCATCTTTCTGTGCATGAGAGATAATTTTGCACTAAAATTTGACTGTAATATATTCATGCTTGACATTAAGGTCTAACTAATTAAGGTCTAACTAATGGAGTCCAATTGCTCAGGAACAACCATATGAATAATGTTGCAGTCCTTCATTTTAAGTACTATTTACTAAAATCCAGTTTTGAATATATTTACATAATTATTAATCGATTATTCTAAGGGTTTTTTTCTGTAACTATTTGACATTTTTCAGTTCAGTTCCACAACCTCCTGCTTCCTCTTTTCAGTCATCAGAGCAGAGGATAAGAAGATTCCTATTGACACCCCAGTCTTTACCATCATTGGGAAAGCTGCAGAAGAGAACAGGACAATGAAGACACATGCAGGCATATTTCATTTGGATTTGTGTATTTGTGGAAATCTTAACTGTGACGGTAAAACAAGAGAAAGGAAGCAGCATCCTCACAGTTTAGTGACCATCAGAGTAGGTGAAGAGGGTAGATAAATCAATTTCACTCCTGCAATTTCACAGTGTCCTCTCTTCCCAAGAGGCCAACAGAGAGAAAGCAGGTAAAGATTCTCCCACTGCTATTGGGACTTCCAAATTATTTTTGGAAAACAGTGGTAGTTTTATGAAAGAAGAAATCTTTCACCACTGCTAACCAGCTACCCATTTCTTTAAACTACATGTCTACTTTTTTTTAAGTGGCTTCAGAGGCCTGTGTGCACGTGTGTGCATGGAGGTCTAAGTGTCAGCAACTGGAGTGGGAGCGCAGGTTTGTCTATGGTGCCAGCAACTGGAGAGCCAGTGCATGTGCATATCAGATGGGTGTGTATGTCAGTGTGTAATTGCTAGGAAACACCAAGCTGGACTAGCTGGTGAGCAGGATAAGAGGCTGGGGAGCCAAGTATCAATGGGGCCATAAGTTTGGGCTGGATACTGGAGAGACCAGAAGGTCTGTGACTTGGCTCCTTGAGGTTCCAGGAGTCCAACCCAGCTACTAGAGAGACTGTGAGGTCTGGGTTTTGGCTAGTGGTGAGGTCATATGCCTGGACCAGCTACTGTGCAAACATGTCCGCGTGTTTCTGTGTGCAAGGTAACTGGGAGATGGAGATCCAGGGACAGCTACTGAGCAGATTGAGTGTCTAAGTCCAGTTATTGCAGGGAACCATTGTGCGTGTGTAGTGCTGTGGGCCCCAGGGTTTGCATATCCAGGTGCCAGCAACTGTGGAGACTGAGGACCCAGGGGCAGCTACTAGGCACAGTGAGTGTCCGAGCCCAGTTCCTGGGGGGATCAACATTGTATATGCTATACATATACACATATATATTTTCCAAGGGATGGGAACAGGTTGTTTGTGTTTGTGTGAGTACTGTGTTTTCTGCATGGGTTGATCTGCGTGGCTGGCTGTATGTATATGTTTAAGTATTGTGTGCGTGTGTAACCTACTGGGACTACACCTTCAGCCTCACTACTGGCTGGACCTGGGTACACGGAGCTGCAGCAGCCTTGACTTTTTGGGGCTACCGGATTTGGCAACTTCTAACGAACATCACTGACACAAATATGGATTCTCAAAATATTATTATGCACTACTCCAACTGAATTAAAATAGCTTAACACGTCTGTTGCTGTAGCTGTGCTACAATATATAATGATACAAGAAATGTAAGGAGACTAGCTGATACAGCTGGAAAGGTGCACAAGCTTTTGGACAAGCAGTCCTGTCATTATGTATTTTTGTAATTCTTAAAAGAACATTACCATCTGCGTAGAGAACCATAAACATGTAAAACTGTCAATGTGACACCAAAACTAATTGCATTCCCAGGCCAGTATTACAGCTGAAGATAATGGCAGCAACAGAGAGGCTTAGGGAGGCTGAGCACAGAGAACAGATTTTCTGTGAGAAAGCCAAAGGGAACCAAGTATCTGTGTGGTCTGGAAGGATTTTATGGAATGACAATAAATCTCCATTAATCATCTCTAAATCTAAAAATGGTTACATGTCCTAAGATTAATGTACACTGCCAAGATCTCTCAAATGTGCAGATACTTCCCTTTGTCTCAGTTAACCCCACAAAAAAAGATTTGGGATGCCAGTATTTTAACTTTGCTTTTACGTGACTAATATCCCAAGGTGTTTCACAGCAGTAAAGCAAGACTACATTAAAAGTGCCTGATTCCATTTATTGTTATGCCAACAAATCTCTCTCTCACTAATTTTTATTAGTGAATAAAAGATAATTTCATACAGATAAGTATGAAATAGTAGACAGCTAAGGGATCTTATTATGGAAGCAATGTGGCTTACAATTCTTGAATGAACTGCATTTCTAAGCTCCACCTGGCCTCCCCAAGGGCATTTGCTTAATTTCCCAGGCTGCTCACTTTCACCTTTCCAAGGGCAGCGTCCCCTAGGCTGCTCCCTCCAGAGCAGGGACTTAGTTGGCAGCCTCCCGCCGCTCGCTGTGAACTGCTTAGCAGGTCTGTATGGAGATCAGCGCTTCTCGTCACGGAAATGACAAGGTCACTTACTGGCCAGACTGCTCTGGACAAGCAAAGGAGCATTTGCTCAGAACAAGATTTGGAGAGCAGGAGGGGAAAATGTGTCTCAAAACAGCAAAGAGTTTATATACTTACTCAGTTTATTGGGTAATAACCCATCTTCCACGAACAGCTCTCAGGTACTGGGAACACCAGAGTCTTCAGAGCTGTTGAGGTCTTTGAATACAGTCCAGGTAGATTATGTGAAATTTATTACCTAATTGTTTCATTATTCATAATTTACATTAATTATCCCTCTTGGCTTTACTTTCTCTAGAAAGTATTCCATATTTTACCCATTAAAACATGTAACCCATTAAAAATATCTAAAATAGTGCCTGAATATTCCCGACCTCCAAAGTATATCGAAGGACAACAAACCATGTCTTTACTTCTAAACTGGAGAATTTCCATTTACTTCATTGAAGTTAATAAATTTATACCAGTCAAAGAAGGGATGAAATGGTTAAAATGCATTTACGTTGTAATATAGATAAAATACGTAATATTCTTGGTCATGTTTTCTGGCCAGACCAGATCTTTACTATTCCATATTATGCCTTCTATTCAAGAATTAATCACTTCAATACAGTGTTTAAGAAATCTTCTTGAGACTTCCTGTTTTTGAGAGGATTGTACCAGATGTGAGTTCATGTACCAGTTCATGTCAGTGAGTTATAAACTTTTTTTGCATGCTCTTCTTCCCATTTCTTTTCTGTAGAAAGGTTGGGCTTAGTAGTATGAAATAGCTTATAAAGCTAAGTTCTGTTACGTTATGGAGTAGTGTCCCTTGAGAGAAATGACAGTTGTGGCATTGTTAATATCATTTTGACAGGCTACAAAAAACCTCAAAATCCATCAAGTAAATAAATGTCCATCAGTAAAGAAAAGGTCTTTACCACCCAAGTGCATTTTCTTTCTCCAGATTTCAGGCTTCTATTTGAAGGTGTTAATATCATATGACAGAAAGCAAGCTTGAAACTTGGATGAAAGGTATTAATAAGCAGTCGTGTGCATTAAAGAAAAGATTATTTTTTTGACTATGATAAAAAAAATCCATATACATCATATTCGAGTTGCAATAAAGGATATACAACTATAAATAACTGGTTACCTGAGATGAGAACATATGTAGCAAAGAATAGAGTATATGGTATATGACATGTCACTTTTGCACACTTCCAGTGTTTGGATACCTTCATTATGTTTCATTTTAAGTAGTGGCAAAAGATAACCATTGTAAAGTGATACCTGTAAGATATTTCCACAACAGCAATTTAGCATTGGTATGCTGAACGGTCAGTACTCCCCTGAACTCAGCTTTTTATACAAGTAGGACTTTGTTACCGTGGTGATGCCACAGCACTGCTTTTGACTAAAACTAGAACCGATTAGACTGCATTATATCACCCATTCATATTTTACTATCATTGAACAATATATTTCTTGCATTTCAGCTGCCAAAAATCTTGATATTTAATGGGACAAGCTCTTTATAAAGGTTGGCTGCAGAAAAAGAGAAACCAATCTATTTGTATCTTTGCTCTTTAATTTGTGCTCAATCAGTATATTTTGAACTCATGCTTTTCTAAAATAATTTAATATTGCATCTTTGTTGTTCGTTTCTGCTGTTCAAACAGACATGCAATTGTCACCCTCTTTGGAAGTGTGTCTGCCCTCTCTCTCATTTCCCCGTCCTGTATTTCTCCACCTTACACAAGTCAGCAATTATGAATTACCTTGAATTCACTGAGTGCATCTAAACATCCACCCACTCCACATCCTTTCTATAGCAAGATATTGTATATCAGAGAAAGGTACCCTTATTCCATCAATGCCTCATTTGATCAGCCTGTGGCTCAGCATTTCTTAACTATGATGACATGGGGTTTTAGGGAAGTAAAGATCCTCTGAATTTAGGTTTTCTACAGCAAAATACTAACCTGCTAAAGCTATGTTATACAGGGTTCTATACAGGGTTCATTCTTTAAGACAATTTTCAACCATTTTAACTCAATGCTCAACAAGATAGAATTTAAGCTTAATTATCATAACAACTATGAGGTACTGATCCAGATATAGAAAAATGGAGAACACAAAAAAAGAAAATGATCTGCAATCAAGAGAATATGATTTTAAAAATTTATTAATATGAATAATACATCTTTAGAAACTGTTTTCAAGTGTCATTCCATTGTCCCTTTTCACCCAAATATTTGGGGGGAAAAAATAAGCGTTAGTTGTTTTAGAGACATTATTTCTACTGCTTTCTCTCTGTTAATTTTCAGCTTCATTCTTTCATGGTTTTTATTGCACTTCAGCATATCAGAGTTTTAGCTTATACATTGCATGCTTTTCTAAAATGAGTTCTGGGTTTTTTTTCAGTTATAATATAAAAAGGTCTTGAAGCCTCCTGACGCTACTTTGACCATTTTAAATGGAATATGTTTAGAAATTTGCAATAACACTTCAAGTTGGCAGTTGAAGGAAATATCTAAACATCAAAGCACTGCAGTTTTGAGATGGGACTGCAATTAGAGAATCAGCTTTTCATACCTCTGATAGATGCATGTGTATACTATAATCGCTAAAATAAGTTCAGTATTTTATTCCCTAATATGAAGCTTTCCCTGCGTCTGAAAAGCTCTGTTTATTTCATAAAACCACATAAATATATAGAACTGTGCTGAGAAATGGAGAATGATGATGGTATCAGTGCTCATGAAGTAAAAGATTAAATACTGAACATTTATTCTTTCAGTTTCGATGCTACGAGTAAAGAAAATGTGTTAGCTCAGCTAAGCTAAGCTTGGAGAAGAATTTTAGGGCTTCTGTCTGATTTCTCGATGTTGCTGCAAGTCACCGAATCAAAAAAGTGAGCAGAATTTTGTATTTGCTTCTGGGAAGAAGAACACCTGTGTCAACCTGTGAGCTTCAGCTTTTGAGTATCAGGATGAGATAGCACATCTCCTAAAATCCATGCTATTAACATGGGTGCTCAGCCTCACTTGGGTACAGCAATTGTATGTTTGCTTGGGGACTAGCACCAAACAAAGTATCAAATAGAAATATCTGCCTTTAGCAGGATTTTTCAGAACTATAAAATTCCTCTTCCCCAACCTGCTGGTCTAGGAAAGAAATAGCAGAGGAAGCGGCAAGGCAATGCACAGCTATTTTCCTTGCCCCCTGTGAGTAGTTGCTTCAGAGATTTCTAATTCAGGTTACCTTCCTCCCCATTATTTCCCTCTGTGTTGGAGGGGTATCAGAGACAGGATATCATCCATGAAGAAGCAGCTGATACAGATTAGGAATTTGTTTGTATGAGCTTAAAATGTCCCCTTGAATTTTCAGGGATGTTCCTAGATAGGCTCTCATGCAATGCACAGCAGTCATGGATCTACGTGTCTTTCCAGTTTTTCTTACTCATTCAGCTTGAAGAAGGTCATTGCATTTGGGAACTTTTTGCCCTTCATTACTCTTGTAACTTGTATTTCATTTTTTCTACACGTCACAGATGATTGTCTTTTCTTCCGCTTTCTTCTGTGTAAAGTATTGCTCCAGGGAAGGAGAGCTACAGTGTGTGTGAACTAATGCTTGAAGCACTAGGCTCCATTATCATATTGCTGTTAATATGCCAAAGAATAGCTTCACAATCTTAGTAATGCCTGTATATCTTAGCACCGCATGGGAATCGGCATTTAAATCTCAAAAGCTTATCTTAAATACTAATATACATATTGGTACTACAGTGTCATAAATGTTGAAAGCTGGGGTTTTTTAAAAAAAAAACCCCATAATTAATTAAAGGTTTGTGTTCAGACTTATTGCTGATGAACTTTACTAGACTACATTCTTTATCTGAACTCTCAAAATGAAATAACCAAGATAATTTATTCCACAAAAAAGAGAAAACCACATACATACAGTGCAGAAAATATTGAACATTTCACTTATTTTCTTATGATCTTATGACCTCTAAATTTGCATTTCAAGTAAAATTACATGTAAAATGTCTCATAACTGCAATGCACATTGAAGCTAACAGAAGTTGAACGTTTGATTTCAATGGACACAGAAGCAAACTGTACTGTTAACTGAAGGTTAATAAGAGCAGAAAATTGTTGGCTAGTCTGACAGTAGAACTCCTGCTGCTTCCTTTTTACTTTAACATTTTCTGTCTAGATCAGCTATAGAATAAACAAATTTGAGAAATCTGAATAATTGCAGTATGGAATGATCCCTCCTTGCTATCTGAAACCACGAAGGAGAGAGAGAAAATGAATCAGGTTAGTGGACTGAATGGAATATTTTGAAGGAAAATAGATGTATAAAAGTATCGCTTGCTTTCTCATTTACAAGTAACAATTAGCATGTCCAATTAATGCATGTCCAAAATCTGAAAACTGTAAAAAGTGCTTGTATTGTGAATGTAAACAGTTAAAAGAAATGATACTTTCATAACTATTATATATTAACACTGAATGATTATGTCTTGAAATTTCCTAATGGATGTAGTGAAAATGATGATAACTGTACTTCCTTGGTTTTGGGCTAAAGTCTGATTGGGTAAAGAACAGTGTCCTGAACTTCTCCTTTAGATGCTTATCTGTGTCTCATTAACATATGTGTAGGCATAAATCTACCCCAGCTGAGAATTTTAATATTCTCCTAGAGTTCAGGATCTAAGTTGTTTCCTTCAAAATGAGAATAGGGCTCACTATTTTCTTTTAAATTGAGTCCAGAGGAGACTGTGGTGCCAGTACTTTTGAGCAATAGCCTAGTGGTTGGAGTTTTCACCTGGAACTGAGAAGATATAACTTAAGGTCTGAGGAGATTCATGTTGATGACTATCACGTCTCAAAACAGTATTATTCTGGCCTATCAATGACTGGCATAAAATATGGAGGGGTATCAATTCTGCCTAATGCTCAATTTGACTTATTGTTCTTTAGGTGGTTAGCTTTTGGAATTCAAATCTGAAAATAATGACCATGACAATTTCTGTGCCTGTCACTCTCTGCAGGGTAGTATAGGGAAACTCTAAATTTTATTTATGAAAAAATTATTAACTTCTCTGAGACTGCATCTGGATGTTTAAATCATCCTCAGTACTTTCTCCCGTTTTTGTCTTGTGCTCGTCAGTCTTGGAGGTTCCTTGGCACAAGTATTCACAGGAGCTCCTCAAGATGGTAATCTGCGATTGGTATTAATCTTTCTCAATTTGGTTTGTTGCAAGATAGATGTTTTGCTGCTTTTCAGTCAGTTTGCTTCCTCCAAACAGCAACCCTTGTCTCTGCACAGAGCCAACTTCTCCCCAGCAGCCTGGAAAGCCTTGTCCCCAGCCGTTCTCTCTCATGCTGTTCCCTCTGGCTGGTGTAACACGTCCATCGTATAAACGAGCATGCAACTTCCATTTCTTTGGTCAGCAAGCACAGCTGTGCTCTTAAATGCATTTTGACCATATGCCAACGCCCTTTACTTGGCTGCCTGGTTCTTTATAGTTTGAATGCTACTTTTTCCACTAGTAGAGCCTTCTTTGAAATAGAAACATCCTGCAGTTATGGTGGCTTCTTTCCCCACCCCCTTCAGCTATCAAGGATGTCATATAAAAACTTACAAGATCTGAAAGTACAAAATATCACTGAGTATTGGGAATCTTTTTTTTTTCCCCTCATCTTGAGGGCTGATTGTTTTGTAACAGTCCATTAAAAAAAAAAAGCAACAACCTTCCTCTGATTTTTGAAAGCTTGACATACTAGGGGGTCTGATAGGTTTGACCTCATCACTTCCAATTTTTAAATGTGTTGAAAAATTATTTGTTTTCATGTATTCATATTTACAATGGTGAGAAAAGAGCTTTGCTTTTTTTACGTAATGTCATTTCTCAGGTAATTTGACAGAGTATGCATATAGAATCATAGAATGGTTTGGGTTGGAAGGGACCTTAAAGATCATCTAGTTCCAAGCCCCCTGCCATGAGCAGGGACACCTCCCACTAGACCAGGTTGCTCAAAGCCCCATCCAGCCTGGCCTTGAACACTTCCAGTGATGGGGCATCCACAACTTCTCTGGGCAACCTGTTCCAGTGTCTCACCACCCTCAGAGTAAATATTAATAATTAAATGATTCATATAAATATCAATCATAAGTATGTAAATGAAAGGAAAGAAAAAGGGAAGGCATTGAATAAAAATGTCAAGTCAGATAGCTGGAAACTGATATCTGATATGATAGATGGGCATCATCTGTAGTTTTTGTCTTATCCTATTATTTCTGTACCACATTTTTTTCATGACTTCAGGATCAGTCTCTCATGTCATTATTATCTTTGGCCTCCTTAGACTTGGGAGTTTAGAATAATGTGATCATGAGTTTCTTTATGTATAAATAACACAACAATAACACAGAAATTATTTATAAGTAGAACAATCACAAAGGCAGCAATTTGTGTGAGTGGAAAGTGCAAGGGAGCCTCAGAATAGAAACATGACACCACAGCCCTTTTCTAGGAGTATGTGAAAGTGCTGTCAATTAGGTCTAAGGAGGGCATATTTGTAAATAACAGTAGGGAAAAATGATGAACGGAATTTACACAAGCTATAAATTTTTCACATAAAGGAAAAAAAAAACCAGAACTCCCCCCCTTCCCCAACAACTGTCAATCTGAATGAATTCTCTGTTTTGTCTGGAGCTACTGAGATGCACTTTTTCAGGCACAATGCAAGGATATGTATGTTTTGTACTCTTCTGGAAAGATTTCTGTATGTTCATGGACACTTAGGTCTGCTTTGGTGCAAGTCAGCAAGCTGTCTCAGCAGTTTGTATTTCAGTCTAGCCTCAAAGTGGAACCAGGCTACAGCTTCTCCAACACTCTTGCCATTTAGATGTTTTACACTTTAGCTTTTTGTGCTTATGTACAGCATGTTCTGCGTCTCAGTGAAACTTCTTTCCCTACAGCAGAGGGGAAGAATCCCTGGCACACTTTAACTTAGAGTAAGAAATTACAGTGTTATAAGGACCAGTAGGGTCTAAGGCTGCAGAAGCTCCTTTGCCCTTTTTGGAACTGCCCATTACGGCATGAATTCAGTGAACAGGAGCAGACTGACTTGCCATCACAGATACCTGATTTTCTCCCCTATTCATTCACAGTGCAGTTGCATCCAGCTTTTAACTGCTCCTTTAATGTGTCTTTGAGGTATAATATTTTTCAAAGTTCTTAATGTAAACCTCCATATCAGAGTTATGGGGTCACAAGACAACTTTTTTCTGCTGCTGCTTCTCTGTCACTGTCACCAAAGTGACATTCATCCCAAAACACCCCCATAAAAGAGCAGCAGTGTCCATGCTAGCTGCCAACTTGAAACAAAACAGCCTCGCTCCTGAACCCTCTTCTTTTTCTCTGTTTACAACGCTTGTTTATTGCAAAGGCATTAAGATTCAGTGAGCTTGTGATAAGGAAAACAAATGTTACAAAAAACTTGCTTCAACATATATATATATATAACTTTCTTCAATGGCCNAAAGTTGTCAAAAAGAGAAGGCACAGTACTATTCATGTTTTATGATCTGGGAGAAAGAAAGGACGTTGGTACAAGCATCTCTCTGAAGCGAGGAGGAGAGAGGAGTGATGAAGGATACCTATCAAAGTCCCCAAAGAGCAGAATGTGCAGAATGCTGCGGTTTAGGAACCCTTTGCTGTGGTTTAGGAACAGTCCTTTAGGAGCTAGAGGGGGTGGTTGGTAATTTCTGTGCTGAGAGAGTTTGTATTTACAAACTTACGTGTGAAAGTCTTGCTGTGAGCTCATCACTAGCAGCTATTTTCGTACCCATCTCACTTATCCTGATTGCAAGGCTATCAAATTGCACAGTCAT